>PIJE02000047.1:302500-427500 GCA_002895965.2 Coryphaenoides rupestris | reverse complement strand
GTGATTTTCCACTGTGTAGCCCACTACAGTCGGCACGAATACATTTGCAGTCATTCCCTTTGAGAAGTAACATCCTGTGAGTCCTGTGAAGGTCAGTGCTTCCATGCAGACGCTTGCATGTGTAAGTACTACAGTGCAGAGAATATGGAAAACCTCGCTTCTGCTTCAAAGTGGAACAAGAATGAATTCTGTCTGTGGTTGTATGTTACTTGGTTTTACTGGAGGTACATAAGCTAGCCAACACCATTAATAATTCCAATAATTATTGATCGTATCATTAGTTCCATAGTTTATACCATTTTGCAAACAAAATGCAAACTCCAAATTCGCTTCAATTGCTTTTAGGTTTAAGTAAAACAATTCATTGGCAGACGGATAGATGCCACATTTCTACGAATGTATTCTTTTCATCATATTCTTTTTGCCTTTCATCTTTCTGTATATTTCTGTATTTGTTGTTTGTGTGTTTGTAGTCATTGCATGTTTTACCATTCATTTCCAATTCAATGTCATATCTCCGGCAGGCAGCTGATCCTGTGTTCTCATGGGATTTATTTCCGAGCCCTTGAGGGCTAAAGCTGTCACATAATATGGGAATTGAGACATTCCTTTCCAAGAACAATCCAACAGGAACCCCACACTCTGCTGAGCCCCACCACCCCCCCTCCCATATTCTAATAAATGAGTCAACGCAAACATTGTCTGATGTAGCCTCGAAGCAAACGTGATATAGGATCAAATTAATATTTAAATTAAAAAACCACCCATGGAGTGCAGGCTGCAGCAAACATTAGTTTGTATTGATAGACGTGCTCTCTGGAATTCCGAAATCTTCCAGCAAAAGACCTTCGTGCAATATTCAAAAGACAAATATAGAACTTCACACATGCACACACACACACACACACACACACACACACACACACACACGATATGGCATCGCATTGAACCACCAACCAAGTGTTAAAGTGTTAGCCTGTTGCGTGAGCTTCGCTGCTGTGTTCATTCGCAGACATCTTCAACCTGTCCCTGTCCCAGGCTGTTGTTCCCGAGGTCTTCAAGATGTCCATCATCGTGCCTGTCCCTAAACACCCAAGGTAACCTGCCTGAATGACTGGAGACCCGTAGCCCTCACCTCGATTGCCAGTAAATGCTTCGAGAGGCTGGTCAAGGACTTCATTTGTTCCATGTTGCCTGCCACGCTGGACCCATGGCAATTTGCTTACCGTCAAAACAGATCCACCGACGACGCCATTGCCATGGCACTTCACACTGCCCTCTCTCACCTGGAGGGGAAGAACTGTTGTGTGAGAATGCTGTTTGTGGACTTCAACTCAGCGTTCAACACCATAGTTCCTGCCAAGCTCGACACCAAGCTCAGGAGTCTAGGCCTGCACCCGACCATGTGCAGCTGGATACTGGACTTCCTGTCGGGCCGCCGCCAGGTGGTGAGGATGGGCAGCACCACCTCAGAGCCGCTGACCCTCAACACTGGAGCCCCTCAGGGATGCGTGTTGAGCCCTCTCCTCTACTCCCTGTACACCCACGACCGCATGGCTATGCACAGCTCCAACGTCTTCATCAAGTTTGCTGACGACACGACAGTGTTGGGTCTGATCGCCGACGACGACGAGACAGCCTACAGGGAGGAGGTTGGATCACTGGCACAGTGGTGCCAAGAAAACAACCTCGCCCTCAACGTCAAGAAGACCAAGGAGCTGATCGTGGACTACAGGAAGCGGAGAGGAGAGCACGCCCCATCTCCATCGACGGTGCTGCAGTAGAGAGGGTCAGCGGCTTCAAGTTCCTCGGCGTGCACATCTCCGAGGACCTCACATGGACCACGCACACCACACACGTGGTGAAAAAGGCCAACAACGCCTGTATTTCCTCAGGCGACTGAGGAAATTCAACATGTGCCCCCGCATCCTCAGAACATTCTACTACTCCTGTACCATCGAGAGTGTTCTCACAGGATGCATCACCGTCTGGTATGGGAACTGCACCGCACTGGAGCGTAAACACTACAGAGGGTGGTGCGGACGGCCCAGTACATCGTTGGAGGTGAGCTTCCCTCCCTCCTGGATATATACACCAGGCGGTGCGTGGCCAAGGCCAAACGGATTATTAAAGACAATAACCACCCCAGCCACGAACTGTACACACTCCTACCGTCAGGCAGGCGATACCGCAGTATCAAGTGACGAGCAGATTCAGAGACAGCTTCCACAGTCAGGCCATCAGGCTGCTGAACAAGTTCGGCATCAATGTCTAAATGCTAGTGCTAAGTGTTGGTGCTAGTGCTGTGCTGGTGTTACTGCTAGTGCTGGTCCTGGCGCTAGTGTTACTGCTAGTGCTGGTGCTGGTGTTAGTGCTAGTCCTGGTGCCAACTGCTGGTGCTAGTGTTGTGTCGACTGTCTGGGAAGGTATCCCGTGACATTCTGTGAATGTCAGCATACAGCATATAACAATGTATATTTTAGTACATCGATTTATATGTGTATGGATATTTTACTGTATATTTTACTGTATATTCCATTTCATTTTAGATTTAATTTACTTATTTTATATAGAATTCTATTTATAGTTCTATTTCTATTTTGTAATTTTATTCTATTTTGTATTCCTTTATAATTACTGTCGGCTGTTGGGCGTTTTGCACAAAAAGTTTTTAACTCACTGCTTATACTCACGTGTAAATTGTGAAGTTACAATAAAAATACTTGAACTTGAACTTGAACAATCGAACCCCTTGACTTACATTTTAATGACACTTGTTTGCTTTGCTATGCTTGTTGTTCTCATGTCTTGTTATTGTATTTCATGTCTCTTGCTAATACTGCTATCATTTCGCAGGTGTCCCCGATACATTCGCAGTAGAAACGTGGAATCCACCTGTCACAGTGAGCGCAAGGCTCTGCTTTTAGGAGCGAGGGTCCACATCTGTCTTACGGCTCGCCGGATGTTCTGCAGATGCTCACGCTGCTGCATCGGGGGTCAAAGGGGGGAGTGTCCCGCCTGAGTGTGTGTGTGTGTGTGTCGTCATCATTGAAGTCCTACTACGCTTTTGTCTCCACCCCCCTCCCCCCCTCTAACAAGGCCTGCAGTAAGACCATTAAACCTGCTGCTTGCTATGGTCAGGAAGCACCAGTCACTCCACTGGTAGACAAATCGGCCCTCGTCACGACTATTGTTTTAAACCGTCGTCCGTGGTTACCTTACAGCGAAGACTAGCAGAGATTATATTATAGAGGATGAAGAATACTATTATGCTTTTCATTAGCGTTATCATTTTAAGATTTATTTATATTTAGACATTTTGCTTTGTTATTCACTAAATAATATTTGACAAGGGAAAATTGAAATACCAACATAACACTTCAAGACTTTCAGCACAATTTTATCCAACTTACATGAATAGATTCCAAGATAAACATCAACTTTAAACCCTTGGAAACAAGCTGCCTGTTTAAGCAAGTGTTTCCTTCTTAACCTGAATGACGTGACATTGAATTGAGAACTGGCTATTGATCCGGAGAACGCTGTAAAACACAGCAGCAGGCTTCCCACGCGGCTCCAGCTCCATCGTCATGCAGGGCACAGCTCTCTCTCTCTCCTCTCCTCTGGACAACAAGGAGGACGCTAAAGCTTTTCTGTAGTCCACCGTGGGACCCCCCCCCCCATCAGAGGTATCACAGGATCCCGCCCACCGAAGCCTCTGGAGATTGCTGCTCCCCCCCCCGCCTCTCCCTGGAGTGTCCTGACTGTCTGAGCTGAGCCATATGGAGCATGCAGGACACCAGACCAGACCAGACCTGACCAGACCCACCCGGAGATGGACTAATGCAGGCCTGCTAATGAGGGTCTGCTGCCCTCTCCACCCCCACCCCCAGCCAAGGTTATCCGGTCAAGCCCCCCCCCATCCCCCCCACCACCAAATCACAGGAATGATGGAACATAAATAAACAATGACTGGAATTAGCCATCAGCCCTGCTGGGTTCCACATCACTTAGTGATGGTAGCCACTGAGACGACTCGCCTCAGTCTGGTTTCAATCCAAAATGGGACTCAGATGGACAGGAAGTGGATGTCAGAGGTACAGGATTTAGGAGGTCAATAAACGACAGGGCAACGTTAAAAGGGGCACGAGGGGGGAGCGGCTGAGGGGTCTGTATGCCTCCTTATCCATTTAAATTGGTTGTTTAAATTGGATGCATTTCATTTTTGTAGACTTGAAGGACAACCCTGAGGACACGACCTTGGCTACCTCGTCATTAAAAAGCCTGGCTTCTGTATGGCCACGTTCCAAGTTCCCTCAATGACCTGCCTTTGGCGGCTGTTGTTTTTATTGTTATTTTATTAGTAATTCATTTTCAATGCTTTATAGTTGCACTTTATTACTCAATGATTCAATAATTACATGCATACATACATTACATACAGTTTAGAATGATCAGCAATACAAGGCAAAACATACAATACATACTGATGAGATTGAAACGGAATCACAAGCTCTGAATCCAATGTGGGCTGAGACTCAGGGCCGCACCAGCGAGGGGTTTGAGAGCTGGAAGGACACGGTCTGTGATAAGAAGTAGATGATGCTGCTGCTGCTGCTTGGTGATAAGTGACGTGGTTGGATTCATTTACCTCTTTATCACTGACCCAAGACATCCATGAAGCCGTCAGCACGACAATTGCTGATGCAGACAGACACACGCGGTTCAAAGGAGCTGTCGATAATATCAAACTGTACGTTCCCCCACCACCCGCCTCTCCTCATAACTGGCCTTGTGGAGATTTGACCTTGAAAGGGAATGAAGGGCCCATCGACGAGGTCGGCCGTGCAATAAAACACACGCTAATGGACCACCAACCTGCTGCAGGACATTATGACAATGAACAATAACTGGTGTGTTAATAGATGTTGCTGTTTCGCTAGAACAAGTCAAGGCTACGGCCTAGGTAGCGGGTGTGGTGTGTTTCAGTGCCATCTAGTGGTGATTGTTAGAACACATACACACACACACACCATTAGATCTGGTCTGAATCAGGATGAGTGCCAGAATGTTTGCACTACGGGAACTGGATGTACAGTAACTATGGGCCCTCTTAACAATATGGAGATATGGAGGACAAAGGGTAACTGGTTTGAAAGGTGCCAGAGATGCATGGCATTAAGGAGGGTGAAGGCTATAGGTATAGGTTAGGAATCAAACACCTTCCAGCTTGTGTCACAGTTGGCCATGTTTGGTTTAACTTCAGCCATTTTCAGTGAGGTGTGCAAAACCCATAACATGAATCTTGCTTCAGTGACTCTAGTAGTCATAGAGAGGTGACTAGCATCCACTAGTCATAGAGAGGCAAGAACAGCAGGATGAAACACAGGGAATCATTGCCACAACTGTGCAGAACACGCCACCTGCTGGACAGTAGTGTACATGTCTGGCGGTCGCCTAACATCAGGCAGGATTCATCCCTGTGTGTGTGACCCAGTTCTATCAGACATCTGGACCTGATCTGACAAACGGCATATATGAGAGCATTAGAAGGTGGGGGGTGTTCTTGGCTGGTTAAAGCATCAGCTGAATACTTCATCACATCCGTTTGACAGGTAAGACAATATTGATCTTTTTAAAATCAATAAGATGACTGGTTAAGAGGTTAATGTCACATAACACATACGATATAAATTGCCGGGCTATAGAGCTTGCCAGACATTCCAAGTCTTAAGTAAAATATGATAAAATGACGCAAAAACACTTCAAAGAAATGGTATTGCATCTTGTTTTCTTCTTCTAAATTACACTCACCACAGTCACTCAGGATATTTCATAAAAGTCTTTATTCATAAACTTGATGCAAGTTTACAAATTGCTGTACATGGTCAACGTCACCCTTGCAATGAGAAAAAAGAAAAATTAAACCCCAAAACAAATGAAATTGAGTCATGCTGACAGTGTATAAGGTTATGAATGGGTCGACACAGAGTCAAGCACAGCCAGAGGGCCGGTGGGCATCTCCCGACCATACATAGATAATCCACCCGCCAGTAGGCCTTCGTTAACACTCTCCGGTGCTTTGAGACGTTCCCATGACAAAGAAGGAGCCACGATCTCCACTTCCTCCTAGTCAGCGGTGTGTGACGTGACTTTCTCTGCTCTTTGCTCTTTATCCCACGGCACGAGATTCTGAATCACGAGCGTGTTTGTTTTGAGAGTAATGTTTAAAAGATGAAACACAGATGTTGCTTGACTAAGCCAGGTTTAAAAGGAATATGTCAGGAACGCAGACTGCCCCCGGGTTGACGAAGAGGACAATGACAGTGAAGGGGTTTTAAAAAAACCAAAAAAAAACCTGTACCTTTGTAAAGCCCTGCTAACTGCCCTGTATCCTGGTTAAACTGGGGGAGGGAGTCGGGGGTCAGGGGTCAGGGGGCGAACCACTTGATATACCGACATGCACAAGACAGTACAACCACGGAGCCAGGGCGCACATATCCTAAAATGCACTCATAAGCAAAACAAAAGCCCTGCTCGACACGTTCAAACGTGCTTATTAAAAAGGTCTTCTACCAATATATATATATTCAGTTTTATTCCATTTATTATGCCGTGTGAAGTTCAGAGGAAGAATATGTCTGTATGCAGTCCAACAGCAAATTAAAATAAATATCAACGAAAAGAAAAACACACCCCGACAAAAAAACACCCGCCAGCCAATGTCTTTTTGTAAAGCAAAAGGGGGCACTTTCGGGTCTCCCCCCTTGAAGATAATGACGTGTACTTTTGAATTTTCAAATCTTTGACGTGATGCCTTGCCTAGTTAAGCACGCAGTATGTATTCCTGAGTTTTACTTCTCCAGAGAACAAAAAGGGGGGTGGGGCAAAAAGTTCCAACTAATTATAGCAATACAAAACCAAAATGGCACCACATCTCCTTAAAGCCAGACTTGTGACAGGTCTGCTGCTTGTGAAGGAATCCCAAAATAGTGTGTTGAGTACTTGAGTATTGACATTGGGGCGTCAACGGAATGGCTCATACAAACAATCAATTATTTCGACCAAATTGTACATCATAAGCCCATTGCTGCCACACGCATTTTAATTTAGGTAGACTTGGACTTGAGGTTACGGTTGAAACTCCACTTTTACATCACAAGGAATGACTTTGACCGGGCTAAGCATCACATACGCCAGGCAGCTTAGCACGCTGAAAGTGGCGGCTACGAAACAGCCATGACATAATGTAGAATGGCATCGACTGGAATGCGTCACAAGTTCTCTCCTGCATATTCACATTTCGTCCGTCTCAGCAAGCCGGTTGGGGGGGGGGTTACGGCAGCAGCGTTGACAAGGATGGTGCTACAAATACCAGCGAGGTAGCGATGGGAGAACGGCGTACCGCTTTAGGTCGAGTTAAAAAACGAACCTAAACCGAGCCTAAAACCGTACGACCTACAACCCGCGGACACCCTTGGCTGAGGGGCAGCGGTGGCGTGTCTCTCTCGGGACTATTGCTGCTGATGCGAGACACTTACGCTGTATTATTATTAATAATAATACAAACAAAAACCCTGTGGGGGTAAAATAGGATTACACTTGGGGATGAAAAAATTAAAATGGAGGTCAGATGAGGAAGAGAATGATGTCGTAAAGCTGATCAGGTGTTTGGTTCCATCGTGCTGACGGAACGTGTTCTTCAGTACATCCGGTACTCCTCACGACTCGGCCGGGGGGATTAATCAAGAGTGTGGAGGTGACGGGGATGTGAAAATAGCCACAACGTCCGTGGAACGACAGACAGCGGTTATTGTTACCGGCATCACAGTTAAGAGGTACCATTGACGGGGGGGGGGGGGTCGGGGGAAATGAATGTTACCGTCACCAATTACAACTGAGGTTTAGAACTCTGAACCAGGATCAACGCAGTAGTCGTTGTGCAAGAAAAAAAAATATTAGGTTGAAGTGTTTCGTAAAGTGTTATTTTACTTATGCAAAAAACATCGATTAAGCAGTTTTCTTTTCCTTATTCTTAAAGTTGCATCGACTCTGCTGTTAATAGTCAAGGGGGTATAAGGTGACGCAGTCTCTGCCTTGCCAAAGACCCACACACGGTTACATTTAAAAACAAATCCATTTGCAGGAGTACAAATTTACATGTGGAGTTAAAATCAAACTACATTACAGTGTGATCAATTTTCCAATTGGAGCCCTGTGGGCCGCCAGGTTGGACCGGGGGCTCTGTATGCCGCGGACACAGTGGACAGTCCCAGGCTGGTTCTGCCGGAGCAGTGACAGAAGCCTCCACCGGGGGCAGCAGCAGCAGGAGGAGGAGGATGATGCAGGATCCTTCATCATAGTTTGATCCAGGCCATCGAGCGGCCTTTTAATCCCCCTTCCCCACCGCGCAGCACAGCTTAGCAACACACAGCTGTGAGCAAGCTAGCCTCTGGAGTGTAATATCCCAGAGTCTTGGCGATACACAAGATATTACATGAGCACAAATATTACGGAAACGTCGCCCGAGCAGACCGGCACAGTGGCGTCTCCCCACCACTAGTCGGCGGCGTATGCGTGTACGAGTCTGGTCCGGCCACCACTGCACGATGAGAGGAGGAGGAGGAGGAGGAGGAGGAGGAGGAGGAGGAGGAGGAGGAGGAGGAGGAGGAGGAGGAGAGGAGGAGGAGGAGGAAACGACAGAAAATAAACCACATGGCTTTCTGGGTATGGGTGTGGAGAAGGCCTCATCCAGCGCCGAGGCCTGTGTGGTCACGTCCTCCAACCTCCACCACCCAAAGTCACACGCGATGATCTTCGGCATGCCAAATGCAAGTAGAGTACAACGGTGGGATTGCACAGCGTGGCGTCCGCGATTTACTGTGACGCGTCGGGGGAAAATAAAAAACAGATGAGGCGACAGATGCAGGAGAGAGAGGGAGAGACAGAGGGAGACAGAGAGGTGGAGATTTGATCTCCTGCCAAGCAGCTGATGAGTTGGGCTATGGGCTGTTCACGCCAGTTGGTAATGGGGTCCAAATCCAGGTTCCACATTTGGTCACAAGCAAAAAACTAAAAGAAAACAGGGTGTGGGTGGGTGGGGGAACCTTGTCAGATGTGTAGTCCCAGTGCAGGGGGAGGGTCGAGGGGGGGGGGGGGGGGTGTCGGGTGGGGGGGGGGGCGTGGTAGCGGTCCGCATCCTACCCCATCCTCTTTCCGGCGGGGTGTACCAACCTGCAGTGTCAACAACAACAAGAAAACACATTCTCACAGCAGGAACAAAGCAAACCAGGAACAGACAAACAACGCTGGAACGAATGGTAGGTTTACAATAAGCGTGGCGTGACGGGGAATACACGCCCGTTTGTTCATCCAATCAAGTCACGTTATTTGAGACTTTTTCCTGCAATGTTCCCGCATTTTTATATCGAGCAGATGTGCTCGGCAAATCAACAAAAAGCAAACAAATATTCCACAAAATGTGCCGATCGGCGCTGCCTTGCCACGAAAGCTGCTGCAACCTCATCAAAACCTCCCACTTTAAACCACTCACACACCCAAAACACCAGAAATAAACACACACAGACAGAGAGACAGAGAGAGAGAGAGACAGAGAGAGAGAGAGACAGAGAGACAGAGAGACAGGAGAGAGAGAGACACCAACCAGCCCACAGCCAAACCAAGCACCAAAACCCTGCCATGCCCTTCGCTCTGTTTTGTTTGGCAGTTGCTTCGGTGCTGGTTGCCTAACGCCCAGTGTGTGTGTGTGTGTGTGTGTGTGTGTGTGTGTGTTGTAAAATACTAGAATTATAAACTCTGGGGAGGAGGACGCCACATCTCACTGCACCGCTAAGGTCATCCTGGACAGGCTTCATTATCGTCCATTGATATTTGGCAGCAACAGTTAGTCCTGCAGTTTTTGTTTACATGGACTCTGTGGAGCATGACTGCACTCACGGAGTGAAACAGAACAGGGAAAAATAATCCATATTCTATCATCTAACAGTTTAAAATATTTGGACATTTGAAATGGATGTCCGCTTGAAGCCCTCTGATATTACACACCTACGTGTAAAGATAAAGAACGTAAATTGATACAATTCAAACACAGCCCACGATTGGCTAACAATAGTCTATTCTAAACACGGTGCTCTTTTTGACATAAAAGACTGAATACTACGCATATACACCTCCTAAATGACACCTAAAGCCCCATTTCCACCTAAAGTACCCAGAACGTTTAGCCCCAGAAACGAAGGGACTAAAAAGGTTGCTTCAGCCAGTGGTTATCTGTATGTCCAGATATTAGGCAAATTAGTCCGCTGCCGTGTGAAGGAGCGGCCTCTGTTTTTACATGTCTAGCTATGGTCTCCAAAACATGGCTGTACTAAACTCATCATAATCCCCCTCACCCGAAAACTGCCATTCACTACACTTTGAGAAAAAAAGTTAAACTTATCCTCTGAATGCATAAGATATTTTAGAGAAAGGACGGAGTATAAGCTCCTTTTCGCGAGGCTATATGAGGCTGAATCCATCAGTCTTTCCCACCAGAGATATATAATGGAAAATGCTGCATATTCACAGAGACAAGCCCCACCCCCAAAAGATAATTTAGAAGAACTTTTTGAAGAGTACTATCCTCCAAGCAGGGGCTTTTTTTAAGGGCAAAAAAAACATCAGAACTTCATTTAGAACCTGGTTTAGAACCTGGTTTCGACCCTGCCCCCTCCAAAGCTTCCTAGTTCCTGGGGAAACGTAAAAACACAGGCGAGAAGCCTCCTCCATGACACGAGAGAGCTGTCAGAGGTTATGGCGATAGCTCCTTCAAGTTAAACGGGTTCAGACAAAATGCACCACTGCAGCTAGTTTGCCAAAAGGCTTTCTCAGTCATGCATCTTTATATAGGTCAATGGTAGCCTACTTTACAATGGAATCCATCCATTAAAGCGACCCCATTTTCCGCTGAAATAAGAGCCGCCAACCATGGCAGTTTTACTGGAACCATTGAGAGATTAGCCTCTTATTTGTTGTGGGGTAAACAACAAGGAAAATCTGTCAATCGTGTTCAGATGTGCTCCTTGTGTATCCCTGGTCATATCAACTGTATATTTTTTGGAATTGGAGATTGTTCTAGAAACACCGAGTGAATAATGAGTAGGTGTTAACAACTTAACCATTTCCACAGTGTACCATGTTACATTCCTCACGTAGTCATGGTGATGAAAGATAAATTGATTCTTCGCCAGAGTGTCGTTTTGTTATTCACACAAAGAAATTTGCTAATAATCATTACGAAGACACATGAAATGATTACATTACACACACGTTAATGTTGTTTACTGGTGTAACGCTAGTGCTAGCGTTTATTTTCCAATGTGTTGACAAGTAACAGGGGTAGGGTTTCTGTAAACAAGGTTAGCAATGCTGCATCTATGAAATATGAGACACACACACACTCACCATTCTTTTCGTGGATCTGAACCAGGGATTTGTAGGACTGTTGTGCTCTTGCAAGATTGTACTGGTTCTGAAGAGGACAGAATGGGTTCGTTACAGGACATTTGGTAACACAAAACGCACTCACTTAAAAATGTTTGACGTTGACAAGTGAGATAGTAAAAAAAACACAAACATTCACATAATTACTCATTAGTCAATATAATGGTGTGATAACTAAAGCAGCCATCTTGACTCAAAGCTATGACCAACCTGAAACAAGCATTGCTGCGTGGGAATACACAACTAAGCTTGGACATGCGTAGGGCATTTAATATGCTGACTGGAGCTCTCTCTCTCGTCTGCCGTGTCACTGAATAACTAAACACCTTGTCCGTGGCGTGGGTACCATTTGACTCCCCTGGTAAAAACCATTAGCACACGCTCAATATCGGTTCCTCAAAAGCATCCCCTCGCCGGTACAACATGGGCGAAACCACATGAAGTGGTGTCAAGTTGGTCTGGGGCCACACACACACACACACACACACACACACACACACACACACACACACACACACACACACACACACACACACACACACACACACACACACACACACACACACACACACACACACACACACACACACACACACACACACACACACACACACACACACACACACACACCCCCCTCACCTTATTGGCTCCAAACTGCACCCTGGCTTTTCCTTTCACTAAAGTGGCGTTGATCTGCATGATGACAGACTCTATAGAATAGGCACTGCTCCAACCCTGCAACACGGGGAATACAGACGTTACACGAGAGTTGTACGCATGCTAATGTTTCAGACAGACAGACACACACACACACTTGAATCAAACTCTATACGCAAGTTCCAACAGGAATAAGAATAAAAGTCCTACCTGCTTGGTCAGAAGTTCCATGCACAGGGCACCTCCTCCAAGAACATATCTAGAAGAAGAAGGTGTTAACGTTACACAACAGCCGTCTGTTTAACATCTAAAAAGGTGGACAACCACACTGCTGTGTCTAAAAGGCGGGATGGCTGGAGGCTGTTGAACGGGCCGGGCGGACTCACCCTCCGGAAAGCACCGGCGACACCACCCGCACGAACGGAGGGTCGAACGGGAAGTTGTCCTATGGAGAGACAATGAGCAGGGTGTGGTTGTTGTTGTATCGTGCGAGTAATATTTGTGACGTAGTCTGCCGTCAAGCGATTATAAAGATAATTATGATAACCCTGGTCATGGCTTTGGCATACCTTATACGAGAAGTTGAGGAGTATGTAGTCCATGCCCTCCTTCTCCTTCAGGACTTGGAGGTCACTGTGCAAGGGGCTGTCCGGGTCCACTCTGTTGAGACGTACAACACATGCATTCGTTTAAGGCGACAGTGTACTGAATTAAACCTGGATGGGGAATTCAGGGGCCACAGCAGCAGGTACAGGACGGTAGACTTAAAGGGGCCCTATTATAGCACCAGGTGTAAATGGTAGATGGATTGCATTCATATAGTGCTTTTATCCAAAGCGCTTTACATTATTGCCTCACATTCACCCATTCATACACCGACGGCGGTGTCAACCATGCAAGGTAACAACCAACAGGTCAGGAGCAGGTAGGGTTAGGTGGTGTCTTGCTCAGGGACACCTCCACACTTAGCTACGCGGAGCCCGGGGATCGAACCAACAACCTTCTGATTGCGAGACAGCCGCTCTACCTCCTGAGCTACTGCCACGCAGGTGTGAGAGTGATAAGCCATTACAAGGAGTTTTCATTTTCATTTTAATTGTGACATGGCTTGTAATGGCTAAACAACTGGTGGTATAATAGGTCCCCTTTTATATACATTTTTTTAAGAAAACTAAAATACACAGAAGAAATGTCTACTTTACACAATCAGCGCAGTAGAGAAATAGAAATGTCATGCAAATGATACAATAAATGGAAACATCGTGGACAGGTGAGGCGGACATCATGGACAGTAAACATTATGCATCTGTAATAACGTGATGGATTTGAACAGGGAAACCATCTGAAAGCATTAAAGGAAGCACGGGACCACTCACGTCCTCAGCTTGACGTGCCACTCGTAGAGGCTGTCGTTGACCAGCTCCACCGAGTAGATGCCTGTTTGTGGAGAGAAGAAGTTAGTTAGCCGATATCCAAGAGCAGACATTACCAATCAGACACAGAACGGCATGAACTCGTGCTAGGTGGGGTCTAGTGTTGTGCACCCGTCTTGTAGCTCTGGGACCGGTAGATCTCCCGCAGCTCCTTCATCAGCCGGTCGGAGGCTTGCACAGAGCCAGAGACGGCTCCCTGCGAAGAGACCGACAGGAAACAATAGAAACCAGTAGACAAAAAAGAACACTTGCTGCTCCAGAGGCCATGGGTTTCACATGAGCACAAAGTTGAAAAGCAAATAATAGCGATGTAGTCCACAAGACTACAACCTAACGTTAGAATGTACAATTGTTTACATCTCTACATCATACTTATCTTAGTGAAGAGAGACAGGACAGTGTGTTGACAGAACAGAGGGAATGACATGTAGCATACAGGACCACAGGTGGGAATCGAACCTGGGGTCACCACATGTAGGCAACACCAGTATTGCCGACATGGTTAGCGGGTTGAGACGCCCACAAACATTCCGGTTTTTACGTTAGATTATTGACATTAGTATACAAAAAAAAAAAGGAATTGTCATTTCCAAGCAACAGCAATATTGTTCCAGAATTCCACTGTAAATCGCAACTTCAGAAGCGGCTCGGTCGGACATAATTTACATTTTGACAGATTTCTGAATCCAAAATCAGCCCCTAACAGCTGATCCAGGGAAATCAATGTGCAAGCTGGCCAGAGAATAATAAATGTGTGTGCGGTGCATTGGAGGGCACAGTAACCTGAAGGGAGTGAACTGTCACTGCACCCTGGGAACAAAGACACTCCTCTGTGCTGCACATTGTTAGGCCTTCACAAAAGCTCTACTCGCCTGTCATCACAACAGAAACGACAAACAACTGACCACGGCCCAATGTGGACACACGCACACCAATGTGAGTCAGTGTGTGAGGCAGCGACATTCAGTTCAATTTAAAATCTATACAGACTACTCTTTATCAAATCGCATGCACCCCGCCCATTGCCCCAAAAAAGTAGGAAAAGTTGACCTTACCGAATGAGCACTTACGTTCAAGTGGTCCTGCCTCTGGTTCTTGCGGATCTTCTCCAGGATGGCCAGGTTCTCCTTCTCGATGCCGTCGTCCTCAGACTTCTTGCCATCCACCGGCTCCTCCTCTTTCATGTCGTAGTGGTCTAGGTCCTCAATGTCCTGCCAGGGTTTAATTCAAACACGTATCATTGGCCCCACACCGTGTCACTTCACAGCCCGGTGACCAATAGGATTCAAGGAAGGGAAGCTTGAAAACACTAGTTGGCCATACAATACTGATAGGGCTACCATGCCGGTGGTATTATTCTGGCTCCGCATCATACATACATATACATATACACACTTACAAGTTTGTATTGCATAATACATGCAAAACAAGTGCTTGCAGAAGGTAGAATATAGAACATGTGTGTGTGTCTGTAAAATAGCTGCCACTTCTTATGTTAGCAGTAGAGCCACAGCCAATCGCAGGAGAGTTTCTGGATGGCGACTATGCTCGCCCTAAAACAGCTTTCAAAGACAAGTTTGGCTGGTCTTAAATGACATTCGCACACCAAAATTTGTGAAAACCAGCTATTGTGATATCAGTGAATGGGCTCAGAATCTTACCTCTCCCATCTCTTCCTCCTCTTCTTCCTCAGAAGTGACCTCATCTGTCGTCCCATGCTGAAAGATTAATAAATAAATAAATAAACAAATAAGCACGCGTGGAGTATTGTTGCTAAAAGCAGAGCCACTTGAGCCGGCTGGTCATTCTGTTAGAGAGCAGAGACTCTGGCAGCTGTTGACCGCAGGAAGAGACTATTGATCTGCTCAGACTATGCACCTCATCATACTCCGGTCTGCTGTGAGGCAGGCAACAGCTTGCCCAGCAGCAAACCCAGGCAGACTGTTTGCAGTCGCCCCCGCCATATCTATAAATATATACTTTGCCATCGACAATCAAACACAAGCCCATTTGCCTGTCACAGGGCAATTGCTTGACGAGAGTGCGTTCGGCAGCCTTGCCTTTCGGTCCGGTCCGACTGGGCCTGCGGGTAGGGGCTGGTCGAGCATCTCCACATCAGGGTGCTGGGGCAGGTTGTACAAGCGGCAGAGATCGCAGATGAGCTTCTTCAGCTGTTGCAGAAGCTGGGGGGCGAGATTAGGATAGTTGAGATACAGGCACATCATTCAGCATGGACATGTGACAAACAAATATGTGACAACAGATGTATACCCGCCACTGGCCTAGATAGATTTTTGCATGATCTTGCAAAGAAAAGTATATTGTGTGTCTAAAGGCATGTGACTGCACAGATGTAAATGGAGAATCATTACTACTAACAATGTCTACAAGTGATTGGACATAATAACTCCATTAAGCCCATGTTCACGATTGAGAATAATTGTGTGTGTGGTTATGCGATGTACGGCCCTACATGCGGCGTGTACAGTCATCGATGTAACAGCATAAAAATACACAGTGAACCATCTAGTCACTTGAAACATGAAAACAGATATTGGGCAAGGTGTCAATCTACATTCCACATTACACAACTGACAACGCACTTCAACAACAATAAAGAAGAAGAAGAAGAAGAAGAACAACTTTATTAATCCACACTTGTATAGTCACACAAACACAGCATGTTTTTTTGAAGTGGTGGCCGCCAAACACACACACATGCAGGGAGGGTGGCCCGTGGAAATTAAGTCTCTGCATTTCACCCATCCTGAGTTATGCTGCCCCTCCAGGGGCAGCCAGGAGCAGTGGGCAGCCGTTCTTGACAGCGCCCGGGGACCATCAGCTCCAGATCTTTCGTCCATGTCTTGGTCAGGGACTGGACAGGAGAAGCGATTCTTCGCATGTTTTTAATTGGGGTTCTGACTCCGTAAGGAGACCCCGCAGAGCACGGGGAGAACATGCAAACTCCACACAGAAAGGCCGGGAGATAACCCACCTGGGCACCCCGAGTCAACAGCGCCCCAGGTGGGAATCGATCCCAGGACCTTCTTGCTGTGAGGCAGCAGTGCAAGCACTGTGCCACCGTGCCCCCAAGCACGATATGTATTGGCCTACAGGGTGTTCAGAAGCAGTCAGGTGCAGTAACAAGGCTACCCATGAACGCTGACTGACAGACATAACATGCTGGTGGCTTATTTGGCACCTTCATGAAATAAAAAGCTTGTGAAGGCCAGCGTTGTGTCACCGTGGCACGACAACCACAATCACGTCAACAGATTGTGATGACCATTTCAACCAACCTGATCTGATGATCTTCTGATCTGATCTGATATAAATGCAGTATATGTGGTATATGGCTCACCAAGGTATTGCCTCTTCTGACATCCTCGAGTCGCTCCAAGACTTGTGTCAAACTTGGGTCATCGGAGTCCACAAACCATATGGGCGGCGTGGAGGGATACGCCTCCTGAATAAATGATGACATGACACGATGACATCAAACACAACAGAATAGGATAGAATAGAATAGAATAGAATAGAATAGCAGTCACACAGTGGATTTGGATCATCTGCTTTTGTGCGCACTTGAATAATCATAATCGGCTATTGTAATGTCCTGCTACACTTCCACCCATCCATAGATGTGTCAAAGTTTATAACAGTATACGACACACATTTCATAAGACACAGGGTGCCACAAACACACTAAATAACAGAGCTGTACGACGTCAATGAGCGATATATGAGCGGAGGCCAGGCTCCACATGTTGTTCTGTACGACGGCGGCGGGCCGGGCTACTAGTCGGCTAACCGTGGAGCTCCGGGGCCGACCACCACCACCACCATCACCAACCCACCGTGATGTTACAGTGGATGATCAGCAGCTTGTCGCCCGTCACGTTGAACTGGCAGCTCAACTCGTCGGGCTTCCAGTCGATGATGCGGAAGCGTTCGTGGTTCGGGTCGAAGATGGACTCCAGGAACTTGAGCTCGGCCTTCAGCCCCGACACCGACATGTTCCACCGCGCATCTCCGGCCGGGCCGCCGCGGAGTCGTCGGGGGAGTCGGGCGGGGAGTCGTCGGGACTCTCGGTGGCTCTCGGCGGCGGCGGTCGTCGTCGTTACTCCGCTAAAGCTTCACCACCCACCTCGGCCCGATAAATGACAACGAAAAATACACTCGAACCGCCGCTAAACCCGCGGGTTTTTTATTGTTGTCGTGAACAACAACAACAACAACGCGGTCGAAATCAACACTGAACGACCTGGCGAGTTAGCGACACGACGACATCCGCCAATTAGCGTTAGCATTAGCATCCGCGTTAGCGTGTAGCCCGGCTACATGCTAAGCTAGCGAGCTAAGTCCCCCTGTTGTTGTTGTTGTTGTTGTTGTTGTTTTTTGTTGTTGTCTTTCCGTCTATTGTTGCCGTCGACCACATTTATATAAGCCTATACCTCGCGATGGACCGTCACACAACAATAACAATGTTGTCCACCGTCCGATACGAGCGACACACAAATCACACCCGAGCCCGCGGTTACTTATTGACGTGAGACTGCGAGGTGTGACGACGCCGCGGCGGCAGCAGCAGCAGAGCTCCGGAACAACACCGGGGCTTATTGCGGGGGTTTAAAGATGGCGTCTGCATGCAGTCCCAGAGTCCCAGCATGCAGCAGCAGCAGCAGCTCCAGCAGTCCCAGCATGCAGCTCAAGCATGCAGCAGTCCCAGCATGCAGCACCAGCAGCAGCAGCTCCAGCATGCAACAGTCCCAGCATGCAGCAGCAGGAATTTATGAAAGTTTTTAAGAGCTTATCTTATGAGCACAGGACTTGGCTGCACATCATAACAAGAGGAAATAGCCAAATGAGGTATCAAATATAAAAATGGTATTATGACATTATTAGATTAAATGGGGACTTGTATGTGGCCTATTGTCTAATATTGGCATTCCTTTGCACACACTCACATACACACCAGGGGCCCCCCACTGCCCCTTCCATGCATGCACACACTCACATTACACAATTATTGGCAAGTTGTTTTTGCTGACTGAATATTACCTATATTTTTATACTTCTCTAGACTAGAAATCTGTTATTTTTATTATTCTACTGTTTATTTCTCTATTGATTTATTCTATTGCTATGCAACCTGGCACGATCCTTCGGGATCAATAAAGTTCTATCTTATCTTATCATATCTTATCTTATCTTATCTTATGAGCACAGGACTTGGCTGCAGATCAGAACCTTGACTTGCTACACTAAATAATCTTTATAGGAAAGAGCCAAATGAGGTATCAAATATAAAAATGTGATTATTACATGACATTATTACATTAAATGTGGTCTATTGTCTATTCATATTTACATATTTGCAATAGTTACATTCCCTTGCACACACTCACACGCTCACATACACACTAGGGGCCCCCCACTTCCCATCCCATGCACACACTCACACACATACACACACTCGCATATAGTGCGCCCACATAGTTTCACTACATAACTCATTACAGAACTTATGACACAAATACATGCAGACATACATGGCCTGTACTCAGTTCTATATATATTTTTTGTACCTTTTTTATACTGCTCTTTATATATATTTTTTGACTCTAAATATTGTAAATATTCTGATTCTGATCCCTCCAATTCGTGTTATCTGCATTATTCTTTTGTATATTCCGCTGAGCATCACCACTTTTAATTTCACTGCATATCCTGTCTGTGTATGTGATTAATACAATTCTTGAATCTTGAATGTTGAACTACTCTTTACATTTTACCATGGTCAATTTCATAGAATAGGTGTGCAGCTTAACAAATCATTTAGTAGTGCTGTAGTTTTATGGTGGCTGCTAGGGTGTTGCTTCTTCTACATGTCTTGTGGTTCTTATGGTGTTATGCCCTGTTGCTAGTGTTCTTCTTGGTTTGCTGTGGTGTTCTAGGCGGTTGCTAGGGCGTTCTGGGCGGTTGCTAGGGTGGTTGATAGGGTGTAATGGGTGGTTTGCGATGCTGTTCTGGGTGGTTGCTCTGGTGTTCTGTATGGCTGTTAGGGTGGTTGAAAGGGTGCAATGGGTGTTTGTTAGGGTGTAATGGGTGGTTGATAGGGTGTTCTGGGTGGTTGCTAGGGTATACTAGGTGTTCTGTGATCTGTATGGTTGCAAGACTAACAACCATACAGAACACCCTGGCAACCACCGAGAGTACTCTGACAATGTTAGGATGTTCTGGGTGGTTGTTAAGGTAATTGCGCTTGCTAGGTTGGTCTCGATGGTTGCTGTTGTGTTTCCTCTGTGTTTTGGGTGGTTATCTAACTGGTCGCTACAGTGTTCTAGTTGGTTGCTATGTTGTCCTGGCTGGTTGCTAGGATGCCAGACTATAAACAGAGCACAGTAAGATGCACATATAGGCAACTGAATGCCATCTAATGCGATTACAACTTTTGTATGTAGGCTTAAGTGTCCATAAAGGAACCTAATTTTTGCTAATGAACCTAACTGGCTGCATTGCCTTCATCTGTAGTTCTTTTGGAATACTTGTAGTCTATAGGAATAATTTAAGAACAACAACTCCTAAATTATCAAATTAAATGAGAGAACAAACCCATAAATCCGAATCCTATTATTTATGGGGACCACATCTGATGTTGTGTGATCCAGGAAGCATCCGGTCTAAAGCTATGAAGCTGACCGGAGCTAATAACCCTTCTGACATCAAACGCACCTGTGCTCTGTTAATGTGAATGATGTTTGCCATATGCGGTACCTTTTAAACCATGTGCTTGCATGTGTTTATACAAGCACAAGACCAATCCTCCCATCACTCACATCATTTGACAACAACAACTGGGCTATTTCTGCTGTTGAACTCTGCAGGTTTCCTTCCCTTTTGACTTCCACAAGATTGTCAGCATTTTGTAGTCGGGCAGACAGAGACACAGTCGCTCTACTTATCCAATAAGACTACTCCTGATCCATGAAGCAGCTTACCTTATGTGAGGCTGTCCTTGCAATACAAGTGTACTTGTATTATAGACTGCAATAGCCTCACCCACAACCCTAAAATATCAATAACAACAACACTATGACTCGTATGCTTCACTTATAGAATGAGGTTGGGGAACCACCATTATTACTACCTGTGATGTTTCTGTAATTGTATGTACGCCCACCAGCTGTCAGTGTTGTCCATACAATAAAGCCATGCCTTTACCAACAGACATGGCTCCATATTCACTGTTGATGGCAGTGAGTTTATTTTATTGTTCTGTCAAAGTACTCTAAGTAGTTAATACCTTTGCATACCTGTACTATAAACCTGCTAGATCAGAAAAGACTAGAACAGAGATAAATAAGCTCACAGTATCTGAGTATCTACACACACGCGATCAGAGAACTGCTTTATCTGCATTACCACTAGATGGTAGTAGACAGACAAAAACTGCTATTTTCATCAAACTGTGATTTCTATTGTTCAACATGACAGGAAATGGACCACTTGTATTTTGGTACCTGAATCCTGGTTTAAATCTTCACTAACACATAACACTCTAAATGTAGATACGTTGATAGTCACTGTCAGTTTTCACTTTGCAACGTCATTACCCTCAAATTAGCTATTTCATTGCAAACCATTTATTTCCAACCGTTTATCTGACAGTGTGTCAACACCACCAATGCTCCTGATTGTAATATCAGTATACAGCTGTTTCCAGTGTCACAGACTATACGGAACAAGGCCCTGATTGGAGGTTCAAGGAGGTATCTCATTGGCCCTTGTGGAAGAAACATTACTTATTCATGCATCATAGAGGTAATGGTTAGCCCTGACTGAGATGAATTTCACCACATTCTCCCAGTGTTGTTTCACATAATTGATTCGAACACATTTTCAAATGACAGTAAAATGTTAGTGATGAATAGTTTACAATTAGACACCTGGTGAGCATTGGGACCATGCATTATCTCAGGGTGTTGAGTATAATAGGCCTATCTGTCATGTGTAGTCCAACACATGAAAAATTGGAGAAAGGCACCAACTATAAGTGCCATTTGTGAGAAAAAAGGTAGGCTAACACAAGACGAGTGTGCCATCGTTGTGACTTTTGAGTTTGATTTGGTCTAGTTTTGTATTTCTGTCTATTGTGTTCCCTGTCTAGTTGTTCTAGTTCTGTTTGCCATGTGTCCTGTCTGCTCCAAGCAGGATCTGTAATCACCCCCCATGTCTCTATAAAAGTCTTGTTCCCCAGTCAGTCCTTGTCGGTTTGTTGTTTCTGTTATGTGTTCTGTTTAGTGTCAGTTTTAGTACAAAGAGCTTTTGTCTTAGTTTATCCAGGTTACCTGTACACATTTATTTATTAAATACATTTGGGTTTAATCATCACAGGCCTGGCTGTCCTGCATTTGGGTCCTCACCATGCAGGTGCGGGTATACACATCCAGGTCTGAGGGCTACAAATTGTATGTATGTTTCCTTTGAAGTGTCACGTAACTCTGCCATGTGGTGGAGTGATTGGTATGGTGATGGGAACTGAAATCCTCTAGCTTCTCTGATAACACACGTTGCTGTAGCACTCAACCTGGTTGGTCCTTCAAAGAGAACAGAGCTGTCTCTACCGACTGCACAAACAAAGCCATACCTCCTTTCTTGGAAGTCATAATATTCATCGGCGTCAGTTCCGGTGGGGAGGCTGGGACACGCTGGGACCATTTTTTGTCGTGGCCCATTTCGTCCACACCACCGTTTGAGAGCCTTTAGTAAAAAAAAAGTATTGTCCCCACCACTTTTCAAACCACGGCTGATAATTTGGCACATCTGTGTCAAAGAAGTAAGTCAATAAATCCTGTGTATGGCAATTGGCCACAATAAATTCTGTGAAATTGCACCTGAATTTATTGGACCTGTCGTTAGGTCGGGGGCTTGGCTAATGTATCAGTTTCTCTGGAGAGGCCTGCTAGGTTCCAAGGCCCCTTCACAATGTAATTCATTTACAGCCATTTGGCAGTAAGGCTGGGAGTGGAAGTCTTTCTTTGTTATACTTTAAATTGAGGGAGAAGGGAAGTGCATGACATACACTCAGCTAAAAGGGTCAATAAGTCATAACATTGAATGTTTTATGAACACCAGTAATACTGAAACCAGGGGAAAACACAATTATTAACTTAGCCATTCTTTTCCAGATTGAATGTCGTGCTCATTTATGATCAGATCAATAACATTCACGTTTTTATCAGTGTTTAAGTGCTGGCTGGTGTTTCAAAAATCTCACTGCAAGTGAAGTCAGGATTATGAATATTATTATGAATATTATATATAGATGGGGCAGGACACAAGAGTTTAGCAGTGAAATAGAAAGGCCTTCCAATGTTTTAAAAGCAATACATTTCCATGCAGCGATGTCACGAAAGCATTTGTCATCAATCTCTGGAACAAATGTCTTAGCTTTTAATTGTGATTGTCTCTTCCACCTTGTTTTATGAGCAAACGGCTGATGTGTCGTCTGTCACGTCCCGCCATTTGCATGCACTAATAAAGCGCCAGCGTGCTGTTGTCCTGTGTGATGGATGCTCCTCCTCTGTCCTCCATCTTCCCCTGGTGAAGAAGTTAATTAACTCACCATCTCCATCCGGTCCCCTCGCTCCATCCCCGGAAAGGATGAGCAAATCATCTCGCAGTGTTTAGAGTCTGTATGATATCTTTATGATAGGGCCGGTCTCTCTCTCCATTCTCAAGAAGACCATGCACTATGATGCACTTTGAGGCTTTTAATCGTGTCTCAGGCATACTCTCGTCCTGCAGTGTACGTACCCAGGCATCACAAGGTCGGTTGTTTTTATATTGGAGAAAAAAACCCCAACCCATAATAGTCCACTTAATGGCCTTATAAACAAACTGCAAATGAGCGCACTAATTGGTCTTCCAAACTTTAATTACAAAAGCATTAGGTTTAACAACATTCATAAAGAATAGCAAAGTCAGACAGGAGGCTATTCGGACAAAAGTGTTCTGAGGATAATCGATAAAGTGCAATAACAGCAACCCCACGATACCATTATTAAAGATGAGTCATGAGTTTAACAAATCTTTAACAAATCTACATTCATACTTCACTGATTAATACATAACCAATGGACATCTGCAAACTTCAGTGTCGACTGAAGATTGAAGGATTTTCAGGAGTTAGAAGTCGAACAGCAACGATGCAGGAGGAACAGGGGAGCATGAACCAGAGTCGAGGCAGTTAAGTAAGAGAAGACAAGGAAGTTGTATCTATTTGTTGTATCTTTTGAATAACAAAAGATAAACCAAATCCCTTATCTCCCTTCCTTGTAAGGTGTACTACAGTTAAGGCACTCAAGTGCATTTTCATATTAAATATGATTTTTTTATTGTATCTTTCATTATATTGTAGTTTATTATATTTGAAAAACGCTAGTTCCACTTTAGATGCACATTTTGGGATTCAGTCAGAACACGCATTCAATCGTTTCTTCATATTAATATAATATTACATAAATTGTGCATATTTTTCACCATCACCGATAAAATGTTGTTGGTTTGCAGTTTTGAAAAGGTTTTCATTTCAAAGCCTTCTCCGAGCCTTCAACCCCCTTGCTGCTGACTCAGGACAAAGCCTGAAGTTTGGGCTGTATGTCACGAGAGACCACCCTGTCCTCGGCACACCCCACCCCAGCCACACCATAAACACAGAGCAATATCCAATCTTCCGTTGGGTAATAGTCTGAACACAAGCTCGGCTGAAAATCGAGAGTTGATTCTCCAACCAGGAGAATCGTTCAGGTTTACCAAGAGGGTTTTGGAGCAAGGGCAGGCCTGAGGATAAATGTATTTTGCAGTGTTCCAGTGTGTGTGTGTGTGTGTGTTTTTGTGTGTGTGTGTGTGTGTGTGTGTGTGTTTTTGTGTGTGTGTGTGTGTGTGTGTGTGTGTGTGTGTGTGTGTGTGTGTGTGTGTGTGTGTGTGTGTGTGTGTGTGTGTGTGTGTGGTGGTGTGTGGTGGTGGGGGGCGGCTGGGAGTTGGGGATGGGCGGGTTCAGGACGTGGAGAGACTTGGAAGTGAGGATCTTGAAATAAACACAGGACTTGCCAGGGGGAGCAAGTGAAGGTGGATGCGGTGAACACACTCCACTTCATTGCAATAGTCCACACAGGAGGTGGGGAAGATTTCAGGTTCATCAGCTCACCCTCTGAATCCTTTAATATAGTATTTGATAGTGCAACAACTAAAATGAAGGGGTGAGTTGATTGTAACAAAACTCAAATGCTTTAATCAGTACATCATTCAGTACATCCGATTATTTAGTCAATTCCATTTTATCAGGCAATGAACGGATTACGTAACACGTTACATCTTAATTACATCTTAATAATAATATGAAAAGTGAAGTGTATATCGAGGGTAGCCATTGAACTGGAATGCCATCACCACCAAACATCTGACAAACTGACTGAAATGTATCAAAATTAATAAAATGTTCTACATTATCATTTCAGTTGAATGAATTGGCAAGGCAATGACCTTAATAAGATGACGTGGGAATATGTACAATATTGTCACATTGTTAATTAATTGAACAAACTCAGATCAAAATGGTATACCTGCCATAGGCTCCGTGTGCTAACCAACCCAGCCCACCATTGCCGATAAATCAGCTGCACTGCAAACAGAGGATCACAAGACCCGGCCAGAAGACCTTACTGGCAGACAATGGCAGAGAAGGAAGGCCCCGCCTAAATTACATTTGCGAAGAGGACAAATTAAATTTCGGTCTTGGTTTGTATGATCTGGTCAAGGGCGTCTGCAAATGCATGCAAGCACACACACACACACACACACACACACACACACACACACACACACACACACACACACACACACACACACACACACACACACACACACACACACATATACAGACACACACTTAATGACCCCATAGGCAGAACTGCACCAGAGAATGAAGTGGTGTAGTGGTGGCTCAGTGTGGTAAAGGTCAGAATGATATGTAAACACTATCTCTAGCAGTGGGTCTATCAGCGTTGACATTTATGAGTGAGTTACATCCCACCGCCTGGTACCGCAATCACCACTCGGCAGGCGGCTATTAGCGGACAATCAACTGCGGACCTGGATTCGCGCATGATTCTCACAAAAGGGTGGTGTATTTAAATCGCTTCAGTCATGTGCTGCCCTGATTGAGCAGCTATAGCACCACCTCCACCCTGGCTCCACCATTCAAGAAGTACATGTATGGGGAAGGAGCATGTACTGTTTGCTTGTGTCATGATGTTGCATTCAACATGCACAGTGTCAGGCTGCAAATACTTGTGTGCCATCATGCAATGAAAAACAATGGGGACATAATGGTGGTGTTTGTGCTGAGGAGCCCTCTGTGGCAGGAAACCTTTTCCCAATTTAGAGCGCCGATCACGGTGAGCACTTTCGGGAGGTATGGTGCCAGAGGGAGAGGGTTACCACCTGGAGGCCTGAGAGCTGTGACACATCCAATTTACCAGTACCTGTGGTCCACACACACACACACACACACACACACACACACACACACCCCACAGAGACACCCCCCCCCTTCAGAGCAGAGACGACTGGATGCTCACCTTAAAAAAACAACAACACAACCCGCACTGGGTCAATGCTGATCCATTTACACTTGAATGTGTTATGGTACAAAACACATGTAGGCCCACGAGTTATATTGAAGCGTCTTGTTTACAATCATTGTTTTTTTAGGATGTTTCCTGAATGATGTAGTAAAGTAGGCCTCCTACTTCCGTTCATGACATGATCCGTGGTTTAAGTGTTAAAGGGGTCCAATTAGATTCAGGGTATGTTCAGGTCTACTTTTGGATATCCTCCAAAGTAGTTGTAAACAAGACATAAGATGATTGAACCTAAGGCTGGCAGTTAGTCAAAAGTTTAAACACACTGAATACTCATGTCGTCAAAGACATGGCCCTCAGCTGCCTGTTTGGTATTAGGCCAAAAAGGGCCTTCTAATTATTAACATCTAAATGTAGGAGTACTGCAGAGAATACATGCTTTTTCAAGGCATCCATTATAATTAAGACAATAATAATAACAACCCGAAATGTTACTTGTATCAACAATAAAAGAAGCCTTGGTTTATTTACTGAGGTGAATCTAATCTCTAGGTCGTGAAAATTAAATTGGATAAATTAACGATAAAAGATATCTTTTCAAAATAAGAGGGGCTATATCTGGATACGTCAACAGTTCATTATATTTTACGAATATTCATTTTCAGAATCATTTCCAAAGGCCCATATACCAAAACTTAATATGCATTATAGGCAAATGAAGTTCACCTCAACTAATTGCTTCGGCTAATCGTAGGCCTAATTCTGTGTTGAACAGGAGCCTCGTCCAATCAGTTCCTCTGTTTTATAGTCACTTACAGTCAGCCTGCCTGTGATCAGCTGATTACCTCTGCCCTCCATTCCTCCCCTTGTGTCCAGACAGAGGACACAGGGCAATCACTCACTACTCCACCCAGACGCCGCCTTCTGGGAAGCTGATCGCTGATAAAGATGACAGCGTGATCTCCTGGTTGCCAAGGGTGACAGCGCACCATTCCCTTTGTTTCTCTCTGGTGACATCGGTTTACCTGTAATATGGATGCTGAAGTGAATTACACAGAGACAATCACAGGCTGGCCTGTGTCCACCATCAGGGTCTCTCCCTTAATGCTGGTCACCAGGTCATTTTCACATCCAACATTGATTCAATGTGGCCCGCCTTTGACCCCACGATGAGTCCCAGGAGAGGGGAAGGCTTCAATGATCAGTCAGGAAAAAACAATGCCGCATAGATGGCTTAGTTTGGGGCTCATCCACAGACACAGGCAGGTTTGTGGTGTAAAGTCTGGTTTCCTGTAAAGTTTGTTAAGATGGCAGAGCAGACGGTGACTAGCTAGCATGCTAGCACTCTCCTGAGTGTGTGTGCTGGTGGCTGACTTAACCTGTGGTGCACTGATTAGCCAACGCACCACAGCCATGCAGGCCCCAGCCAGCCATCAACCACACACACTCCCACACACTCATTTAGGTTGGTTTCATGTTTGCATTGCAGAGCCTATGATGTGCCAATCACATTGGTCATCAACATGCTCCCATCCAACCAAATGTACTCTCTTAAAGAAACGTAAACATTGAATTGGCCAACATGAGTTAGTTGTGTTTTACACTTTTAAATGAGCAATTGACATGTCTGCTTGTAATGCACATTGTAAATACAAAATACATGTTCTATTCACAGATCCATTATCAAGGGATTTAACTCACAGTGCTATTTCAGCAACCCAACTGTGAAGTGTAAGTTTTACCCTGGTTTCACAGTGTCTGAGGGAACGGGTTTTTGAAATCACCGGCCAGGCATTTGACCTTCCCACAGCTGAGGTACTGCACATGAGGAGCTGGACGCTATAGCAGCTCTGCCCTGTCCTCCCTGATGGTCCCAGTCTGATAATGAGCCATGGCTGCATCTCTGTGATGTGAATGATGAAAGGGAGAAGGGGGAAGTCTCCGGCCTTCACATTCACTTAAATATGGTCTCATTGTGTGTCAGTGTTCTCTTCTGTACTCTTGCGATTGACCCAGAAGGAGAAGCGCTATGATTTAAAGCCACTTCTCGTCTAAAGGCTCTTGGACACAACTATTCTTCTTCTTCTCATCTGGGTCAGGAATAATAGATTCCAGTCTGGTACGACGGCTCGACTGTGAATAGTGAATAGGAAGTATACTATATATACAGTATGTATCTCAATAGAGCATATTTCAAATCCTTGGCTGATAACGAATAATTCCTGACCTGTAAATCCAGTCATGTATAAGTCATGTATTTGTCGTCTATAATAATGTAGCCTTGGCCCATAACAATCTGGCCTGTAAAGCCCTTTGAGACTGTCTTGTGATTCAGGGCTATACAAATAAAATTGAATTGAATTGAATTGAAGTCTTTCACCTATGAAAGGAAAAGATAAAGATCAAGCGAGGCCCAGTGATATCAATACCCTTTTTTAACCCAATCTTTCAGGACAGAGGTGTAATTCTATGTAGTATCTTGACTTGTAGAGATTGGCACTGCAGAGCAGAGTTGATTGAGGTTACAGTGAGAAGAACTATCCCACCTTCTAATTCTACATTCTTTTCTCCAGGCTACTTTGGTAGTAGCATGGACTCACTCACAACAACACACACACACACACACCACACACACACACACACACACACACACACACACACACACACACACACACACACACACACACACACACACACACACACACTTGTATCTATCCCTTGCAGTCGGTGGTGAGTTGACACAGAAGGACAGGTCTCTTCCTGTGAGGGGGGAGGCGTGTTACTCTCCAGCCAATCAATATCTTCACATGACGCAGCGGCCGTCTGCCGCGGGAGCCAAGCACTCCATGTAATGAAGTGGCTGCTTGATATATGGGCCCTGGGCCGAGCCCAAACTGCAGCGGTGCACCGCGGTACTGCAACAGCAGCACTTCTTTGATTGGACATTTCAGACTCGCCCACAACATACCGAGACCTTTACGATCACCAGTCTGTCAGGTCTGACAGGTATTCAGTGTTCAACGACCATTTGAGTTGGTCACTTTTTAAATATAGAAGTAAAATATAAATTCTTATATTTATTGTAAAATTATTATAATTAGTATCTTTTATAAGAATATATTTTTGGATTTCTCTTATATTTATATTCCAATATAAAAGAAAATACATAGAAATACATAAAAAACTGCTAAAAAAAGAAAACAAAACAAAGTTATATCTCCATAACTACACATTACTGCCACCGATGACTATAGACATCACAGAGATGAGTTCCAAGGAGCTCCTGGTGCTCCTGGTGAAGAGTTGTTGTTTTCCTCTTCTTTGTGGCGACCACGTGGAGCCCATGGTGCTGGCGGTCCTCCAGGGAACACTTGATTAAAATGGTCTCCTCAGAATGTCAGCCAAGTCTGGGAAAACTCTGAACTTCCAGATCTCGGATGCATCATTCGTACATTACGTTCTGTATTAAAGCATAAGTACACTGCATCTACACATCTACACTCAAGATAACCTTTTCAGCTACTGTTGATGGGATGCACGTTTCAACGATGATCATTCCACCAATGGTGATTAAATCTTCCTAAATCCATATAACTTCACATATCAAGGCATGACTCTAAACATCAAGGAAAGAAATCTCTAACAAAGCTGTTACTCAAACAGTTCATGGACCTTAGAAGGACATCAAAAGGTACCATTCTAACTCATTACTCTGGATTGGTCCTTCATATTTCACAGTACCAAACCAGAATGGCAGATCAAATGGGTAATGTCAGGGTATGCATTGGAGCAGCATTCATGCCTGAAGCACTTCCTTCATAATGAGCTCCTGAGCAGGACTGTACATCTCTGGGATAAGATTGCGCTGCCATGGGCTCAACTGGCTTCACTATATTTCCCCAGACAGGACACCCAAATGTTTTATCACACAACCACATTTCCTCTATGTGGTATAGTTGCAGGAGTTTTTAAAGCTATGTGTGTGTGTGTGTGTGTGTGTGTGTGTGTGTGTGTGTGTGTGTGTGTGTGTGTGTGTGTGTGTGTGTGTGTGTGTGTGTGTGTGTGTGTGTGTGTGTGTGTGTGTGTTGTATGCTTATATTTTGTTTATCTTCCATTAAAAAAAATGGACCTCACTTATTTCTAAACCCTGGCTACATACTGTATACCTGTTTGAGGAGTCATTAAAGTCGTATGTTCTGTCCTACACGGTTTTTACATTAATTTGAAAAGTATTACATTTCCAGTGGATGTGAGGATAAATTGAAAAAAAAAACAAGGTGCAAAGCTGACAGAAACGTTCTTATTAAACAGACCTATAAATACATCGTTCCACACATGGAAAGCATAGGAGCGCACCAGACGCGCGTCGGCGGAGGAGCGTCGCTCTCAGGGGGGGAGAGACGCAACTCACCGGCAGAGGGGCTCCAGACGCAGCCGAGTGGTGAGCGAGGTTCACCAGCCTACCCGGGGGAGCCTGCATGGAGGTGGATGCTACAATGTTTGGGACTCTTCCCATCATCGCTTGCTATTTCTTCACTCTGATTTACGGTAAGCTTGTCATTATTTGATCTTAACAGCTTCGTAGTCTATTCCTGCATGGCTTTTGGCGCGTACAACTTTTAAAGTGGTTATATTATAGTGGTTGTATATCTTACCATTATTATTATTATTACCCTTTTATTACACTTCAATTATTGCCAAATTGCTTTTGCTGACTGAATATCTTATCTTACCTATATTGCTATACTTCTCCTAGGACTTAGACTTAGTGTAAATTAGTAAATCTGTTATTTTTATTATTCTATTGTTTATTTCTCTATTGTTTTTATTCTATTGCTATGCAACCTGGCACCAGAATTTCCTTCGGGATCAATAAAGTTCTATCTTATCTTATCTTCTATAATTTTGTAATCGAGCAAATGAATAGCCTCGTGATGACTTTTTTTTCTTAATCAGAAACAGACACATTTTATATTCTATGTATATGCTAAATAATAACAACATGAAGCAGACAAAATAGCCTATATTGCCTCTAGGTCGAAGTTTATATATTAAGGCCTATTAAATGATGCTTATGGGATGTATTTGGGGTGCAGATTATCATTATGTTTACACAGCAGTGAACTATGTAACATTTGGTTTGTATTTTTAGTAGTTCTCCACTAAAAAAAGTTTTAGATCCATTTAAGACAACCACTGCATCCGCCTTATCACCAAATGCATGAGTAAGGAAAGTTTAAAAAGTTAGTCTCAGTGAACCGCTCTTCCTATAATTCGGACTGTGTGTGTCTCTATCAATATCTATACTTTTTAATATTTCTTCCAACTTAGCAACCCAATTAAAGTTGACTTGCCTCAGGTGTGCTGTACGTGTGTACTAAAAGTCAGGGTGAGAATGAACCAATGAACAAATGAATGAATTGAGAATTGTATGAATCGTCAAGGAATACAACATGACTGGTGTGGATGGACGGAGACACACCCGTTGATATTTAAGGGGTGATAATTGTAGCACATTGAAACCTTAACCTTACCATAATTCATAGGAATCTCAGGCCCGCACCCTGATGTAATAACCAATGTTCTGCATGGCCCTGAGTGCAGTGACCTTTACCAAGTTATTGTGCTGCTGCATTAGTCCTGAAAGCTCCGGCCACATATGTCAACCTTTAGAAAATACACAAACACATAGACGGTTTTGTAGATGTAGACACAGCTGGTGTATATACGTATGTATGCACGTATATGCACACATATAGACCCACATACATGCAAGCAGACACATGCACACGCATAACACAACAAATGACCAGGTATGTAGACACACACACACACACACACACACACACACACACACACACACACACACACACACACACAGACATGCACACGCAAACACACACAACCACACATCACACCAACCATCCCAAGCAGTGGTCAGTGATATGGGGCTACCGTCTCTGAGGGGGTCTTCCAGTGTCCCGGGACAGGCCCTTCACCTCTGGGGGATCACAGGCCATGTTCGACGGCGGCCTCATGGCGCTGTGACAACACAGCATCTGTTAGACAGCACTCTGCTGCTGTTAGTGTGACGATTGGGACTTCAGCCAAGGAACTGATGAGGCCTCTGCCCTGACAGCAATGGAGTTGACAAATGGGGGGGTGGACCTGCCTGCCACAACTCATAACACCTAAAGGAGTCCGTACAGGCGAGTAATGATACGCAGTTGTATCGTAGCGCAAGAAAAATGAAGACGCCCATTCAAAATGTGCATCATATGGTTCATTGGCCAATGCCTTAGATGGCGTGTTTGGTGCAAATCGGTACCAAAGTTACAACTTGCAATGCAATCAATCTCTTGAGTCCATGATTGCAATTTATCTGGATTTCCCCGCAATGGGAGGATCAATATTAGTCCCACCTCAGTGGGTGGTTTCCCGTGAGTAGTTCAGTATGACTCAGCTGCTCTTGGTCGTGTCGGCACATTAATTACAAAGCGAGGACAAGCGTGGAGGAGTATTCTATCCATCCTGCTTCAGAGGAAAAGTGCTAACCGTCTGTTTAGATCTGGCTTCTCTTAACCACCGTTATGGATTCCATTCATCAAGCAGGTGGAGTAGGCTCTGCTTTTGCAAAGCTTGCAAATGCTCTTTGCTAACACAAACCAGTGGCAACAACTTGAACTTGAACTTGTATATACCATCAGTCATTCCCTTGTCCTTAAATATTCAGCTCAAGTACTAAGACATATTTAGTTTCTTAGTGTATAATACATTTCTTTTCCTAAAACAATCTTTGCACAAACCAACTTCTAACATGGGCTCAAGGCTGTGGTGCTTCAATAACAACATTCATACCAGCAGCAAGTCATTCTCTTGTATTTACTTCCAAAACAAATTGAGTTTAATGATTTCAAAGATTCACTCAACGTGTTGCACCAATTCTACTAAGTCAACTGCCAAAATGCAGTTCAATCACCCCATTCTCTCCATCTCCACTTCAGGCTCATGGTATGGCCTCTATACGGAACCTCCTGTCTCTAGAACTCCTTTGTAACCCAAACAATCTATATGTTCCTCTGCTAGGTAACAGATGTGCGGACTCTGAGGAGCGGCTGATGAACTGGCTTCTTGTGAAACAGCGTTACAACAAGCTGATCCGCCCGGCGCTGAACAGGTCAGACAGGGTGACGGTTAAACTGCAAGTGTCTCTGGCACAACTCATCAGCGTGGTACGTCACCAAAAAGTCTACAGCCTCAATTAACAAAAGTAAAATAATTCTTTTCAACTTGCCTCCATTGTCTTGGGGGGACATTTTTGGCAGATTGTTGTATGTCCCATTTCTCATATCCAAATGTAATATTAGAATTGAATTAATAAAAAGAAACAGCCATAGAGCTGATTCATCAGGACCTTGAGGTTGGTGATGGTGCAGCCAATGTTTTACACTCCAGGTGCTACCCACCGTCCAAATGTGAAGTAAATGTTTCCATTTTGCCAGCCACTCAATAGATGACCCAGATTTCTTTTGGTTGGTGCGTGAAGCAAATCCAACAGCATAGTTCACCAGCATTTGGTGTGTGGCTGGTGCTCATTTGGTTCCCCCGTTTACACGGCAGACCAAAACAGCCGGACTCCTTTTACAAGCTAGATTAATATGCAGTCATTGGCATTTGGTTTACTTTATTGAAACGTCTATCATGACCATGTGATGAGAATGTCATCAACACAGAGTATATCAATACATTTGTGGAAGTTGAACTGAACCCTTGGTATTCTGTTCTATTCTATTGGACAACTATTAGGTTATGAGTAAGGAGATAGCTGCGGCTGAGACATGATTTAGTCTACCAGCTTCTTAGTGACATGTATCTAAAGACACTCTTTGAATAACACACTTAAAAGTAGTGGATACAAATAGTAGTAACTTTCCACAGATAAAAATATGTATGCAGTAGTTTTTATTCTTGATTGATTGCTGTAATTAAGGGTTATGTTTTACTTCTGATAATGTACCTGATTATATAATTCATATCATGAATAAGGCTTCCTTTTTACAATTTTGTTGATACAAATTCTCTAAATCCATTCTAGTCAATGCTTGCCATGCCACGTTTTAAATTCTTCCTTTTGTCATTTGTGCATGCAAAGGCATGAAATTGATATGAATTGAGGTCAATTCTTTGCCCCCTCCTTCCCTTTCCATTTCCAGAATGAAAGGGAGCAGATTATGACAACGAATGTCTGGCTCACTCAGGTAAGATTAATAAAGGCTTCAGGTCCATTAACATCAATCACCAACCACTTTAACCCTGACCATAGCCATCTCTTGTTTTCCCGTCCTTCCCCTGAACTTGGATTAAACCAAATCCCGTCTTCCCTTCTTCCTCAAAGTGGAACAAACTGGCTCTGTGATTGTGCTGTGGGACCTCTTGGTTCCAGTGATAATGAAGCATGTAATTTACATTTATAGAGACTATGTGACAGGATGTGACTGCCAGAACAATGCAAGTTAAAGCAGTCAGCTGTCTTTGTTCCTCTTTAGAACTGGGTGGATTACAGGTTGTCCTGGGACCCCTCGAAGTACGAAGGCATCGAGAAGCTGTGTATTCCCTCCAAACACATCTGGCTGCCAGACATTGTTCTGTACAACAAGTAAGCACCACTACAGATTTGTTCTGCTATAATCAAATGATTAACTAGACGTAGTAGTTTCTAGTTCTTGTGGACAACAACTGTGGACAGAGCGTGTACAACATTGCTAGCATGCTAGTCCTCTCTTAAGTGTGTGTGTGGTGATGGCTGGTTTAACCTGTGGCCATTGATTAGCCAATGCACCAGATTCTAACTCGGCTAGGTGAGGCTGCTTAAACCAGCCACCAACCACATACACTCCACACTAGATTTGATCATTTTACATTGTTGTCGAGGATGGATGTATTTTTTTTAACCAATACTAGAGCATGAAAGTATAAAGATTCAGAACCTCCAACTCCTTTCTGTCATTTTCTGCCCCTTATGCTCATAGTGCAGATGGCACGTATGAGGTGACAGTCTTCACCAATGCCATCGTCCAATACAACGGCAGTATTTTCTGGCTCCCGCCCGCCATCTACAAGAGCGCCTGTAAAATCGAAGTCAAACACTTCCCTTTTGACCAGCAGAACTGCACTCTCAAGTTCCGCTCGTGGACCTACGACCACACAGAGCTCGACTTGGTCCTGAAGTCAGAGGTGGCCAGCATCGACGACTTTACCCCCAGTGGAGAGTGGGACATCCTGGCCCTCCCAGGCAGGCGAACCATCAACCCCCTGGATCCCACCTACGTGGACCTGACGTATGACTTTATCATTAAGAGGAAGCCCCTCTTCTACACTATCAACCTCATCATTCCCTGTGTGCTGATCACCTCCTTGGCCATCCTGGTCTTCTATTTACCCTCAGACTGCGGGGAGAAGATGACGTTATGTATCTCCGTCCTCCTAGCGCTTACCGTGTTCCTTCTCCTCATATCCAAGATTGTTCCCCCGACATCCCTGGACGTGCCTCTCATCGGCAAGTACCTGATGTTCACCATGGTGCTGGTAACCTTCTCCATCATCACCAGCGTGTGCGTGCTCAACGTGCACCACCGCTCTCCCAGCACCCACACCATGCCTTCCTGGGTCAAGATGGTGTTCCTGGTCAAGCTGCCTGCCTTGCTCTTCATGAGACGACCTCAAGATAACTTGACGCAGCAGAGAGCCTATAAGCAGCCATGCGAGAGACCCGGCAGGTCCATGCTGGACATGGGACGGCATCCGTCTAGAAACATGTCCCCCTCCTCCGCTGCTCTCCTCGCTTCTGATTCTGTCTTCTTCATCCCAGGACACGTTAACAACAACAGGAATGCTGTTCCTCCACTGACCAACAGGCACATGAATCGTAAGGTGGATGTAGAGTATCTCCACAATGGCTCCTTGTCCAGCCCGGACCTCAAGCACAGAACAGGCCAAGAATGGCCTGCAGACATCCAGGAGGCGGTGGATGGGGTGCGCTTTGTGGCCAACCACATAATGGAAGATGACGATGATCAGAGTGTATGTATATTACTCAAGAATTAAGAATGGTTAAAAAGTTTACTATATGGTTGGAAACGGGTTTTGTGTTAATGATCAGTTTTAAGACACTGTTACGGTTGTGGTGAGGTGAGAACCCAAATGCAGGACAGACAGGCAGGTTGCGGTGTTTAAACCCAGGAACTGGGTATTTAATAACATAAACTGGTACAGTTAACAGATTAACTAGGACAAAGCACTTCAAACTAAAAGTGACACAGAACACGTAACGGAAAACAATGATCCGGCAAAGGACTGACTGGGGAACGCGACTTCTATAGAGACATGAGGGGTGATTACAGATGAGACACAGCTGGGGCAGACAGGACACATGGCAAACATAGAACTAGATCTACTAGACAGGGAACACAATAAACACAGAAGGCCAAAACTAGACTTAACAAAGGTAAAAGGTCACAACCATGACAGACACAGGGGATGAACCATATTTAACACTGAGAAGGCACAAACATCTGTCTTGTACTGTGGCTGAACCTGCAGTTGGAGTGTAGTTGATATATGTGGATCAATAGGATTGGATTTATTATCCATGCATGCAGGCCCTATATGATCATGTTTGCTCAACCTCAGTGTAAATCAAAGCACAAGTGCCATTGGCTCCGTGCAGAGTCACAAAATAAACACTGACCCATCCTCAAGCACTGCTGTGACCCCTGTCCATTTTGAGTTTTGAAGAGGCTTGGAATATTATCAAACTGTATGACCCCTGCTGGGTTGCAGGAGGTTTCACAGTTACTCTGGAGTCTGCCTGTGGCGCAGGAAATTAAAGTCAGACATTTGGTAATGAATTGTTGTCTTGCAAAAATCAATGGAATGGGGAGGTCAACACGGCATGAGGCATGGCCCCTTCAGAAACTGCCAAGGACAGCATGTAGCGAGGGGTGAAGGGGTCAATAACCACTTCCACTGTGGGAGTCAGCGGAAAGGGGATGAGACCGTGCTGAGACATGACTTTGCTTACTTTACAAAATATACATCATTTAGTGACTTAGTGGAGTCGTAGTAGGAGATGTATAAGGAGTGGTGGTCACTATCTGTACTGTCCTGTCCTTGGCTTGTCAATACCTAGTATTCACATACAATGAATTGTCCTGATCATTTGCAATCTATGCACCAAGGCAGAAAACCATGTGTATCCTCATTCCATTCATTGTAACAGAATCGCAGACCGGAAATTCGTGTCTAAATCACTGTGTAATGTACAATGTGACTCGATGTTGTATCTCTATTGTGTTGCTGCAGGTGATCGAGGACTGGAAGTATGTGGCGATGGTGGTGGATCGCCTGTTCCTGTGGGTCTTTGTGATCGTATGTGTGGTGGGAACGCTGGGTTTGTTCCTGCAGCCGGTGTTCCAGAAGCCCTTCATTCCAAGTCAGCAGCCCAGCTCGGAAACTCCCCGCATGTGAAGCTGCAACCTGCAGATCAAGGGCAGCATTCACATTCACAAAGAGTTTGTTGTACATGTGTGTGTGTCTGGAATTCTTACATGTATGGGTAGGTGAAGGGGTTTTGTTTCAATAGGTGCTGGTAAAGCAAAACAAAGAAATTATAACAATTATAGCAAACTATTGCATCACAAGGCCAGACAGAATAGCACATAATGATTAAAATGATTTGAAAAAAAAGATACAGCAGTGGTCTCTCTGTACATTATCATCCAAGCCACCAGTATAAAGCAGCAATAGATATAGGCCAGCGGACCGGCTCCCTGGTGCTGTGAGGATATAGCCGAGTATGTACAGAGTCAGAGTCAATGTACTGCTGCAGAGCACAGCTGCAACACAAGCGGACATAAACATCTTGATCTGTGTTGGTACCAAAACAGTGTTTTTATAGAATTCCACAAAGACGACACAGATGTCATATATATGCATTATTTGTGTCACTATGATGCCAAAATCTGATGTGTGATACGTGATGAGTGTGTTGAAACATTGCCATAACAGTAACTTGTGATCCATTAAATGTATTAAAAGCCCAATGAAGTCTGAAAATAATGGATGAACTTGCCAAGAAGCTTGCAAAATCTCAATCCGTGGTGATAAAATCTGTCTTCACCTCAAGAAACAGTTCCTGAATATGTGCCAATTAATTGAATCGCCACATAAAAGCCCACAGTTGCACTAAATGCATTTTTGACGATAGACCAAAATATATTTTTTGGTGATTAAACATTTTGTTGCAAACTTTGCTGACGTCATATTTTCTTTGAAGAACATCCTTGCACAAACTAAAATCATAAGTGAAGCACTGCACATAGCCTATTGTAACATCTAACACTCATTTAACTGCATGTTCCCCATGAAAAACTAATACAGTGAGTATGCCTATCCAGGTTAATGATGGGTGCATCTTTGTGTGGGCATTGTCTGCTTGATAAACAACAGAGAGGAGAGGGACCATTAGAGAATCTGCAGGTCGCTGGTCTTTCGACAGCTCCATCTAGCCTTATTCATCTCTGACCAGATTTCTTACACAACATTTTTGGAGTTGTTTATTTTCCTTAAAATGTTGATGCATTATCAGCTAACATAAATCATTGAATGTACATTTAAGCAGCACTTAGCCCGACTCAGCCAATATGTCGAAAGACTGTCGTAGAACATGCTTTAGTTTAACAATCGGCCAACATGGTTTACAAAGAAATAAAACCAGGTCAAGTCAGGCCTACCACGCCGACTACTAGACTACTGTTTTATTGACCATCCATAGGCTGAAGAAACGCTTTAGTGTCAATAAAAACGAAAAGTTATTTGAGAGACAATCAGAATTAGAATCAGAATCAGAAATCAGAAACAGCGTATCGCCTTCATTTTTTGCAAAGAAGGAATGTGCTTTTGTGCAGTTGGTGCATTGAACATTGAACATTAAGAGCAAATAAATCAAAAAAAAGAAATATATAATAAATATATAATAAATAAATAAGTAAATAATAAATAATAATAAAAAAATAATAAAAAAAATAAAACAATAATAATAATAAATAAATAAATAAATAAATGCTCTAAACCTGCTCTATTCTTATCTTCAGGTACCACAGTGATATATTGCTGTCTCTCCTTCAACAAATGTACTCTTTGTAAGTCACTTTGGATGAAAGCTTCTGATAAATGCCCTAAATATAAATATAAATGTAAATGTCAAAATGAACAATGACCCAGTTCCCCAGTCCTACGATTTAAAGGTATTGTCTATACATTGTCATTAGATTTTTTTGGGGTTAAAGTTAACAAACTGTGCGCTCCATGACCTCCAAGCTCCGTGCGGATGAGTATAAAAGGAGAGAGAGAGTGAGAGAGAGACATTGAGACAGAACGCGTGGGGGCTGTACACGAGCCGCCGCTGTCCTTGGTGCTGAAACCGGAGCAACGCGCAGAGAGCGTCCCGTTCTTCACAAACATCATCATCATCATCACCATACAGAATACAACACAAGCCGGCGTAACAAGACACGATAGGACATACAGTATGGACATGGGAAGGTGGGGTTAAAGTAATGTGTGGGCTGATTCTCTCTCTCTCTGTCTGTCTCTCTCTCTCTCTCTTTCTCTCTCTCTCTCTCTCTCTCTCTCTCTCTCTCTCTCTCTCTCTCTCTCTCTCCTCAGTGTGCTGTGTGGATGAGGATCTCTCACTACATGCACACCACTTTCCTCTCATCTGCTCCAGGTTGCGTTTGCTCTCCATCACTTGGCAGATAGAACATGAGACCCACATTTTCGATCATGTTATCGATCGGCGTTGTGCTCCTTTTGCCGCCTGGTAAGTACCAGTGTACAGTACTTGTTGCATTTCATTTCAGTGGCTTTTTCACCGATATCAAAGCACGACACTTGTATTTTTGAAATATCCTAATTGAAATGTTGCTTGGATTCAAATCTGTGTAGCAATGGGGGGTAATAGTAATAGGCACATACAGCCTAATGCATTTCATTATTATTTTTTAAATGCTATATTTTTTTAATTTTTGTTTAGTTTATTATTGTTTTGTTATTGTGCATCTGCATCCACCAACATAATCAGTGTGAGCAACACTGATTCTCTTCACCATGTGACACCACAATGTAGTGACATGCAGTCTTTGTCTTTTTTGCTCTGTCTCAGATGGAAGTTGCTCAGAGGCTGAACACAAGCTTTTCTCTGTGGTCTTCTCCAGCTACAACCAGTTCATCCGCCCTGTGGAGAATGTGTCCGACCCGGTGGTCGTACAGTTTGAGGTGTCAATGTCTCAACTGGTCAAAGTGGTAAGGCGACGGCTTTTACTTTTATGTCGTCGAGATAAATGTGTCCAATGTGTACCTATATTTGTGGTAAGTGTCTGTACTGTCATCAGTGTATGAGGATGTATTGATAGGTAGTACTTTTACCAACTTTCGAATGATATCCCTATAAAAACACTGATCATACTCAAATAGTATTAGTATTAGTTATCATAGAAATATATTCTTGTGCTTTATTCATCCCGAAGGAGATTCTTTTGCCAGAGGTTGCTCAGAAATACCAACAACATAAGAATAAAAACAATAGAATAATACATAATATACATGTACAGTGTATAAGTCTAAAAGAAAGGCTTATATAGTTTATTTCTTATAGGCTTCTTATAGTTTTCAAATACAAAACCAAGTCATAGGAGTTGATTCAAAGGCAATATAGCAGTTTGACTGCAGGGCTGAGCCTCAATGCCAAAGAGCATGGCAAGAGGCGATGTTGCACAGTGGCTCCTATAGCAGTCCCGACCAAACTCTGGTCCTTTTCATTTAAACTGATGAGAAACCAAAGGATTTAATAGCATGGTTTGGCCGGAGCTGAGCTGAGAATACAGGCTGCAGAGGCAGCACAGCTAAATGCCAGACAGTTGGAGTGCAGATGACGGCAATTAGGCGACACAAAAACCGAGGAAGCTCCAGCTCAGCTGGTGATTATGAATTATTGGGAACATCCCACAAGAATTGTACTGCAAATAGTAAATGTCAACTCATTTCAACTCATTTTTCTTATTTTGAACCAACCTAACACTGCTAATTTGCAATTTGACCTGCGATATGTGAGGTCAAAATGAAAGTATACAGAACCACGGCATAATTCCTCTCCATGAATTGCTGGGCAGCGTCTCCAAGACCAGGTCAGCTATATACAGGAGTAGATGACACAGATATAGCTTTTCGTAATATTTTCCCTGTGCCAAGACGATTCAGCTTTGCAGGGCTGATGGATGACCATTATTTCCTCCTTATCGCTTTATGCCCCGAAGCCAGTTTCAATTGGCCCAGCCTGTCCAATGTCCAATAAGCCAGGGCTGTATGAGCTCATTTGAAACATCGATAGCTCATTGCCTGGACCAGACATCATCTCACAGTCAGGATGGGTGCAACAGGTTTCTTTGCCTTTGAATGCCAACTGAGTGAAGGGCTGAAAGCTAAACAAGGCTGGAACTTGCTGTTTAGGCTTGCCTACCTTGAGACAATGTTCATCCTGAGTGCCACAATTGTATTCTTAGTCATTTGGTGAAATGCACAGGTGTGAGTAAAAGGGACAACAACATGATGATGGGCCGTAGTCCCACTATTAGACACAAGCACGCACAACACACCAGACATATTAGTCAGGGGCTTGGGGCCACATGGTTGGTTAATTAATGCAAGGCACTGGGTCATTAGGTTGGTCTATGTTAGGACACAGTCCTAACATAGACCTAACAGATCTATAGACCCTACAGCTTACCTGCGACTTGACACGGCATTGTGAATGAGACGCCTCCTCCAAAATCCTCTGGCTCTGTTGTGATTAGGGACATAAACCTCAGGCTTTTCAATGATTCAATATGATTCAATTTACAACCACATATTACAATACAGTTTCATACTGTAAGTAAGTCACAAATCAATACAACCACATTGAGCAATTATTTACAGAGAGATATTAATATATGTATATGTAAAAGATAATATATACAAGATGATAAGAGATAATATATACAAGATGATAAGAGATAATATATGAAAGATTGTTTTAAGACACATTTGGCATTTCTTGTGTTGGTCTAGTCATTTCCTGCTCTGCTTTCAGGACGAACTGAATCAAATCATGGAGACCAATCTTTGGCTGAGACATGTGAGTTTATCACCTATCGATCACCGGAGCCCTGGAGCAAGGTCACAAGCCATGGACCCAACCCCTGTCTCTGCCACACATGATTGGGAGTAACACTGATAGCTTCAATTATTCATTGGGTTTATATAGATTGAGTCAACCTGTGTGAACAGGTTGTTAATGTGAACTAGATGATTTTGTATTCAACATTACCACCGCTAACTTATACATACTTAATTATTGTATCCATTTCTTGTATATTGTATATTATTGTATCCATGTTTCATAAGATTTCATATGATTTTTGACATTTAATGTTAGCTTACCGTCAGTAAGCTAACATTAAATGTCAAAAATCATCCAAAATATGGGCCTGGCTCCAAGCTGTTGCATGGCTCGGTCGGTGGGTCACGTCACGTGCTGTAGTTAGCATGGCAAGATGTGGCTGTGATGCACATTGTAAATGCATCGAAACATGCAATAGTTATCTTCCACGATGAAAATACTTTTTAAACGTATGTCGACAGGCCAGAGTTTATGGACCGCATCCACATAATGCACACATGTGCACTGAATGTTTGCATGGAGTGGCTGTATATGGCTTTGAAACAATTGAGTGCCATACAGCTTGTAAAACCTATACAAACCTATGCTATAAGTTGGGATTTCAATAAAAATGCGGCCATATAATTTCACTGACCTCCCAGACAATTCCACAGAGGGTATTGTGAATTTGCCAAACACTACAGTAAAACTAGCTACTACTCAAGAGCTAATTTAGGTACTGCTGCAATACAGCCTCATATTCATTAAACCAACCCATATTCTGAAATGCTAATAAGTTAGACAAAGGAGAAGTGATTTGTGACGAGGGTACGACCAGTCTATTAAACAAGACAGACGATAATATTTCCCGAGGGACTGGGTCGGTCAGAGAGTGCCCTAAAATACACACCAGACACTTTCTGTTTTCTAATGAAGTCAAAACGTTATTGCTCTCAATATATAGACTTTGAAAGGAGAACAAGGAATACAAAGGACTCTTCACATTTTTATATGTATTTATATGTATTCATAAATGCTAAACATTTTAAATGTATTAGTTACATACTGTTTGATGCATATTAGTCATAGTATAGGAATAATACTGACGATACGTTTTTTCATAAGATCTGAAAGTTAAAGTGGTAGATTGTATAGATCGATAGATTGATCGATCAATTTACTGTATCAATTTACTGTAACTAATGTGTGTAATAGATCATTATAATAGATCTATTGTAACTGAGAGTTCCTTTCTTTCAGATCTGGAATGACTACAAACTAAAATGGGATCCAAAAAAGTTTGGCGGGGTAGAATTTATTAGAGTGCCATCGAGCAGAATATGGAAACCAGACATTGTGCTGTACAACAAGTGAGTTCAATTTGACATTTTGATTGATGTTTGTTTTCTCTATAATCTTTCAATTTGGTTCCTTTTCTTCTGTCTCTTTATTTTCATACTGTAGTGCGGTTGGAGACTTTCAGGTGGATGACAAAACAAAGGCCTTGCTTCGTTACAACGGCGACGTCACCTGGATCCCTCCAGCTATATTTAAGAGCTCCTGCAAGATAGACGTCACATATTTCCCATTTGACTACCAAAATTGCACAATGAAGTTTGGCTCATGGACCTACGACAAGGCCAAGATTGACTTGGTGCTGATTGGCTCCACCGTTAACCTCAAAGACTTCTGGGAAAGCGGTGCATGGACCATCATCGACGCTCCAGGCTACAAACATGACATCAAGTACAACTGCTGTGAGGAGATCTACACGGACATCACCTACTCGCTGTACATCCGTCGGCTGCCCCTCTTCTACACCATCAACATGATCATCCCCTGCCTCCTCATCTCCTTCCTCACCGTACTTGTCTTCTACCTGCCCTCAGACTGTGGGGAAAAGATCACGCTGTGCATATCCGTCTTGCTTTCCTTAACTGTGTTCCTGCTCTTCATCACAGAGACCATCCCGTCCACCTCGTTGGTCATCCCCTTGATCGGTGAGTACCTCCTCTTCACCATGATATTCGTCACCCTCTCCATTGTCATCACCGTCTTCGTGCTGAATGTCCACTACCGCACTCCAAAGACCCACACCATGCCTGGCTGGGTGCGCAGTGTGTTCCTTGGGATGCTGCCCAGGGTGTTGTTCATGACCAGGCCGGTTAGAGAGCCGGAGAAGGAAGTGGCTGCCAGTGCAGCGCAGCTGCTACCATCCAGACCTTGTGTGGTGCACGCATCCAGTACTCTGCAACAGCGTAAGCCCCAGTCCAAGGCCACCAGTGTGTTGTCCAGCCTGGCCCACCGGCAGCAGCTCTTCATTAACACGGAGCTCTCCAATGTCAACAGCTTGACCAGAGAACCAGCCAAAACTCTGGGTGCGGCGGCCCCATGCTACGAGGGCCAATGCTGGCACCAAAAGTCTACAAAACTCCCTGCGGATCCTGGGGGAGGGAGCAGAGGGCTAGGTAGTCTCGGGGCTCTCAGTGGAGGTGCAGCTCCTGGGATTGGCACAGGAAGTCCCTGCTCCAGTTTAAGCTCTGTGGATGGAGGACTTGTGTTCTGGTCTCCAATGTCCCAGGAGGTGAAGGATGCCATCGAGAGTGTCAAGTACATAGCAGAGAATATGAGACTTCAAAATGAAGCCAAGGAGGTAAGTGCATCCTTATATGACCATTCCCATGGGACAAGGGAGAAGGCATTCCCTTGAGAGTATCATCGTTGATAAAGTGGTGTTTTGGAAATGTAATGGCACCTTTTTCAGGTTCAAGATGACTGGAAGTATGTCGCCATGGTGATTGACAGGATCTTCCTATGGGTTTTTGTTCTGGTGTGCATCCTGGGAACCGCTGGACTTTTCCTTCAACCACTGCTACTTGGAGACGACATTTGACAGACAGAGTCTGTCAACAATATTGACAAAGGAATGACAAAGGAATTAATGTTCAGACTGATAAAACAATGGCAACCCCTGTGTTATATTCATTTCTGATTACCAGTTGCTTAAAAAAGAATGTCCTCAAAAACAGTATTCAATTGCTGAAACAATTATTCAATTGCATCTGCTACTTTTAACATCTATATGATTAAACTAACTTTCAAAGATGTAGGTATCGGAAAAAAGCCTCGACTACATTGCATCTGGAAATTGTAGGTCTTGTTGACCATATTCAAGGGTGACATCTTGTGGATGTTATGTGCCATTAATGGAACGCTGCACTGCAAGGTGCAGGTTTAATGGATGTTGCACTAATCTGTGTATATACATATCATACATAATGCCTTTGCCAAAATAGACAAAAACATTGTTTCATCAAACTATCATCATTAGTTTAAATAATTATTTACATGAACAAAAAACATTCTCAACAGCTGATCATGTTATTCTTTGTATATTTTCTATACATGGACTCGTTGTACTGTATCTGTTGCACATTAAAGAGCTATTTTGATAACTCTCTTTCTATTGTTCTCTTTCTATTGTTCTCTTTCTATTCTCTTCTTATTAACAGCATCTTACTCAAACATGACATTACGCTCTTTTTAGCACGTCCTCCATTCTGGAAAACTATTTTCCATTTAAAACACGACAGAGCACGACAGAGAGAGGCTAATGAGCTGCTCTGTCTCGTTGATAGAGAGAACGGCAACAGAAGTCCCATTGTCACACCGAGGCTCTGGTTAAAGGCAGGCCGTTCAGTGTTTGTGTTTGTGTGTGTATGTGTGTTTTATAGACTGTGCCCCCCTCGGAGCTGCAGCTTGTTGCATCACAATCAATACAGAGAGCACATAATGAAGGACCCCGCTGAGGATAGGTTGACAATACAATACAATTCTTTTGGTTTAATCCACATTGACACTAACCATGCCTCCTGTCTACATACTTGGTCATTTTATGCACATGAAATGTTTGTTTTGTTCCATGCATGCCTTATTGTTGTGTAATAGCATATGCGTGGTGAGAACACATTTACTATTCATTTCATGGAAACGCTTAATAATCGCTTAATAAACTTCACGATTGATTAAATAATGTATCAAATACTGTATATGACATGCAGTATATATATATATTAAAGAACATCAAACTTCATTGCTGTTTTTAACTACCGAAATGCAATCAAAGGCAATCCCAGGTGGATTGTGGGTATTCTGAAACCAAATATAATTAGCATCTAAACAAATCAATCTACTATTTTGAAAATGTTCAGATGGCAGGCACTGTTATTACAGTGTGAGCCACTGTGGTGTAATTGAATGCTGGCAGGGAAGCAGAGCCAGATACCAGCTTCCTGTCACATCTGATAAGAAGTCCCCTGGCTAATGAATTTAATTAAAACTCACCCAGAGCTCATTCAAATGATCTACAGGAGGCATCAGATAGGATAATGAACAAAATGGCTGTGATGCTAGATGCCAGACAAGGCTCGATCCAGGATATTGGCTGTTAAGACATCAAATTACACAAACAATCAATAGCATTGAATGCATTGGAAATGTATTTCATTGTTACTTGAATGAGACTAACCAATGAAAGTGAAGTAATTAATACTCATTGATGTGTTCTAAAAATATTTTCACATATAAACCGATAATTATATTATCCATTTATGATACTAATGTCATTATTCAAATCATTCAAATACATTCATTCAGTTTGTACTGCACATTTGTCACAATGTCTATTTACGCCATCATCTAATTAACTGATTAATTAAATCAACTATGACACTAACTTATCTGTATATCCTATTTTAGATGCAACATTTTACAGTATATCGGTTCAGAGCATATTATATCACATAAGATTCAATATCATTCATTTTTGAACTTACTAATATATATTAATGACACTGATACACAAACAAACCTGCACTCGTACAGAACAGGGAGCTTTAAGGCATCTCGGTCAATCTCGGTCTGGGAGACATGGAGGATATTGTATAGGAGGAGCTCCTCTCAAGGCTATTGGAGGAGGTGTCGGCCCGATGCATTAAAAGGACAATCCCTGGACAATGACCTCACTCCTCAGAGGAGAGCACTCAGGGGAGAGAGAGAGAGGGGGGCTGCACTGGCTGGAGGAGGAGGAGGAGGAGGAGGAGGAGGAAGAGGAAGAGGAGGAGGAGGAGGAGAGGGAGGAGGAGGAGGAGGAGGAGGAAGGTCTACAACACATCTCGCTTGCTGCATATTTTCAGAGGCAGCAGGAACTGAGGCAGCAGTGGAGGGCGGCAAACGGAGAAGAAATGCCTGCAATGAATGAGCAGTAGCTCTCCATCTAGTAGACTCCCCCACCCCACTCTCTCAACCCGTCTGGATTGAGCATCGATGGCAGAGACACAGAGCAGGTGAATATGCATCTGTGGTTTATGTGGGAATTCATGCATTTGCTGCTGCCTGCATATTGTTGCTTCGCTGCCTTGTGTTGTTCTTAGCCAAGGTAATGGGGAAAAGTACATACCTCAAATGTGTATGCATGTTGTGTACAGGGGGATTAATGCCCATTATTCAAATGCATATTCGTTTCGTCTCTGCAGTCCCACATTCCTAGAAAGCTCTAGTTTACAGGCAGCAAACGCATGCTCACTAAAATATATAACATAACATATAGCTATGGTGTCTAGGATAGTCAGTGTTATACTGTACGATCATCAGATGCACTGTACAGTATGCATTTGAACATCTCTCATCTGGAATTTCCCCCCAGAGCCTCATTCTCCGGTCGCCGTGCTCCTCTGCTCTCTGTTTACACAAAGGTTTTGTTGTTCCATAGGTTCCTGCTCTGTGCTGCCCAAGGGACCAGCCGTTTGAATTTGGCACACCTCTGATATCATGCTGAAAGCAGACGGGGCGACCACCTCTCTCACCCTGTTGCTTGTGATCGCACTGAGCTGGTGCCACCTGTGCCACTCGCTGCGTAAGTTACACCCCCCACTCCCACCAACCTCCCAGTGTCCACAATCCCATGTGCATTCAGTGGCTGTCACATAATTGTGTCATATCAAATTGGTGTTGTTTTCATTGTTAATTGTACAGACACGATGTATCCATGATGTATGTTTTTACAATAAGCCTTCTATCAGCAAACTGTTTCAAACCTTTGAGAACAGATATGACTGGGATGATGTAACACAAGGTGCTGGCTGCCCACTGCCGTACATTGAGGGGTGGTTGGGATCGAGCACGCAACTCTTATAATTATATAAAGCAACCGCTATCTTTAGAAGACCCAGCAGATCGTTTCCGAACCATAAAAACCACAATCGTGGTTACATCTGTAACAGGACTGCTGTCACAGAAGTGCTTTTAAATGAATAACATACCTGAACTCTTGTATTCTATTTACAACACTAAAGAATGTGTTCTGATTTACTGAGTAATTGTACATACATTGAGGTGTATGCCTGTCTTTTCCTTGTGGAATGTGTCTCCAATCTTTCTGACTGGGGTGCTACATGCTACAAGTATTTGTAAACCATCTGAATCAGTAGTCTCCAAGCAGCTTCAAGGCTTGTGGTAAGAAGACTACATGCAAGACCTGACCCTACTGTTAGTGAGAATCATTCTGTAAAAGCTTTTCTTTGAACACACAACAAATATGCTGTGATCACGTCATAGTCCAGGAATCAAGTTCACTTAACACAACAGGGGGGATGAGAGTCAAGAACGGAAAGCACAATGCATCTGCTAATCACAGTCATTGATTGCGGCCTGGCCGTTTATCGATCCATTGCATGGAGTAGTGACACAGCGACATTAGTAGTCGTTCCCTTTGCCAACCTCAAGGGGGATTAACAACCACAAACCCATCCAATAAAATGGGCTCATGACCATCTGACGAATCAAATGAGAAAAATAACACAGGCAATCGATGTGCCGTTCTGCAAGGGAAACAATGCAGTCGTGAATCGACTTGGATTTAGCTTTTGTTGGTCTCAAGGTGGTCAATTCTAACGTCGACAACATTCAATTCTTCTGTTTTTTATGTGCAGCTAGACTTCTTACGCAATGCTCAGAGAGAGAGAGAGAGAGAGACAGAGACACAGAGAGAGAGAGAGAGACAGAGAGAGACAGAGAGAGACAGAGAGAGAGACAGAGAGAGAGAGAGAGACACAGAGAGAGACAGAGAGAGAGAGAGAGACAGAGAGAGACAGAGAGAGAGAGAGAATGTCAGGGAGGAACACAGGATCTTTTGAATAGGACTTGAACTTGACTTTTATATACAGTTCTGGTTTTCATTAATTCCCTCTTCTTTGTTCATGCTTCTCTTTAGGAACGACAAAACTTTCCTCCTATGCAAAGGCAGAGGACAGATTGTTAAAATACCTCTTCAGAAACTACCAGAAATGGGTTAGGCCAGTGGAATTCCTCAATGGGACAGTAAGAGTGAAATTCGGACTGGCCATCTCCCAGCTCGTTGACGTAGTAAGTTTAAAACAATATGAATCTCTGTGATGAATGTTGAATAAGTACAATATTGTGACATATTGTTTGTGACAAACCATATTTTTGTAAGCTGGAGCCTAAAGGTAAATGAATGTGACTGTTGGAATGCTGTCCTGTTTTCATGCAGCTATAATTCAAACTATAAATCACAAGCCGTGAATGGTGAATGACATGAAGTTCAGTGCATATGTGCATTTCTGGATAATCACCTCACACATTTTCATCAGAACTACATATTCATTCAATGACGTATTTTGCTTATTTTGCCCTCCCAGGATGAAAAGAACCAGCTCATGACAACCAACGTGTGGATGAAACAGGTGACTACTACAACCTAAAACATGTACATATGGTGTAAAACATACGCCGCTTTGTCATCTTTCCTCAAAGCCACTGTGTGGAAGGAGACTCAGCCAGACGCCACCTCACTGGAGACATTTGTGATCCTTATTCTTGTGTTCTGGTGGCTTTTGCCAGAAGCCCATGAATCTGTCCTGCCCCCCCCACCGCCTCCCACCACCCGGTGCCTCCCTCGTAGTCATGTCAAGTTTATTCATGCTTCCGACTCTCTCCACACTTTATAGCTGAGGAATTGTCCCTGTAGACCAGACTCGGGAACAGCTTCCATCTCCAGCCATGGTTATGTGATAGAAATGAGGAGGCAATTTCATGTCAGGATTACTACAGATTGGACTCTATGTCCCCCTCTTTTATTTGGAAGTGGATCATGGAAGAAAAACAAAGTACAAAATGAATTCTCTATGCTTGTCGTCAAGCTCGGTCACCCATACCCAATACACATTTGTAGGCTGGGCTGTTTCTATCCTCCTCGAGGTCATCTACACGGCATCAAATTGTTCTTCCCAAAGCCCTGCTCTTTGTCTCTTAAAGAGCATCCTTTTTTCTCATCTTAATTTTCCGGGTCAACACAACACAGGTCCCACATCAATGGGATTCTCAATGTGACGCCTTTGTGCATCCTTGTGTAGGAGTGGGCTGACATAAAACTACGGTGGAACCCACATGACTATCTGGGCATCACCACGATCCGCGTTCCCTCCAATATGGTCTGGATCCCTGACATTGTGCTGTATGATAAGTAAGTTCGATGGACTGCGGTCTTGGGGCCGCCAAGCAACAATACCTTACAGGGGGCATGTTACATTTTGGGCTAAAATGATGAAATATCCACGTTGAGGACTGGAAGTTAAGTTCCTTGATGTTTTAATGCATTCGAAGTAATACATGGAGTTTGTAGTTCTCATGTTTGGGCATACATTGTTGTAGAACCACAAAGTAACAAAGTACCTTCTTAAATTATTTTATAACAAAATATAAGGAATATTTAGGGATGCCTGATAATACATTAATAAATGATGACTCTTTCATTTCTAACAGTGCAGATGGGCGTTTTGAAGGGACAGCCACCAAAGTCATTGTCAGGTACGATGGCACCATTTCATGGACCCCCACCAGCCAGTTACAAGTCAGCATGCACCATTGATGTCACCTTTTTCCCCTTCGACCTCCAGAATTGCTCCATGAAGTTTGGTTCTTGGACCTATGATGGCTCACAGGTGAGTTCACGATACACAAACCGGCTAAATCACAAAGACAAGACAGACAAGACAAGCACTGCAAATGTATCAACATTTTATGATCCTTAATTGATCTGCTCCTGCTATGAACTCTTGGCAATGTAAAATAGGAATTGCTGAAATCGTTTAGATCTATTTAATTATGATTGACTATGATCTTCTTGGACGTTTTGTTTACCCAGTGCATCGTGTACTTCTTCTATCTTTATTTATTATAGGTGGATATCCTTTTGGAGGACTTCAATGTCGACAAGCGTGACTATTTTGACAATGGCGAATGGGAAATAGTGACGGCCACAGGTGGCCGCGGCTTGAGAATGGACGGCAGCGTTTCCTATCCCACCATCACCTACTCCTTCATCATCCGCAGGCTGCCTCTCTTCTACACCCTCTTCCTGATCATCCCCTGCATTGGCCTGTCCTTCCTCACCATCCTGGTCTTCTATCTGCCTTCCAACGGCGGGGAGAAGATCTCACTCTGCACCTCCGTGCTGGTGTCCCTCACCGTCTTCCTCCTGGTGATCGAGGAGATCATCCCCTCCTCTTCCAAAGTTATCCCCCTCATTGGGGAGTACCTGGTGTTCACCATGATATTTGTGACGCTGTCCATCGTCATCACCGTGTTCGCCATCAACATCCACCATCGATCTTCCTCGACACACCACGATATGGCGCCGTGGGTGAGGAGGATCTTCTTGCACCAGTTACCCAAACTGTTGTGCATGCGCAGCCACGTGGACCGCTATGCCACAGAAAGGGCCGCTGGACAGGGCGCAGACACCAATGGGCGGCCATTCAAGACTACACCTCTGCTTAACTCCAAACACAACCTGCAAGCTGCTTTGGACTCTATTCGCTACATTGCCATGCATGTCATGAAGGAGAATGAGGTTCGAGAGGTAAGTGTCATTGAATGGGCCTGGTACCAGTTACTTTAAAATGGTAGAGGGCACAAATGGCTCACAAATGCCAATCAAGTAACAAATGCATTATTATGTAGACACACAGACATCACAAGGTTGACTCAACATAGATCATGGTGCTGAGGGGTTCCCTGCCTGACATCCATAGTAAACTAGGATTAACTGTGGGCCAAGGCACAAAACCAGTAATACAAAGGTAAATAAAACAGATTTATGGTAAGATGTAAGCAAATATAATTAATATAATATAATTAATTATAATTATAATTAATTACCTTTGCAGCAAGAATGAACATCTGCATGACATTTTCTTGACTGATTGTGTTCATTAAAACCTCATGCGAGTGCATGAGGCTTCAATTATTCTAAGGACAAGTAACAACACATAATAAAGAAACATCACAATGAAGTTGTTTTTGCAACAACAACAAACATATTTGATTGCATAGGCCTAATATGCTTTTTTTTGTCGTGCATAGCCAATTGTGTAAAATAACTTTCTGTTTGTACAGGTGGTGCAAGACTGGAAGTTTGTAGCCCAGGTTTTGGACCGTATGTTTCTGTGGGCATTTCTCATTGTTTCAATCCTTGGCTCTGCACTGCTTTTCATTCCTGTCATCTACAAGTGGGCCAGCATCATCGTTCCTGACTACAGTCACACACACAGCTAAAGGAAAACCACCACAGAGCCACACAAACTCAAAAGTGTCAAACATAAAACACATGTATGTGCTTTCCTGTGATCACAGACATGCTGATATTCAAGAACCAAAAAAGAACATCACGCAGATAAACACAACTGTAAAAAATGTCTAAAATGTCAAATAGGTTGATGGACACTCTGACATAAAAGGACTCACATTAAATACTTGTCATGTCTTAGAAAGTAACTATATCACAACATGTATCATGTATCTTAATAAATTCATCATTTTTACCTTTGCAATTTTCTTGACATTGGCACACTGCAAGGATGTGCTTATATACACATCCAGCTACAATAGAACTAAGATGTTCAAGACGTTTTTTAAATGTTTAGGGAGCAATTTTGTCGATGGCCCAGCTGTGCATGGTGAGTGAGGTCGCTGCTAGCTGTGTCCCATAGGCAGGTGGCTTGGTAGATATTATTGAGCGATATTTGTTCAGAATAGCGTCCCCTTCCTTTACAGCCTAGTTTTTCTCAGAAAAATAAAAACATATACATGACATTGAAGTACACTGACATCAATATTCATCTTCACAGTTAGAGTTAATATACATTTTTACAGTTAGAACATGTTAGCTACTAAAGAATGAATACAAAATAAATTCTGGGAATAGTTAAATTACCATTAATTATCTTAGCTTTACCTTTCTATCTGTATCATTACGTACAAGTGAACTTTAGTGAAGTTAAAGCTAGGCAATTTATTTGTATGGTTTATCATATATTTGGTTTGGTTTGTTTCAGACCGAAGAAACACACAATTATATGAGTAATTAAGAATTAGGTGTCCTCCTTTTCTGAGCTATTTTGTTTTGCAAGCGAATATCCTCAAACTAAAATCTTATATCTCAACCTTCATTAACCTTTTTAATCAGGACTATATGCGTCTCAGAGAATGCAGTGTTATTTTATATTAAGTGTATTTTGTGTCTTATTTTGTATTTAGTAAAGGCCTATATAGCATAAATTGTGCAATTTGAGAGACTTTCGTTTGACACTTCCTGTATATTCTTCCTGTGAATAGCTACTGTATATGGTGAAGCTGGGTTTGGATGGAACTTCAGATCCGGTCAATTAAACATTCAATGTGGATTGAAATAATCATCATCATTTGTGTTGTTTTGATTGTCATGCTTTCTTACATACACACAACAATTACATTTGCAGTGAAAACATGCCTAATAATCATTTAGCGGGTTACATTTGTCATCTGGCTACTAAAGAATTAGGGAACACACTACATCAATGCAGAGGTGAGGTCTGCCTGGCTGTGCCTGCATCAAAATGCAGATAATGTCCATTACAGTGCATGCATAATCAATGACTACCATTGACATAACATATATATCACAAAAAACGAATTTCAAGCTCTCTTGTGTGACATTTCAAGTGCTCTTGTGTGCCCTCTGGTGGCACTTAGTTCACTAATGAGTCAGACCCTGGGCGTGTGGTGTGCTCTTTTGTTCACATTGCTGGCCTATACACTCTTACATTTGTCATTAGGGGTGTGGTCCCTCACATTTTTCTTTTTCACATTAGTCTACTCCACATAAGCTTGGTCGCTAAGGCTTGGTATTGATAGATTCAGTTTCCGCAATCATGCTTTACATGCTTTACTGGTTGCAGGTTGTTAATATTTAGCAACCTGCAATCAAAGTGTGATAGTGAAGGTCAAGTTGGAAAAAGGAGTACAGAGTTTAAAGTGTCTTGTTGTTCACCACATCAAGGCACACATCGGAGGAAACTGAAGCGGTTCTGTGATGCTCAAATCTACGGAAGAATATCAATTTAAATACAGAAACCAAGAAATAGGCATCATGAGTTGTAGTGTCAAGTGTCAAGTAGTCCTAAACAAAACTATTTATTGTCAATCACGTAGAGTAGCAAACACTCTTATGTTAAAAACTAAACTAAGAGATAATTATAACATATGTTGTGTGGTGTATATAATGTATATAAGGCAACCTATTTACTCTTAAATTGTGTTTTATATATTTCTATTGATTGGGACATATGTGTTATTTTCTTATACTTCATACTGTATGACAATAATTCCAATGTATTGATTTACTCGAATTATTGTTATGTTTCCCCACAATCAAAAATGGCTGAAGAGGTGAAAAGAAAATGCACTTGGTTTGGATCGCCCTCCTCCTCTTCTGTCCAGCTAGCGTATCGGCAGGAAATGTGCTGGTTGCCCCAGCCGATGGGAGTCACTGGGTGAACATGAAGGTTATTATTCAAGAGCTCCATTCAAGGGGCCCCAGTGTCTCAGTGATACGACCAGCAGACAGCTGGTACATTAAGGAAAGCTCCCCCTTCTACACTCAACGTGGACAGTGGCTTTGATCAAGACTTCTACACTGAATTTACTGGTAAACTCTTGGAGCTCCAGAGGAACGGAATGTTTTCCTGGCTTCTTTTCCAACTGCAAATGCAGATCGTCATGCACAAGAAGGCGGCAAACTTGATTGAGCATATCTTTGAGGACAAAAACATGATTAAGTCTCTACGGGATGCAAAATTTGACATGGTTCTGACAGACCTGGTCTTACCAACTGGTGTCATGCTTTCCCGCCACTTAGATTTGCCTTTAGTTTTTAATGTGCGATGGACATATGATGGTGAAGGCCATTTCTGCATTGCCCCTTCTCCTCCTTCTTATGTTCCAATGCCAGTGCTCCAGCTATCTGATAAGATGAGCTTCCGAGAAAGAGTTTTAAATGTATGTTCTTAATATTTTATACACCACATTATATCACACCATGCTATGATGGTTTGATGCAAAAAGATTTCAGTCAAGATTCCTTCAAGTCACTTTTACAAAGAGCTGATCTGTGGCTTATGAGAATTGACTTTGTGTTTGAGTTCCCACGGCCCACCATGCCTAATGTTATCTATATCGGAGGATTTAAATGTAGGACTGCTAAACCTCTTCCTCAATACCTGGAGGACTTTGTCCAGAGTTCAGGAGAACACGGAGTCATCGTTATGTCTCTGGGGACACTCTTTGCTAGACTTCCCAATGAAGTATCTGAGGAAATCGCTGCCGCTTTCGCAAAACTACCTCAGAAAGTAATCTGGAGGTATATAGGTGAACCGCCCGCATCCTTGGGCAACAACACATTACTTGTAGATTGGATGCCGCAGAATGACCTTTTAGGACACGAGAAAACCAAAGTGTTTGTGGCGCACGGAGGAACTAATGGATTACAAGAGGCAATCTACCATGGAGTTCCTATCCTGGGACTTCCGTTAATCTTTGACCAACACGACAATCTCTTCAAAATCGAATTACGAGGAGCCAGCAAAATATTAAATATATTAACGATTGACAGAGATAGCTTCTACAAGGTATTGAAGAAGTCATCCATGAACCCTCATACAGGGTGAACATGCAGCGACTCTCTAGACTCCATAGGGACGTGCCCACGAAGCCATTAGACCACGCCATCTTCTGGATAGAGTATGTTATACGGAACAAAGGTGCTGCACACCTGAGAGTCCTACACAATGCCTTGGTATTCCTACCACTCTGTAGATGTGATCCTATTTGTTTTAGGACTCGTGCTGATTATGGTCCTGACCTTTATTGTTTTGCTCAGGAGACTGTGCCTATGTGTCGCAGAATAAAACGCAAACGTGACTAACATTGGACAGGGCTATGTTTTGGTTGTGTTCATATAGGTCTATATGCTATTCAATCTATATGTCAATCTATTTGTCATTGTGCACATTTGTGTAAGACATATACTCACCTTTGGATGAACATTATGGATATTTGGTCCTAACAAATAACAAACTTTGTGATTGAACATTGTGAAAGCATGTTCAATCATACATGTCAATCAATTAATGTTTACATCATCAGCGAGATCTGGTTAATCAATATGTTATTGCCATATATAAAAGTAATAAAGTTTTGTTTTTTTAAAGTAAATAAAGTTTCCTTGAGTCCTCAGCAATACACCTGCTTAGTGTATTGTCAATTCGATGAACGATATAGTATACAGACATGCATACACACAGAGAATCTTTAGTTAGATTATATTATAATTGTACAAAAACATCAATGTATCAATGTAATATGAAAGAGTTACACCCTCTTGGGAGTCAGGACTTAATATTGATGAAGGTGTTTTGTACTCAATTGCTATGTTGATTTATAGAAGGGCCAATGAAGTCACCTAACAGAACCCTATTCTAAATGGGGATGGCTAGATCCTTGAAATAAGAGGTTGATGCTTCCAACCCTAGCAATGGACTGGGTTTGTAGAAGAATCACTTGTCTCTTAAAACATCCAAGCTATTCTTCTTGCAACAATTGTCATACAATATGTCATAATGAAAGTTATGATTTGTCATGTAATGTTATGTAATCATATACTAAACTGTCATTAAAACCACTTTAAAATGACTTAAAATCACAATTAAATCATCTTCCAACATGTCAAATACATATATCTTTACAAAATCACTGAGCAATACATTAAATAAATAGCTTCTTTATTACAAAATGAATGTCAGTACTTATTAAATTCTAGTTTGGGCTACTAACCACAATCCATGAGTTTCATATCATAATATACGGCAGTACAATTAATCATATATATTTGAATCATAGTTCCATCCATCCATCCATTTGCGTCCGCTTATCCGGGGCCGGGTCACGGTGGCAGCCGGCTAAGCGGGGCCCCCCAGGCTTCCTTCTCCCCAGCCACACACTCTAGTTCCTCCTGGGGGATCCCGAGGCGTTCCCAGGCCAGACGAGATATATAATCTCTCCAGCGGGTTCTGGGTCTGCCCCGGGGTCTCCTCCCAGTTGCCCGGAAAACCTCCAAAGGGAGGCGGCCGGGGGGCATCCTAATCAGATGCCCGATCCATCTCAGCTGAATCATAGTTGCTATATATAATATACCTGACGAATCATTGGATGATTCAGTCAGGAGTCCTTTGCTATGTAGCAGACAAAAATAATTAATTAAAGTGATATTTGGCATTTATTAATAGCACTTAGCATTGCTTGGCATGTTGTCTGTTCTCAGATGTTGGTAAAATGCTCAGAATTGCACATCTGCTCTTATCCCAGCTACTTATGCCGGCAACTTAACAATTATGAAACCTGTTCTATTCGTCTCGTAAATATGAATGCTCGAAAACAGCTCTATTACTATCTTTATGTACCACAGCGATATATTGCTGTCTCCTTCAACAAATGTACTCTTTGGAAGTCGTTTTGGATCAAAGTGTCCAAGTGCCCAAATCCCCTAAATGTAAATGTAAATGTAAATGTATTTTACTTTGACAAGACATTTTTACAGAACAGCCTGCAAAACTCCAAAATATTTGAAGTAGCAAACTTAGCAACATTTTCAACACTAGCTGCCTTGGAGATCACCATACGTTGTAGCATCAGATGTTCATTACTGCATCAGATAAAGTAGTTGTAGTTGTGTATAAAGTAGTGTGTGGTGCAGTATTAGTCCAACAACAACAACTTTATCATGAAAGATTCCCAGATAGTATACAAACAACTACTAACAAACAAACAAACAAACCAACTATCTCCTTTACATGGAAGAGACATTAAAGAACTATTTGCGAATGTACACAAGGCACTAATTGACAAAACAAAGGAAACCAATGGTGAATTCTATATTCGTGGTATGCCAGCCAGATGTAACACACGTGACCCTGTGACCTCGACAGTCCAGCAGCGCAGGCACCTCTCATGGAGACCGGGTCCGCAGAGAGCTCATCCTGAGTACTGTGAGCTCTGCCACATCTGCATCCTGCATCTCCATGTCCTGTTCGCAGCTTTCTCTGATCACATATACGATGAGTCCCACACAGATGAATATCAGAAGGATTATGCCGATAACCTAGTGAAAGAAAAGGACAGTAAAGTAACACTGCATGTTGATCAACAATGAAAGTACAACAAAATGGTCTCACGATTAACAATTTAGTTATTTAGCAAACACACTCTTATCCGAAGCAACTAATTCATATACAGGTATTTAAGCAGCATGTTAGTATTTGTGCTTCAGAATGACTACAGGTAGACTGCGGACATTGGTGGATCGAACCCAGACCCTTCTGACTAGAACTCAGACTGACCAGAACTTAGCTACTACTGTATATCCTGCCCCCAATATAAGTTAATGCAATGTTGTTTGTACACTTATCATTGTAAAGGTTAATTCCGCTGACATTGTGGATGCTTAAGTACAGTGCATTTATAGTGCATCCTTAATCATTTGCATTAAAATATATGCAATGAATTTAGAAACAATTCTTCCACTCACCTGGGAAAAAACAAATAACTGCTGGGAGCGAAGCATCAGTTCTTGTAGAGGGACATCCCCCTCACTAGTTGGCTCACACCACTTTTGAGGAGCTGCCTTGTCCACGATCACAAATCTGCCCTCCCAGTCTGTCATAGCACAGGCAAAGTACTGGCCGTCCAGGAAGAGCAAAATCATCCAAACAATAGCGGGAACAAAACTAGAGAAGGAAACGGTGTTTCTGCACCACGTATCACATCTGCATCCTTGAATGATCAGCATCAACGTGAAGGCCATTATGGCAGGAATGATGAAGAACGCAGATGAAAATACTCCGTTCCACGTAGGACTGCAAGGACACTCAAACTCCAACTCCACCAGCTTCTCCAGTCCCATGAGAATAAAACCAAACGCTACATTTGACACCAGAGGACTGTTGCTCAGCTCAATCTTCAGCCTGGTAAGCCATTTTTGTCTACTTTCCATAATAAGTTGGCCAGAGAATAAATATAGCAGTTTGTAAGAAACCCAAAAGAGGATCCACCAGTGTGGACACATTGGCACCAGTTAAGTGATGCGTAATGAACAGGTCCAGGGCTAAGTCTCCCCCCCCCCAGGCCAAAATGCCACACTTCCATTCTCATTGGCTTTGAACAAAGGAGGACGTTCCATCCATGCATACATTCTTGCGTGTGATTGGTCGACAATAGATTTCAGGTGGGGTTACATTTTAAACGTAGTCTTCCATTGACAAACTGGAGGGAGGGGAGCAAAAGGGAGGGAAATTTGTTCTGCAGCTTAGTTTAGACCAGGCCTTTGCAAATGTACTTCAGAATAACAGTGTAGGGCCTAAATGGACTCGTATACCAGTAGCAATTGAATATTAAAATGCCACATGTATTTTGGTATTTCATTTGATGATGGAGATAAGTGGAGAAAAGTACAGTATACTGATCAAAAATGTATGTGAAGTAGTCCGACATAATATTGATTATTATTGAATCAACTATAAGAAGGATGGTTCTTTCAAACATGCCACGATTCATTGGTTTAACTCTGGGTCCAAAGCTATTGGTGGATGTGTCAGCATTGGTCCAGGTGTGTTGTAGGATAGAATAGAATAGAATAGAATTGTATTAATCCTGAAGGAAATTCTTGTGCCAGGTTGATAGCAATACAGTATAATAAAACAAGGAAAACAGAATGATAAAAAATAAATTAACAGATATGCAAATGTACAGTTAAAATATACAAATATGTGGGCAAGATAAGATATTCCAACGGCGAAAACAATTTGGCATAAATGAAGTGAAATATTATTGGACATGACATTAAGAATATTGCACATGATGACGAGAGGAGATGAGAGGTAGTGTTATAGATCATATTTATAGACAGGATGAGAATAATAATAATAATAATAATAATAATAATAATATGGCACATGATAGAGTATTGCACGTGATGTTGGACAGTAATTTTAATATTGCACGTAATACTGAGGAAGTAATACTGAGGAAAGTGAGGTAATGGGATGGCCAAAAGGATGGATTTAAAAAAGAATAATAATAATCAAAATTAATGTGAAAATGACATATTTTACTGCTCACAAAGGGCAACCCTCCATAGGTCAGGGACGTTTGTTACTCTCTGCCATAACTCACCACATGAGGTCGCCCATGCAGTACAAACCAAAGCCGGGATTACAGGGGGCCATGTTGAGTGTGTCGTAGGCCTAAATACAGTTGGGGGAAGAAACAAGGACTGTTCTCTCCAAGGTTTTGTCTTACAAATGAGCCCACAGGTGAACACCTAGAGTCCTCCCAAAGTGACTCTAAGGTCACCTGTGGGCTCTGTAATATCATATTTCTTTAATGGTTGTGTGTCTGAGTTTTTGGTGCATATACATATATATATATATACACATATATATATATATGTATATGTATATATATATATATATATATGTGTGTGGCTCCTTCCTGCTACTCTGGCGCAAAACTCGTTGCCCATTACATGACTGGATCTATGTGACCATAGCACCTACTGTACAACACACACTACTGTTGAATGGTTGTAAGTTGTATGAGTGGGCAGTAGGAGGGTGTAGTATTATTATTATTATTATTATTATTATTATTATTATTATTATTAGTGAGTGAGTGAGTGAGGGGGTCCCTGCGTGCGGCGTCGTGATCTGGGGGCCACGGTGAGCACCCTGCACCCTGCACCGTGTAGTAGGGCCCCTCATGCTGACTATTTATTAATAGTCATGTAATGTAATATTAGTTGGACTGTTTGGACTGTTTGTATAAGACTGAGGGAGGGTGACAAAAAAATGCACTTTCACTTTTATCGCTGAGCTGTAAATGTTTACAGAGTGTGTGAGTGAGAGAGAGAGACACCCAATGCGCATCGGTCTGCGCACCTCTGATTCCACGGGAACACGAACACGACTACGACGACGCGGAGGAAGAAGAAGACGAAGAAGAAGAAGAATCCTCCTCCTCCTCCTCCTCCTCTGCGATCCACCGACGGAAAGCTTAGCTCGCCTGCCTCCGATGGCCACCACATCTCGGCGGCATCGCTCAACCACCGGCCTCCTCGTCCCCCGTCGTCCCGCCACCACCACCACCACCCCGCCACCACCAACACCAACACCACCACCAGCACCAGCACCACCACCCCGTGACGGTTCGTTCGCTGTCTTCCAACGTAATCCTGGACGATCTTCTCTTTTAGTGACTGTGTCCAGTGAACGACATCCTCCTCCTCCACCTCGTCCTCCACCTTCACCACCTCCCACTCCTCCTCCTCCCACATTCGTCCTGTTCGTTCGTTCGTTCGTTCGTTCGTTTAGCCCCCCTTCTCGCCGAAGAACCACCAACCGCCACCTCCACCACCCCGGGGGAGAGGAGGAGAGAGAAGAAGAAGAAGAAGAAGAAGAAGAAGGAAAGAATGCGTTCCAGTGCCGCAGCGGTGGTGTCGGTGGTCGCGGTGGTCCTCCTGGGCAACGCGGCGCTGCTGCCGGTCGCCCGGGCGCAGAACGGTAAGAGAGTACAGACGTATACAGAGTATAGAGCGTATAGAGAGTATACAGAGTATACAGAGTATAGAGAGTATATAGAGTATACAGAGTATATAGAGTATATAGAGTATACAGAGTATAGAGAGTATATAGAGTATACAGAGTATATAGAGGATGAGCCGCGCCATAGAAACATCACGTCCACAGCCGCCACGACGGAGCAGCGAGCTAATGCTAATGACGACGACTTTACACACACACACACACACACACATATATATATATACACACACATATATATATATATATATATACACACACACATATATATATATATGCATGTACAACACGATGTACGCATGTCTGCAACGCAATCAGAGGGGTGCACAAACTAATGGTAACTAGTTTTACTGTACAGTACAACACAGTGTAACTCGTGGATATCGATCGCAAATGTGGCTGTCAACACACACACACACACACACACACACACACACACACACACACACACACACACACACACACACACACACACACACACACACACACACAGAGAGAGAGAGAGAGAGAGGAGAGTCGTGTAGTTATTGGTAATATTTTACCATGCAGACAGCCTACAATACTGTTGTTGTTGATACATGTTTGTTGTTTTTGTTTTTTTCAATGCAGTCCCTCCTTAGACTGTATATTGTGTGGTGTATATTTCTCCCCTGTGTTCTTTCTGACTTTATGCTGCACGATAAGTTCCCTCGGGATAATTAAAGTCTTCTTGAATCTTGAATCTTGAATCTTCGTGGGGCAACAGTTTATGTGTGTGAATAATGATGCAATTGGGTTGAGAATAGGTCTGCTGTCTCTACTGACTGCTGGTTCTGCTGCAGGTGGGTTGGGTGGAAGCAGACAGACAGACAGGCAGACAGACAGACAGACAGACAGACAGGCTGCAGCGCAACTAGACTAACCTGCAGGCCAGGGATGACTGCTGTTGTAACTTGACTTTTTTGACAGCAATGTATTGCCACCATTTGCAATTGTACAAAACTATGTACACATCTAGATGCAAGATGTGCTGCATATGTTGTTACACTGTCATTGTACTGTAGTGTACTGTAGGCTATATGCTTTCCAACATCCGTGTGATCGACATGACCAACAGAAGACTATCTATAATTGTATGATTGGTTTGACAAAAAAATGTTTGCCATTGCCATAGTGGTTAGACTATTACACAGAGATAAGTGTTCAAAAAGCTGGTTGCCAGTGTCAATATTATGTGGGATATATTGACACTGAGAACAGCTTGTGTGTAGGTTAAATAATATGAAAATGATCTTGCATGCACATATTCATGCTCAATTGCGGCTGTGGGATATAATGTATAATCTTTATACATAATCATAAAATCATACATAATGTTTAATCAAAAAGAACGCAACTTTTCTCAGCCACGTGTGGAGGAAAAATCACCAAAACAGATCCTGCAGCACTTATGTAACCAAGTGTGTTCCTTGACTTCACTTCTTATCGCGTATTTGTTTACCTCAGGTCGTGCATTGTGAATGCACATGAAATCCTCCTTTAATGTTCACATCGGGGTGGAATATCAAGTGCAATACTAAGCCCTGTGTTGTTTGGTAAAGCTCCTGCAAAGGCATTCCAAACACTTGGCAAGTATTTACCCAGCGCTAGTGGCCTAATTCTCATCATACATAAACATAAGCACAAGTGCACACCCCCATACACACAGTTGTAGTCTGAGACTCCCAGGGGTTAATGGGAGACAAACTGGTGCCACCCTGTCACTAATGTGCATTTTCTGTATCATGAAGCGATGGATGGAGAGATTTCCCTCTTAGTTTTCCTTATAGGCAGGATTTGCTTGTATAATATCTGTGACGATATGCTAATTGGTTCTCTGAATTGCTCCTATTTATTGATCTCCTCCAGTTCATACTGACGTTGATTGACACTTGGCATCATATACATTTTCCTCTGTGGTATTTCACAGCGGTGTGGAGAGAATTGTAATTATAAAATGCACGAGATGTAATCACTGCATGGGCGAAGCAGAGGGAGTTTGAGTCACTCATTCCCTACACCTGGGGCGAGCAAGGAGGGCCAGCTTCTTTGACAGATATTTGGAGAACTGTAAATAGCATCTGTCCGTTCTACCATGCTTCTATTTTTATCCCGAAGATGCTGCACGGAGAACTGTGGCTTTAAGGTCTTTTGTGAAAGTGAATCCATTAACCCTTAATGGATGGCTTCCTTGTGTACAGCTGCACAGCTCTCTTAGGACTCAATGAGCGGCTCTGAACTATTAGAATTCTAGCCGACTGCGGTTGTCAATGTATAAAAAATGTATACAAAAACTGGGGATTGTTTGTGGCCCAACTGACCGCAAAGGTGCCTTATGCTACTTTCCCCCTCAACATACAGTACGTGCATTATGTTGAGAATATGTCATGACATTTTATATGTATACTGTATATAAATGGTACATAGATCGTAAATGGATTGCATATATATAGCGCTTTTAGCCAAAGCACTTTACCTTGCATCACATTCGCCCATTCATACACTGACGGCAGTGTCAACCATGCAAGGCACAGCTAGGGGGAGCCGGGTATCGAACCAGCAACCTTCCGATTGCCGGACATTAACCGCTCTACCTCCTGAGCTACTGCTATATAACTAAACTATATAATAACTCCATCATCATCATTCATTATTATCTCTCCACCTTTAAAAACCAACAATATTAAAGAGTAGCCGAAGCCCCGTCTGATTTTCAAGTCCGACAACTACGAGCATGATACATGGCTTAAGAATATTTTCCTGTATTATCGTTGTTATAATACTAATGATGATGTTAGCTACCATTATTACATTTCCACTAAGTAACTTTTCACTGCATGATTTTGCTCTTGATAATATGTATGCAAGTTAGTAAATGTCGATAGAATAAAAGTGTGTGTCGACCACGCCAACATTGTGCCAAAGTCAATGTTCTCTGGTGCTTACTCTGGCCATGCAAAGTGGTTTGTGTGCAACATTACACAGTGGAGTTTTAATAGTAGAAGAACAAATTGAGTAACCCCCTGAGTGTTATTTAATTGTTGATTAGCCTTAGTTAATGTTGCCCTTACGGAGTGTAGTTATACTGTGGAATACCACGTTTTTCTGACAAAACTGTGTGGAACAAAAAATTGTGAATTCGTAGCATGCTAACTATGGAGTGGCAGTATACAGAACAGCCTTACACAGCATAACTGGAAGGCTACAGTTTTGAATGTCAGTACTAAAACTTAATATGCAAACTTGGTGAGATCGTCCTACACACTTCAGCCCTGACAGCTGGTTTAACCAATACTGTATGACCTCCGTCTGCATCATCTTTATAGTTGTTATATACTGTAGACATCTCCGAAGTTGGTCTAAAATAAATGACGACAAACTAGGCCAACCAGCTAGCAAGCTGTACACCTAGTGAATAAGGAGAGTTAGACCTATAAATAAATGTCATTTATATTTTATGAATCCCTGTATGTTCTATATTATTCTCATCATATGTTAGTGTAATGTGCTAGCATTTCATACAACATGATGATGTGGAGAACCAAGCATTGTAGTACAATACATCATACCATAACTTACCTACTAACAATACCGTATTTAGCCTAGTTAATAGATCAACATGACGTCATAGCCTGACCCGTGTGCACCAATCCGTGCAAGGGCTAGAAGGTGCCAGGGTGCGAGAATGGTAGCCTACACACACACAGGCGAGGGCCGGACACCTCAACCCAGCTCCGACAGCACATGGTGTGGTGTGTGCCTATACATTATTATTTGTATATTATTTGTATTTCTTTCATTTGCATGCCGGTTTTTTCTTATTCTACACAATACACGACAATACACAAATAACTTTGACATAAGCCAGACAGACATTAGTTTAGTCTCAAAGTCTGTCTCGCATTTGGAAGATGTGTCTGTTTTGTATTTATCAAGTCACATAGGCCCTATCAGTTATGATCAAAACTATAGTCACAAAATGTAGCCTAGCCTTTTAGGCCTTCCGACTTTAGTAGCTACTATGGCCCAGACAGAACAGCTGCTGATATTCATTTAGCAAGTGAATATCGTTGAACTAAAATTACTTTTTAATTTTATAGCCTAGTTATAGCAACGCACAAATAATAATGAATCAAGCTGTTCATACTCAACTCCATACTCAATACGCAATGCATCGTGTGTAAGGCCTATATATTGTGCAATTTGAGAGACATTTGTTTGAGAGATATTTAATAGACCTATATTTGGTATAGGTCTATTGTATACAATATTTCCATACAGAACACTGTTATATTTCACATTGGTGCTATGCCGCTTCTCTTCCAGCTAATCGCTTCTACCTGGTGAAGCTGGGTTTGGAAGGAGCTTCTGCGGACCTCGGTTTGTGGAACGCCGGGTTTTGTGTCTTTTTTTATCTCGCACGAATGGGGTCTCACATCTTTGTATCTTGCACAGGTGGATTCTGGCATCCTTTGTCCTGCAAGGCGTTTTTTTTTGCACAGTTGGGTTGGATCCAGCCTGACCATTATAGCATTACTATCCAGCTTGGATGGTTATACAGTCATGCAATAACAAACGTTGTAGGGGTTGACACTTGGATAAATGACTTAGAACTACGTGAGTCACGTTTGTGTATACCGTGAAAAGGACGGAGCACACTGCATTGCTGTGAGCTGTAGCCCAACCGAAGTTAGTGTGAGCATATGAATGAGATGCACACATTTCACACCATCACCAGACACCAACATCACCTGCAAACATCTGTGTCTACTAATGCATTTCATCACTACAGTCTGTGAACCAGCCTTTAGCCTGCCTTCAAGCAGATGAGTATATTTGCAGTAATAATTGCTCACATTTAGGAATTCTGGGAGAATATCGTATGGCAACGGGAGGGAAAGAATATCTATCTTTCACTGCTGTTGCTATTATTAGCGGCAGCAGAGATTCTCCAATGACAAGGTGCAGAGGGAAATACAGCTTGGCTTGCTCGCCAGTCATTAGTAATATCTTTGTCTTCTTGACCTTGAGAGGGAGCACCCAGGAAGTGTTGAATGCTTGGTGTGGATGGGAGATTATAGCATGCCTGTCTGCAGTAGGTGTCATTGGAAATGCTATCTAATTTACCACTTTGTTAAGATGAGTGACAGCTACTAGTGTTTACAGCACCGGCAGGTCCCCCCCCCCACCCCATCATCATACACCAGGAAACACTTGCATTGCAGTGCAATGGCTGCACAGGTTAAAAAGTGTATATGCAGAAACAGAACATACACAAGCACATGATGCGTACGCAGATAAACAGATTGCCCAGCATGTCACCAATTCAGCAGCCTCAGGCTTTTTTCAGTAGCTCTTGTTCTGTGTGTGTGTGTGTGTGTGTGTGTGCATGCATGTGTGTGTGTGTGTGTGTGTGTGTGTGTGTATGTGTATGTGTGTGTGTGTGTGTGCATGCGTGTGTGTGTGTGTGTGTATGTGTATGTGTATGTGTATGTGTGTGTGTGTGTGTGTTGTGGGACCCAGGACCAGAAGCCAGTTTGTAGGCAAGCAGCTGACTCACTCAGGCTGCATGGTGGCAGCATGTGTTCTGCTCTTAGTTCTCAAGGGATCTCTCTCTCTCTCTCTCTCTTCTCTCTCTCTCTCTCTCTCTCTCTCTCTCTCTCTCTCTCTCTCTCTCTCTCTCTCTCTCTCTCTCTCTCTCTCTCTCTCTCTCTCTCTCTCTCTCTCTCTCTCTCTCTCTCTCTCTGATAGTTATCTATCTATATCAAGTAAGCCACAATTTAATGGGATGGCTTTCATTTTGTAAGACAATTCTATGAGCACATTTCCTTAATAGTGTACAATTGTGATACCTATTACTGCCTTAGTCCCAGCTAAAACATCTAGTCTAGTGTGCTGCAAAATGTTCTAGTTAAACGCCACGCTAACAGTGTAGGTAGCTGTGCTTGTATTTACCCTCTGGGATTATAGTGTGAGCTTCATAGGCCCAGATGTTTCAAGGGAAAAGATGCAGAAGCTACTTATTAAAATTCTGCTAGGTTTTAGAGATGGGCTTGCTACCCCATATAATTAGACTCATTCTTGGGAAAGGTAGGCCTACAATTAATCATCCTGATAATTTTGTTGGCTATGAATCACAGACTGGTCTTGGCTCAGTGGACCCCACTCCATGCTACACACCCAAACCACGCTTTGTTCATGTCAGTGTGTGAAACTTCTTGCATCTACTGGTACAGCAATCTACTGTACACATGGTGGGAATGTTTGTTTTTACGAGGTGCATGACATATTCATGCAGTGACATATTCACATCAGGATTCACTGCGTAAGGGGTTTCCATTGATCCTTCATGCCCATGTCTCTTTAACTGTACTTTTGTTAGTTTTTTTGAATTTATCAAAAAAAAAATATAAGTTATATATGTAGAAATAACAATTATCATCTATATATGCAATTTATATTCAAGTTCTATATTTATATACATTTGTTGATATATTTTATGATGTGGTTAACAGCTGGGTCCAGGGAGTTAGCAGACAGGTCTGTGATCCAGGTGCATTTTGTCTTAAGAGGAGGTTCATTGTGATTGCCGCCAGTGGATTGAGGAGACAGCCACTGATGTAGAACGAACGCATGAATCAGAACAGTCACAGTTGAGGCGGTAATGATGTGGATGCATTGCCTTTTAGAGTTGGAACACTACTGGGTTTCATCAAATCTATCTTTCTAAAAGTGTCGGAGATGAAGCAAGATGGTTTGCTCCACTTCCTCATGCAAATTGAGAAAGTGATGGTGGTTGTGAGGGCAGTAAGAATTAATTCATGAAGATATTTGCCTTGTGTGGTACCAAGATTGAGCAGCTCACACTTTGGTTAAACTAATCGTAAACTATATATGTTAATATTATGAAGCCTGCTTCATTCCAGCTCATCCTAAATGCTGGAAACATTTCAGACTTTCTAGAGAAAGAATGTATGACAACTAAACAGCATATATTATTCGTCAAGAGGCACAGCACCATGCATCTATCCCCCCCTCCACTCATCTACCAGCTAGTACTTGCACATCCATCTACTTTTCTTTCTATAAACAGAGGAAGACAGGCAAAAATCTAAGAAATGCTTTGGATTTCCCAGCATTTGGTGGCCATATTTAATTGCATTTTTGGCTTGATCTGGGCCCTGGTGACCCCTTTGAGACCCTTGCTTGGAGTATAATTCTGGCTGGTTTAAAGTCAACACTGAATATGAAAGTAATGCTGGGATCAGACTACACAAGTTCAGCCCATTTTCAAAAAGATTTTGCCATCGCAGACAATCTTCTAAGCGTGGTAGGCAATTATGAACGTCGAAAACAAATGTGTCTTACTCCCAGTCTCCAGGCCAAGACACGGCACGATTTAATGATGCAATAATCGCCTAATTTGATATGGCCATTGTGGAAAACAAAAAAAGTTGTCAACTTTCAGGTTGTGCTTGGATCCTCAGTTAGGCCTAATTAACGCGTGGGGAAAGTATGCAAATTGTAAAATGTATAACATCCCTCCAATGTTACAAAGAACAGGGTTTTTCAAAGGCATTGTTGTACTGGTGTTTTACTGGTGCTTCAACCCTCATTATTTCCGTGCTGTTGTCAAAAGTGTCTTCTGGTACATAAAAATGTGCTCGGCCAACACTAAACGCTAGTGAATTGTAAGCCTTAAAGTAACCCACAGCAGAGCATGCCAGAACAGAGAACAAAGACAACAGTTTAAAGGGGGACATTTGGAATCGAAGAATTTAAAATTTGAAACTCACAAAACTCACACCTTTTCTCAAAATAAACTGCATGCATAAAATGACTTCGGACTGGTGAAATAATTAGCAATGCAGTGTGGTGGCCTTTATATTTCTGTAGACCGAAGGTCCTGTACAGAGGTTACCCACAGTATTGGTCTGTCATTTCGACATACGCTTAAGGGAACATTTCCAAACCACTGACTCATCATCACATGACTTATCACCGGGTGAAGAAATGAAACAAAAAAACAAAAACAAATCTCCCTCTACTTTGTGATTGTGTTGTCTAATTATAATTCCAATTTCACAACTGAGTTTCGTCGTTTCATTAAAATAAACACAACAATGATTTCATCAATCACTGGATGTGTTAACTTGAAATTGAAGGTGCAAATGTACTTTAAAAGATTACAAATATCAATACCATGGCATGAACCTGGTATAATATTGGTGGCAATATCTAACATTAGTCTAACACAACAACAGGGCCCAATTGAATGTATAGGTTTAAGCTCCAAGGTTTGAAAAGTCAGTAGTGGCTGGATGAACAGCGTGCTCTTTAGACATGATAATTGGGTACGTGCTTGACACAAGAAATAATAAATATATAAAACTCCTTGAAAAGGGCTGTCAGTGGCAAACATCAAGTTTGTCTTAAAACTACAGATGGATTATGTAATTCATGTTTATACTTATTTTATCTGTATTATGATGGACCAAATATGTACTATTTAAGCAACAGTGTTGGTGACATGAGTGACTGGGTAGGCCAACATTACGACGCTAAATTCCTTTGACTACTTTTGGGTGACTAACTGAGGTGATTTGTTTCTTCTTTCTGCTTTTCTTTGTGATTTGCTTTTAACCATCACCTCGCCTTTGTTTTCCTCAAATGAAACCTCTTGCTTTCCTTGTCCATTCCTTGGCCTTGTTCTCACCTCCTTGCCACTCTAACCCTTTTCTACCCCTTTCCTTTCCCTGCCACCCTGATGCACTTTTCCCTCTCCAGCCGGGTTTGTGAAGTCGCCCATGTCTGAGATAAAGCTCACAGGGGACGCCTTTGAGCTTTACTGCGACGTGGTCGGTGACCCCGTCCCCGAGATCCAGTGGTGGTACGCTGAGATCAACCGGGCGGACTCCTTTAAGCAGCTGTGGGACGGGGGCCGCAAGCGGCGGGTGTCTATTACCGCGGCGTACGGAGCCAACGACGTGAGTGTGCTCGGCATTGCGCGCCTCACGCTGGAAGACTCGGGGACCTATGAGTGCCGGGCGAGCAACGACCCGAAACGCAATGACCTCCGACAAAACCCTGCCCTGAGCTGGATCCGCGCCCAGGCGACCATTACGGTGCTACAGAGTGAGTTGAACATGATGTACCTAGATGTCCCAGTTAAACCCCTCCCCCACACCACCCCAACCCCACCAAGAGCCCTCCTTCAGCACGGTGGACACTGAGCAAACAAAATCAGCACCAAGCACATATTTTTTTGATTCTTCTATCGTATGATCAAACATGATCAAATAGCACAGTTAACCCTCCTTTCCCTGTATACCGTGCTGCTTTTTGTGTTGTGGTTAATGTTTTTTTATGGTACTGATAATCTGTACAATTCATCCACATCCCTGTGCATTGCAACCCCAAGTGATTAGTTGTTTTTTTTAATCGCGTCCCATTACCTTTCTTATGCGGTCCACTTCATTGTTTTTCAACCAACTGATTTACGGCTTTATTTCCATTATTTTCTTTCCCTTTTTCACATTATCTGTCCTCTATCCTCTTCTGCACTTGAATTGACTTCAAAGCCCTGTCTGCGACATGTGATGGAAACTTACTGTAGCAGGGCTTTGAGTTATTGTCGCTTTTGATTGGCTTTTGTTCTGAGCAAGTTGTAGGATGTAGACCCTAAGAAGGCACAAGGTGGGGCTCTGTTCATGTCTAAAGAGTGACCCATGCTGTCAACACTTCACAGATAAAAGTATTTTGCTTTGGCTAATCCTAGTCTCTATAATGCTCCGGGAGAGAGAAGTTTTGCTCTCCATGGTCCGTGCCTTAACCTTGTGCCTTCTTAGCCATTAAGTGTGTAGCTGTGAATCAGTAATGACATTATATATCCTCCCACTTGTGCAGTGTGTGCAAACATTCACTGAAAGCCAACTGAAACCTGTCTGTCGGACAAGGAGTGGGTCTCAGGCTGAGGCTAAGTGTGCGGATGTCAGTTAGAATCTGGTGGTTAGGGAAAACCACCAGATTCTAACTGACATCCTGTTTTACCTTCAACCTTGAATATTGTGGTGTTTGTCACCAAATGTTCACATAAATATGCATTGAATGATTGATCTGGTGCAATTGTACCAAAAAGTAGAATACATTTGCATTTTTAAGGATATGATCCTCTTATTTATATTATGTCATTACTGAAGCAAAGCGTTCTTGTATACATGTACATGTTAATAATATTACATGTATATAACAGGCTATACATAGTGGCCCGTTGATATGAATGTATAGTTTGAAGCTGGGGAACGTGCACCAATAGCGTTGCCCTCAGGTGTTGCTCACTTGAGTCTGTTTGTTTAGTGCTGTGTTCTATTTCAGTGTGATATATTATCATTCATTTCCCGAGCAAAGGACGCTTGACTGTGGGTTTTGTTTGAAACAAATGTTAACACTAAACAATGCATATGCTCCTCCTACGACGACCGAAGGACATTTGGAGGTGAAGCTTTCCTGGGCAATAGCATAATATGTTGTATTGACACATTATAATTCCAATAATGCTAGACGGAATTTGTGAAACAAAGAGAGACCGATTCTTTGGAAATAATAACACCTTTGTTGAATGCGTGTGAGCACAGCAAGATGGCAGCATCTTCTGTGTGTGCTACTACTGGGAATCCCTCTGGAGATGCAGGTACTGTAATGTACTACAATGTCAAGATGATATGTTTTTAATATTCAATACAATCAAGTCCCCCTCCATAAATACAGTTAGAAGATCAACTCACTGGTCACGGTGTGTATACTTTTTCATCTCATTGATTTTTTTTTCTCTGAGCAGGTCTGCCCTACAAACAACCTTTAGTGAAAATTGCCTGTGGACCACTGTGCCTTCTTTGTCAACTGTTAATTTATGTACCTAATGTTTTGTGTGTGTGCCCATGTCCCTACCATGCTATTATTAGACCATAAGGTTTTGCATGGGAAAGAGAGAGAGAGATCCCCCTGGCTATTGTTAGATATACAGAACTGCAGGATAAAGGTGCCATGAATGCTAATAGAAGTCACTCAGTCATCGGTCCCGGCAGCTCCCCCACTAGGTTTACAAGCAGTGCGCTTGCAGGAGCAGCCAATAGTAAGATTATGATGCCCCTCCCCTCTGCTCCTCCCCTCCGGGTTTCCATGGTTGCCGCGGTAGGGCCCGCCTTGGGGGAGGAGGGGCAAAGCCAGTGTGGACGCTTCCTCCTCGCTACTCGAGGCAGAGGGGAGGGTGCCGCGGCTGATGACACTTCCGGCCTCCCACAATGTCCTTGAGAGACAGACCCTGACATTGCTAAGTACACCACGGCTGCTGCCGCTTAGAAATGTAGAAGGCTAGACGCTTAGGTTTCGTCGCACAGGAATCAAACATTATTTACATGATAAAGGCCCCATTCAAACATGTTTAAAGATAACATAGTGAAGTGAAGTGGTTATATTCTCTTCCCCTCTGATAGCCAGCTTGCTCTAGGCCTGTTAAAAGGTCATATTCCCTGTGTTACAACTGAGCAGTGTAGCTATTTCAGTGCCATTTGGCCACCATCTATATTTAATGTTAAAAAACACATTCTGAAAGGAAAATATTTTGTAACATTTACACTATGCTTCATATTTCAGTTCACAAAACAAATCTCGTCTAGTTAGATAATCTATTCAAACCTTCCAACCGTACAAAATAGCTGTGGCTACAGAGTCCATTTTATAGTAGAAATCAAATGCTGGTGTTGTGTGTATTGAATTTAGCTCTCAGCAGCTCAGCAGATCCAAATAAGGTCCAACTAGATCCCTGCTAGCTACTGTAGACAGGTGGACAGGTACGTTGTGTACGTATGTTTTGGGCTAGTTTTTTTTGTTTACCAGAGATTAAATAAATAATATAATGTATGAATCTAAATTAGAAAAATAAATGCAGCAAATGTATGTAGGACTCATTGAAAACGAGAGGCACACAAGTGTACTTTCCATATGTACATGTGTTATATGTGTATATGGTATATATGATTATACCATATACATACATACATACATACATACATACAGTACATGCATACATAACTGTTAGGATTGGATGGTGCTTTGTTTTGTTACTACCGAGCGTTGCATGCAAATGTGTTTGGTTCATGACCAGCCTCCTACGCAGATCTTGGGAACACAGCATGCCGCCTGCAGCTGGTATGTGAGGTAGCATCACTACAATGTCGTGCCTTCGCTCATTCAGTCGTTCTGATGGTCTGTCTTCCAGAGCTAAAGATCAATGCCACCGATCAGATCATACTGCCAGGGGAAACGCCTGCACAGCCCATCACCTTGCAGTGTAACCTGACCGACGCTAACCACGCCCACCAGGAAAGCTTTTGGATGAAGAATGGGCTGGAGATAGATAAATCACGGACAAAGAATAGAGACACATCGCACAGGTGAAAAAGAAGTGCATCATTTGTTGGTTTGATTGTTTTTAGAGAAACGGCGATCGTGTTATGAATACAACACCAAGAGACACCCTAAAAGACAGCTCGGACATATGTAGCCTGCTGGGTAATCAATGTTGCCCATGTAGTATTTCAAAAAGAAAATGCCATTATCCCTGCATTACAAGCACTTGGCAAAACTGTGATGCATAGACCCCCAGGTGCAAGTTAGCCACCAGTTTCAGCTTCAGCATCGAGGACTGTTGTGATGTAAGCCCTGTTGACATTCCACAAACTCTTCCTTGCCACAAAATAAGACCAATTGTGGTTTGTCACGTTACATTTGAATAAATCTAGGGACTGCAGATGTATAATTAACTAACAAGACACTCAAAAAGGTTCAGTACTGCTCTTCCTTGATTAATCTGAAGATAGATTTCATTACCTCTTCATAAAACACGTCGTGGGCCTTAAAATAGTTTGGAAAATAGCATATCATAGTAATACATTGTGTGTGTATGTATGTGTGTGTGTGTGTGTGTGTGTGTGTGTGTGTCTGTGTGCATGCAGAATCAATAAACCAAAGGCAGATGATGCTGGAGAATACATGTGCGTTTACACATTTGAGAAGGCACCAAATGCTAATACTACCATTGAAGTCAAAGGTAAGATTTTATGATACACTACAAGCAATACTGTACTGGTCCAATATGTGGTCCAAAATGTTGCCGATAATATTGTTCATTTAATGTCACCTGAACGTAGAAAAAAGTGGGAGAAAGGTTCACTAGAAAACCTAAAGCTATGAGTGGAAAGAAGTCCTCGCTGCCGAAAGGCAGTGCGTGGACATCTAGTGCGTGGTTAATGACATGGAGCCATCCTGAGGCTGTTGTCACCCGGAGACATTTACTAAGAAAACAGTGCAAAAAAGCTGCAGCCTCCCACCCAGCACACACAAGCCACATCTCGTCACAGAAGGTGATGGCGAGCTTCTCGCTCCATTTGATAATGGTGTTCCCTGTTACAGGTTTCTATGCTGCTGTACAGGCTACACATTAGCATACCGCCTGTCATTATAGAAAGGATACATACGTGTGCACCGTTACAGACCTTTTAATGATGAGAAATGCAGCCCACCAGAATCTACCTCTACCTTGTCCATTTCACAAAATCTTGACAACTCAGCAGTCATCTGCGCTTGTGGAAATGGGGAAAGAGAAAACCTGCTCATAGGCGCGAGCACCCATGTAGCACCTATGCCAATTTGCTATGCTATGCCGATGGTGCATCGTGAGGGTGTCCCGCCGTATATTGTTGGACGACGTCTGATTGCGTAATGGGTGATGGCCATGTGTGGTCTGATTTCATTGCCCATTAAGATGACGTAACTTATCGCCATTAAAACTGTGATGTCCTACCCACTGGCAGACTGCTGGTCTGGGAGCCAAACTCGCCAATCAGTTCCCCGGAGATGCAATGCATTTTGCTTGAATATTCATGGGTTTTTTTGTATCATGCGATTGCTGTAATGTAATATACATTTAATATACATTTATTATTTTCATTCTAAAAAAATGTGGATTGATGTATGCTAGTGATCACCATATCTTAATATAATAGATGGAGATCCTTATTGTGTGCCCATGACTGCAGTTCACTGAGCTCCTCGCCTACAGTGTCCTTGGCAGTCTCATCCTTATAGGACTGAGCTCAGAGGCAACAGATGGAGGGCTGTGTGATGTTGTGGGATTAAGGTTCTGAATCCCGTCCCAGCCATCTCTATGAGAGCCGAGGAGTATTGTCTGTGTTACTAAGCCGGGCCGCAGATAAACGATTTACCCCTCATAGTTCTCAAAATTGCATTGATTGGATTTATTTGAAATGCATTTTTTTACAGTGTTTCAAATTCATAACAATAATTAATCACTACAAAATATATAATCATAAAAAGATGCTTTATACACTCGTCACAATTAAAAGCAACAAAGCGGAAAATCTGACAAGTCAGTCAATTTCTTTAATCCCTGACGTCACATTAATCTCATTTTATTCAAGTCTTATTAACAGCTATGACCTAGCTCATCCTCACATTGAGCTGATATTTATAAAGTAGCACACTACCTCAGCTAAGGATTAGTGATCACAGGCAGTCAGGAGTGTGAAATGGAGGTTTTTGGCACCACTCAGAGGGCTGTCTCAGCGCTGTCACTCATCAGCATAATTCAATAAGCATCAGGCATAGATGTTACTGGCCCCTCCCCCACTTGGCCAGCACATGTGCACCATAATTAGAGTGGTGTGATGTCACCACAGAACCCCTTCCGATTTGCACCATCTCATGTACTGCACAATGCCAAAGAATAAAAACAAAGATTTGCTCCAGACTTGTCTTTTATCCTGCTAATTGTGTGGATGAAATTGTAATCATTGAAAGTATTAGGGGCCAGACTGAAACAGTTTCAGATGCATAGTATCGTGAATAAAATGCCTTTTAGGATGGAAATGGTCAGTGGCATTATCAGAAGGCGCTGGTAGATTTACCAGATAAAATCCACCCTAATCGAACCTCGATATCCAAAGATGTGATAGCTTTGAAACCAACAACTAGGTTTGACAAACTTCTGGTCAGGTACTTCTGTATCAACTAGTTATTAACAAATCTGTTTGTAGCAATCCTCATTGCCACAATGCCATGTAACATGGCTTTCTTCGGGTTCTTGACCAGGAGGGAGAGACGGTAGTCGTGATGATAATCATACTTATTTATTAACTTCAAAATCATAAATCGCCCATGGCATAACATATGACATAAAGGGATTTGTGTCAGCAGTAGGACTTCTCAGGTTTATGTAGTCGGACTCGCGTCGAGCACTTGATCTCCATCCATACACCGCTCTCACTGTGGGGAGAGCAATCACATGTCAATATATGCATTCCTAATCAAGCTCATCCCCGACAGCTGCGTCAATCCCAGGAATTCGCCACTCCGCCCCCCCCCCTGTTTCAAGAGCCGACACTAAACCACGCCCCCTTTATACCACAATGTTAAAATACCGATGAATTTATATTTTATAAGTCTCATCTGATTTTTATTGTACATCATATGGACTGGGGTGTAGCGGTTCAGGTCATTCACGGTTCGTTTGTTTTGATATTTTGTACGGTTTTCAGTTCGGTATTACACTAAATGATATGGCTGTGACTCTCTCTGCCATACTGTATTTCAATCTGTCCCGAACCGTGCATGTTTGCATGTGTGGCATCCTGTATGGGATTTATTTGAAAGGGAACCGTTACACCCCTAATATCGACTGATAGGAACAAAACCTTGACAGTGCATTAGAGGGGCCTAAATAAAATATAGAAAATTGACCAATTTGCTTGTTACATATTAGTGGGAGCCTTTAAGATTCAAAGCCTCAAACACTGTCTGGTTAGCAACAGCTGGCTGAAGCATGTCCGCTTTAACTCAAGAGTTTTGTCACGATCAATCAGTTTGAGAGTGTACAGAGAAATTACACCTTACACTGAAAAAGGAACAATAGTACAGTAGAATTGCTTTTCACACATTTGTTTCTACCAGCTGGTCCCAGTTAAAATGCTGTCATTGGAGTGTAATTGCTTCCAACAAGGGTATGTATCTAATTGGGTTTAAATGACTTTATTCTTCCAGCTGCACCTGATGTTACTGGCCATAAGAGAAGTGAGAATAAAAAAGAGGGAGAAAATGCAACAATGTACTGCAAATCTGTTGGTTACCCGCACCCAGTCTGGACATGGCGCAAACTAGAGGGAACATTCTACACGGTATGTTACTATGGATGATACTTCAACAAAACATCAACATAGCTGTTGATGTTTTAGCTTCCATCACTCTGTTTGTGATAGAACATGGAGCATACAAGGTCCTATAACATTGGGAATTGAACATTGTGTTCTAGGACATCGACAACTCTTCAGGAAGGTACTTCATTACGAACCGCGACAACTACACCGAGTTGAACGTTCTGAACTTGGACAAAGACACGGACCCAGGGGAGTACCACTGCAACGCCACCAACATAATAGGCACCACAGGAGCCACAACTATTCTACGGGTGCGCAGCCTCCTAGCACCGCTTTGGCCTTTCCTCGGTGTAATGGCAGAAGTCATCATCTTGGTTATCATTATCGTTGTCTACGAAAAGCGCAAGAAGCCAGACGAAATCATGGATGGTAAGAGCCGTTTTGTCAAATGCTCATAATGATACTCAATGCTCAAAGTGTATTGTTAATGAATGCAAAATAACTAGTTCCAAAAAACTGGAAATAACATCCTAATAATTTGAAGCAGTACCCCAATTTGGTTTTTTTATTAGAGGATGCCGTATTTTTAAAACATTTAAATAAATATCCAACTATCAGTTGGATAGTAACTTTGATTAAGAATAGACTAGAGATGACATAGTGTGATTGGGAAGTTTTACTCAGAGAATATGCTAATTCTTTGCCTGCAGCATTTGCTGGAACATCTATCTTTAGCAGTGCAGTGAAGTAACGTAATGTTACCATCACACAAGAGGCTGGACACAGCTGTTAAAAAGACAAACTAATCAGCATATTAGATCACACTGAATCACTGCATATGATTATTTGATTATCTATGGTTAACTAACTGGCAAGGATTGAGGATTGGTAAGGGATTGTTGACCTCTTCAGGGGACTCACTTTCTTTGCCATGTCGACTGACAAAGTAGGGACATTGTGGGACATAGGCCCCATTTTGAGTTGAATGACAACTTGACCTTTCGAGCTGCACATTAGGTGAACAGCAGGGGATCCCACAGCTAACCTTTCCAAGAGTTTGCTATTGTGGTAATGTGCTAATGGCTATAATAAAAGATAATTTTTCCAACCATATTCAATAACAAACAGCATTCATCATCCCCAACAGCATTCATCATCATCCCTAATCACAGGGTTGAGTGTAATAATATAATAATTAAGATAAAAATATATGATTTTATTGATTTGATTAAATTTCCCCCTTTTTCCAAATGGCGTCTTAATCTAAATGGGTGGTGAGTGCCTATGCATGCTTTCAGAGATTGCTGTGGTGTTTTTGTGTTTTTGCTAGCCTTAAAATTCATCTAAAAACAGATCTTTGCTCACCCAAAACGTAACTATCCCAGCATACATTTCTCTCTTCTCCAATATCACACATTTTCACCTGTGTTGGTAAAATAGCCATGGATAAATAATAGCCTGTTAAAACTGTCACAAATATGTTTGAACATAGTAATTTCCATAAAGTATGCATATTTCCACCTTATGTTGCAAATATGTAAACTAATATGTTTGCAAGATTCTGTGTAGTGTACTTTGACACAGCTTCCTGGGTAAGCATTGAATATGGCCTGTAGTTTGGTTTGATCTACCGGAAGAATGAGCAGATTAAGGTGGATTATATTTTCCATGTTTATGCCATTCAAATCAGGAAAGAGGACTCCCCACTCTTTCTCTCTCTCTTCCTCTCCCTCCCTCTCTCTCGGCACCGTCTCTCTAAATATCCCTTCAGCATCCTGTATTCCTGGGGGCTTTGTTCCTGGCCTACTCCGCACGCATTATAAATTATGTCCTCATGATGGTTTAGGAGCGTTGCTACACTCGGTCTATACTTGATTGGTCTTGAACGAGGGGAATTTCCAAACAAATTCAGTGAAAATGTTATGCCCTTTCCCTGTGGGCTGAATCGAACACATATTTGTAAAAGAAACATTTTATGGTATGTTTATTGGCTCTGAATTTTGAGGCTAATAAACATGAAAAATGTACCTGTAAGTGCATGCACTTAGACACTTATTCTCATGCAAACCTCATGCACCACTAATCTGTATTTACATCACAGACCTGCTAAATCGCTGCTCTAAAACACAGGATTAGCTCTATTATGACCAAACGAGGACGGTGGGATTGTTGGTGTATGTCGGCACACATTTTCTATTTTGCCTCCAATAGCCACACAATCATTTCCCATCATCTAACATTATAACTGCCATAAAATGAGCCACCGCGATAATGCTTTGGAATGCTTCTGCTGCTGCTTCCGGCTCCGTAGCTGCATGTTGATGGTAAAAACCCCACAGCTAATGGTTACTTACCAGTTGATGCACCATCATCTGTATGATCAACACACCAGCTACCAAGTCAACATCAGACCATGGGTCTTTTAACTCACTCACTGCTATGACATTCACTCATCCTGTCGCGCTCGACTCAACTGTTTGATAATTGCATTCTTCTCCACAGGGTTTTAACAGCATCAGCTTGTGTCAGTTGTACTGTAATTTTGGAGTTTTATGAAATAGCATGTCAGTTGAAGAATTCAATCACATGGGGAATGTGATTTTTTATATGGGTTTTGTTCAATGGGAAAAAAAACCCCACAGCCTATTTCATTTGATGAATTCAAAGTGCTCCACAAAATGAGTCATATTACCGCCATATTGTATCATTGTGTCATTTAATCAATTCAGAAGAAGCACTTTTTTTTCATCATATCTCATTTGTTAATTTTAAACTTTGGAACCATGCTATTTAGAAGCTGTACAGAATTAGCCATATGACAATGATTGTGTAACATGTCTAATACTTGGTTTCTGCTTTCTTTTCCTTTTCTCTCATCATTTTAAAGATGATGAACCAGCCATACCAATGTTAAGTAGATCAAAACTTTCAATAGCGTTAATGTAAATTATAAAAAAACTACAAAAACAATGTTGCCAGTGCACAGTGCATGCGTCAATAATGACCATGTGGTCTGTCTCCGTTTCCAGAAAAACTAATTCAACAAACAACCACAAAGAGAAAATATTCGCCAGAGGAATCAGAATAAGGTAGTGTCTTGCTTCTTGCTAAATGATGAGGAAACGGCAGCCACACCAAACTGTGTTGACCTTGCGTTCATTTTTCCTTTCCCCATAGATGCACAACATACTCTGACCCGCATGAAGGTATCGGACGGTGGTGGAACTCCCAAGATGTTTTTAATAAAAGGCATATTCTTGTCTCTCTTGGTGAACAATATCAGCATAACACTGGCAACAAATGAACATAACGGCTGTCTTAAGCATGCCTTATTCAGTCTTAATAGAAGAAAGATTTCAAGCCTGAATACGAAGACTAAATCCACCGCAGAGGTGAACACATTTTAATGTGATGTTGCATGTCTCCCCTTTTTTCATTTACCCTGTCTCCAATGAGGTGATCCTTTTTGTATTACATATCATGTAAAATGCATGCAATATAATTACGCAATAGGATACTCAGAATAGGCATTTTCTGTTGTTATCCCTCATGTACTAGTATGTGGCTTTTTTGCGTCCAAATGACCCTTTTCCCCCTTCCTTTTTTATGGAGTCATCTTGAATTTAACAAAAAGATATCGGTATATTCTTGAAAGATTTGTACAGCATATCATGGTCATTTAAGTATGTTTGATTTTGTGACTAGAGGTCCACTTTTAACACAACTTTTACGCTGAAGCAAGGGCTTCAACGACAGTGGCAGTATTTAACTGAGAGTGATTACAGAAAATGACTATTGTGTGTTAAAACTAGCTAATGAAAAAGTGTATTATGATTATTTTTTTCCAGATTAACTTAGGTGTCTTGTATATGTTGCGGTATGAGTGTTCAAATGATAGCAAATCTGTAAAAAAAAATCTATAATAATTTTTATATTTCCCAATTTAATGGATTGATTTTTATCTTTATTTTTTTCTCTCTTCAAATGTACAGCATGGCTATAATCCTATGCAATATGTATTCATAAATAGATATATGGAGGGCAGTTTGTTACTCAGTGAAGCTTTAATATTGTGGGAACACTTGGAAGCTGACTAGCAAAATACACTGCTGTAGCTGCATGACTCCTCTATCAATACAGTGTATCTATGTGTGCTGAGGTGCAAATGGACCTGCGTTAGGTTTGGAATGAGGGACCAGAGTAAAGAGCCACGATCTTACAAATGAGACCAATATTTTTTTTCTAAATAAAATAAAAAAACACACCAAAGTAATCGAGTGTTTTCCATGTTCTTCCTTTGACAATCCAAATAACGAAAAGAAAAAAACAAATAAACCCATTCCAGTCTACATGTTTTTACGAATTTGGGCAAACAACCTGTGAACTGTATGCAATCATAACCGTTTGATGTAATCAATATCTCCATGCCACCAACACACAAGCCCGGCCTACGCATGCACGGTACACATACAAGAAGAAAAGAGAAACAGGTCACCTGATCTGACCTTCACCCCCTCAGCAGTGTAGATCAGTCCTCCTGAAGCAGCCTCCTCATCTCTCCCTCCACCTCCTCCACAAAGGCTGGGAAGCTGGAGTCCAGTAGGCAGGCGCGCAGGAAAGCCTCCAGGTTGCCCGGTGGCAGTGGACTGTGGTGGTGCACCAGAGGCAGGGACAGACCCTGCTCCCCGATGAAATGCTGCATGGGAGACATCGCAGTTCAGTGCATCCGACATTTGAATGAGTGCACTGCAAAAAGGCACATCTCCTTAAACCTAGTTCATAGTCGTCGTGTTAGTGTATTAGATCAGCAGTACAGAATTGCATCGAATAGAAGAGAGAAACATGCAAACTATTTAACAATTTTAACGGTGAGAAAAAGAGGGGAGGAGGGTGTCAAGTCCCTCTCAATGTTTTGAGTCAGCCAGCTGGATTTGCTAATTAGCATAACTAATTAATCTGCTGGTTATCTGCATGGATGTGGGTAGCGAGAAAAACATGGCAATGTTTTGAATTTTGGAGCCTAGAATTACCCACACCGTGGACACAAATAGCACAATTATTGTGATTACAAAAAATATTTTTAACATTGTAGTGGTGATAGCGTTTTCAATTATTTACTTGCCTTTAACAAGCCAATCATTGAAATGATTACAGTGCCATTATGTTTCTACTCTTGGCTATACTCCATAGATACCTGCGCAAGACGTTGCACGGACAAGGATCCACGGACAGTCTCGGGTTCACCTCTAACCACTTCTCTCTGTTCAGTCTGATCACACGATAAAACACAGCAGAGGGGGTCTTAACAATGACAATGTAACCAGTGGGTTAAATGTCTAATCAATCACTTCATTATTAATTGAAGGACATCAACCCATCAAAGGTTCCCTCTTTATAAATCTTCACAGTAGGCTCCTTCAATGTGCCAGACTTTAAACTTTGTTTCTGACTTGTTCCTGCTTCCAGAGCTTCCTGTTTTCAACTGGATGTGTACTTGCTTCCAGAGCTTCCTGTTTTCAACTGGATGTGTACTTGCTTCCAGAGCTTCCTGTTTTCAACTGGATGTGTACTTGCTTCCAGAGCTTCCTGTTTTCAACTAGATGTGTACTTGCTTCCAGAGCTTCCTGTTTTCAACTGGATGTGTACTTGCTTCCAGAGCTTCCTGTTTCAACTAGATGTGTACTTGCTTCCAGAGCTTCCCGTTTTCAAACTAGATGTGTACTTGCTTCCAGAGCTTCCTGTTTTCAACTAGATGTGTACTTGCTTCCAGAGCTTCATGTTTTCAACTGGATGTGTACTTGCTTCCAGAGCTTCCTGTTTTCAACTAGATGTGTACTTGCTTCCAGAGCTTCCTGTTTTCAACTGGATGTGTACTTGCTTCCAGGGCTCTGCTCTCAACTGGATGTGTACTTGCTTCTAGAGCTTCCTGTTTTCAACTGGATGTGTACTTGCTTCCAGGGCTCTGCTCTCAACTGGATGTGTACTTGCTTCTAGAGCTTCCTGTTTTCAACTGGATGTGTACTTGCTTCCAGGGCTCTGCTCTCAACTGGATGTGTACTTGCTTCCAGGGCTCTGCTCTCAACTGGATGTGTACTTGCTTCCAGGGCTCTGCTCTTCTCTGCAAACTACCTAATTTGCGCTAATCATGTAACCATATCGAAAGAGACTAGATCTTCACAGTTCTAAAAAGGAACAAATATATTAAATCAAAGAGCCGGGTTGGTTGGATAATCCTGGCATTAACAGCTAATTCTACAAGTGTAAAGGTTGGCCATAGTTTGTGTGTGTGTGTGTGTGTGTGTGTGTGTGTATATATACACTGTATATATTTATATATATACTGTATATATTTATATATATATATATATGTATAGTTGTGAGTCAGAGGTGACAGTGTCACCTCTGAAGTGACACAGGACAATGCTGTCAACAGTACCATCTAGTGGGGACATCCAAGAACACAAAGCCCAAGCTCTTCCTCACAGAAAGACTACCATCGAATCTACGCAAAGAAAACGGTAGTGGTTCGGTTGTTCTCAGAAGAACATATGCGAAAAGAAGCAATATGTCACATCTGGAACAATTTTAATTCTATCTTGGTCCATGAAATTTAAGGAGGGATTCTCCATCTCTCTCACACACACACACACACACACACACACACACACACACACACACACACACACACACACACACACACACACACACACACACACACACACCACACACACACACACACACACACACACACACACACACACACGTTTTGTGTAATGTGGGGTACCTGCTCGGTTGTGGTGGCCGCAGCAGGGGGCTGATTGCGGGTCACAGGCCCACAGGAGGAAGGTGATTCGGTGCCCTCACCTTGAGTGGTGACAGGCAGGTACTCTGTCAGTTTGACAACAGCGCTTGAACACTTCTCCAAAGCCTCTGCCTTGCTCCTCCCCTTAAATTGCATCCGCATCAGACGACTCTCTCCCTAGAAAAAATACCACAACTTACTGGATTCTGAGGGGCTGCTGTGCCATGGATTTTAATTCATGCATTTGATTTGACAAAATAAAACAACAAAATATCTATGGGTTATACCAGGTCAATCAGGGTCCCTCTTTGTACAGTATATCTAGAGGTCTTGTATACCTATGCCACTATGTGTACAATACCAATTTAGGTGCACTTGTTAAATATTATAAGGGTAGGTAATATTAATCCAAGAACTTAAAGTGACAGTCAAACATTATTTCCATGTTTCAGATGTTGGGAAGACACATCCACAGGACTAAACTCTGCCAATTGTAGGCTGTAACAGACACAAAAACAACTGACCTTTACAGCACAACGAAAAAGCAGGACATCTGTTACTCTCTGTACTTTGAGATGTTCTGTTGCCCCAATTAAATGTATGCCATCCTGAAAAAAACAAGCATGATAAACAATATCATGCAAAGTTCATGAAAATCATGTGAAACTGACTGCAAACTCACCAACAAACAATACTCTGCTGTGGAGTTCCAAGCATGATATTTCTATAACCACAATTTGCTTTCTAAAAGCTGGTCGCCCATCTAAAAGCTGATTGTTAAGATAGATAGAAAGAAGATACACAAACTTGTCTGCAGGGGTCTCCATTTACTCAATAACATTATTGTCTCAGCACTTTTAATTTACCTGTAATCATTTAGAGGAACCTACATATGAAAAATGAAGCAAATGAATATGTGTGCTTTATGTCTTGGTATATAGTATACAAATCTATGCATGTAGTAGTTGGCTTAAATATGTGAACAGTTGCTATCAATAACACTAATATTATTTATTTATTATGAAAACATATTAGGATTTTCTTATTCTTGCAATTAACTATGACATTAATAGGCTACATTTTCTATATTTCAAGGATTAGGCCTATTTGTAGTTCGAACAACACTCAGCTGTGCTCAATGTAAATAAAATTGGTCTGAGGTTATCCATGGGTGAGATGTGTCGGCTATAGCGCTAAGCTCTCACTGATGAAGGATTCAGAGATTTTTTTTACAGCAACCAATCTCTAATAGACCAGTCTATCATCCACTGTGAAAGCTCTCAGAGGTCTGACCTGGATATCTGTCTGGCAGGTTACCCTGGCTGGGCAAGATAGCTGCATCTCTTGTCAAAATACCATTAATGAGACATTCTTTAGCCCTATGGGCTTCTGCCGTCCCCAGGGCAAGAAACTACCTTCTTAGCCCCTCCATGCACAGTGACTCATACATATCCAATTTTCACTGCCTATTTTCACACTTTTTTTATCAGCTTAACTGCATTGCTGATCATCAAAATGATCTCATCACTAACAAAAGCATCTGGCCATGATCTGAGTACACACATTCAAATGTCACGCTTAAAATGTACCAACACCTCTTGTTCTGACTGCAACCTGGTGTGGTCCTGCACAGGGAATTGAAAAGTTTAAGTCAGTGTGCCGTGATGCAGTAGGACGACAAATGTCAAAACAATGTTCCATGCTGCATATAAACTACAGCGGCTTGGTATTTGAAAACGGATGGTCACCGTGGCGTTTACTGACCATTTTTCCATCCAAATGTCCATTCGCCCGGAGGGGTAATGTTTTTTTTCTGCCCAAACAGGAGCACAGCCAAAAAAAGTGACGGTGCTATCATTTAACCTGTCCTGTACCCTTGTAAACCTTGAAATTAATAGGCCTAATGGGTCGTTACCCCTGAGATTTGGGGTAAAATGTCAGACTGTAGCGCAGAATATTTCATACAGACTTCATACAGACACAAAACGGTTTCATCTGGAAAGCCAAGCTTGGTCTCATAAAATCTGGCAGAGCTTTTTTCTGTCAACTAGGCTGCTACAAATCAGTACCATTTCAAATCCTAGGTCTACTTAGTAGTATTGGCAGGGGTAGAAAACTGTCTCGTACTATAATGTTGGCATGAAGATGATCACTTTCAGTTTTATGCATGCCTTTATTCAATGTCCTTGTGTGCCTTTATTCAGTGTGTGTGTGTATGTTATAATAACACTGTAAACACACTACCTTAGAAAGGACTGTAAATGATACTGTACATTTTCAAATGGTAAGAGGGAAATTGAATTCTCCGATATAGGCTGGCCTGCTTACCAAGAGCTCAAGTCCTTGGGATACCAGCATGTGTCCACTTTCCACGATCTTAAGCACAATCGCAGGTTTACGACCATCTGCTTCAAATACCTGGTGGCCATAAATGTGAACAGTAATGAACAACTGAATTATCATCATAGACCAGACGGTGTATTCCTGAGCTCAGAGCACCCATCAGTTTGTAAAATGAAAATAAATAATGTTGTGCCTGACATTTTTGGATTGACGTAGCCTACAAATGATTCAGACTACTACATTAGCAGCTCTGTGGGTTAGCTAGTAGGGGTGTAATGATAAATCACTCTGCCTTGACATGTTTCTAAGCGTAACAATTTTACTCGATGCAAAGCAAAAATATGGATTATTATCATTAATACATTGTGTATACATATAATTAAAAAGTCTGATATATATATTACATCTTATACATAATTGGTATTTGTGAAATCAGACCCTCACTGTCAAACTATCTGGTTGTATTCATGTGTGACTTGCTTATGTTTAACGTTATTGTAATCTGTGGTTAGATCACAATATGTCAATCATCTGACTGAATTGAATAGTATCGCAGCAAACTAGGGGGAATGGTCAAATATTGACGAAACCCCCGAGGTTCACACCGCCACTAGCTAGCTAGGTAGTCGGGGGTCCACTTTTGTTTAGCTCCTAGATCCTAGCTTGAATCAAATGTTGGTCATTAAAAAAGTGTGGTTAGATCACAATATGTCAATCATCTGACTGAATTGAATAGTATCGCAGCAAACTAGGGCGAATGGTCAAATATCGACGAAACCCCCGAGGTTCACACCGCCGGGGGTCCACTTTTGTTTAGCTCCTAGCTCCTAGCTTGAATCAAATGTTGGTCATAAAAAAGGTGTCACAACAAAGGTCAGGAGTTGATAGTTGATAGTTTAGAGTTGATAGTTGATAGTTTAGAGTTGATAGTTGATAGTTTAGAGTTGATAGTTGATAGTTTAGAGTTGATAGTTGATAGTTTAGAGTTGATAGTTGATACTTTAGAGTTGATAGTTTAGAGTTGATAGTTGATACTTTAGAGTTGATAGTTGGACACCTTTAGCTCAACGGAACGTTTACCTTCCACTTAGCGCCGTCCGTTTGTGACCCGGGCACCAAGCGGCCGTAGCGTTTCAACGGCCACGTGTTCGCCATACGAACGCAACTGAACCTCTGAACCTCTGAAGTCTTTCCCGCGCATTGATTGTCGCACGTGCAGTGGCCCGTGACGTCAGCCTACGTCACGTGTCAAATTTGCGTGACTACGGAACGCCATCCAGGCAAAAAGTAATGAATTACTTAATTAATTAACTAACACGTTAATGACGTGAAGATTTTTGCCTGGATGGCGTGTGGTATGGCAAGCCGTTTGAACATGTAATCGAACTGCACTCCTCCGTGTTTATTACATTGATCTGTCCAAAACACAATTTCCCCCCTGGTCACAACTCTTACAAGTCATAATCGTAATTAAAGATATCCACAATAATTCGTTTAGGTGCAAATTATACGTATATTTCAATGTACAACTTTGATTGTACTCGTTGGGGGTTACGCCCCCTTCCCCCATCATTTTTTTTATTTAAATTTTATCTTATTATTTATTTATTTATTTATTTATATACCTGTACATATTTATACATTTGATTGCAATATTGCAGCTTTGTTTACATATTTCTTTATGATCTAATATCTGCAATTGTACATTTGTAAATCAACAATTGTAAATTAGATTTGTTTTGTTTTTGTTTTTATTTACCACTCGCTTTGGCAATGTAAATGTACGTTTCCCCATGCCAATAAAGCTCTTTAAATTGAATTGAATTGAATTGTGAGTGCTTTATGTGTGTCTGTCTTTTGCTTGTGTTGCTTGTGTATATATGTTGTATATATACACAACATACTGTATATATATATATACCGCAATATCTTTAAATCCTTAAAAAGCTTTCACATTTAATCGCTAGACTGAATATATATTGCAGATATCTAAAATTCATATATCTGTACATTTCTTTTTTCCCCCTAATTGTCCCCTGAGATTGTCATTTTGTTTGCTTCTTGTTTTTGTTATTTCACACTGGCTTTGACAATGTAAACGTACATTATGTTTCTCATGACAAACACCCCTTTGAATTGAATAGAGAGAGAGAGAGAGAGAGAGAGACAGAGAGAGAGACATGTGTTGAGGTACATCATTGCATTAACCTGCAAGTGACGTTGCTGACCAATAGAGGGAGCATCAAGGTGTGTTTTAAAATCCTCTATATGCGCTCTGTGTGCGTGTGTGCGTGCCCCGTGTGTGTGCGTGCCCCGTGTGTGTGTGTTCGTGTGTGTGTGTCTGTGTGTGTGTGTGTGTGCTGTGTGTGTGAGAGAGAGAGGAGGGTATGTGTGTATTATACTGGCACCAGTTGCGCTTCGAGAAAGACATTTGGGTTTTCACCTGCGAGGCCCACTGACACATTTGAATGAATATTGATCTTGATAAGAATAAAAGTAGCCCGTGGTCAACATGGTCACCTACTCGTTTCAATACAAAATAACATGAACGAATGTGGCTTCATCACCATCACACTGTGGCCGAAATGATATTGATTTATGAGGGTTTATTTATAGGCTAATATACAGTAAATGTCAATGTGTGTTCTCCAACGTGTAGATCCTCTGTGCAGTGAGACCGACATATATTTCTATATACTGTATATTTCTATATATTTATGCAGTGCGACGTGTCTCCTCCGTCCAGTCATGTCATCAAGGGTCAAATAACTGCGCATATGTATAAAATATCAACGAATAACTCGACCACCTTTAACGAATGAAACAGAAGGACCAAGTTACCCGTCGCGGAACACTACAATTAGTATTCACGGTGCGCATTTTACGCACCGCGCGTCTCGAACCCGCAACCTCACACCGACACTTTATTTCCCAGACGGTGTCAGAGCCCATTGCGCTGGGATCCCATCATACAGACAAGAAGCTGTCGAGGCTCTAGTATAACCAACCTGTAGCCCGTCACTTGAGGAGTCAGGATGAGTGTGTTTTAAGAATGGGGACGAAAGAGAGAGAGAGAGAGAGAGAGAGAGAGGAGAGCGAGAGAGAGAGAGAGAGAGAGAGAGGAGCATGCCCCTTTAACCAAGGTGGGTAGGTGGGCTGAGCTTATATTTGCACTTGCTCCTCGCTCCTATGGCAACCCCCAATGGAGCAGCGTGGGGATGATGAATATTCAACAATACCCACAACAACCCAAAAAAAATGGCACGGCACTATTACAAGATAGATCAGTGATGTCAGCGGTCCCCGGGAGGACGGTACTGTATCCGTATCTGTATCTTGCGAGAGGGATGCTGTCGCTGGCGTGTGTCTGTCACCTGGCGCAACAGGGATGTGAGGAGGATGGGAGGAGAGCATGGAGGGGAGGAGGCAGGACCATCCACTGCGCCTGACCGACCTTCTTGTCTTTCTCCGTATCGTCACCTACCACCCGTCGCTCATATTATGCGCATATCCCTCACATGTCACAGCGGGCTACGGTGACTTTCCAGCAGTTTCTCCCCCCCCCACCCCCCCAACCCACTTTTGCGCACAATGTCGGAGCGGCACCAATATGCGTATAGCCTTACACATCGACACAGAGGATGACCCACTGGACCGCACCTGGACGTGTGTGTGGTGACAACACATGCAAATGAAGAAGAAGAATCTCTTTTATTCAGTGCATCCACGTTGCACCTTTTGCCATGTTTCCATTTTTTGGGGGGTTGCGAGGGTTGCTTTCAAACTGATGTGCTCTGACCGCCAATAGAGTGGAGACACACAGACGCCGTTATCATCTCATCGTGTACAGCCCCAACAGTCTGGATTTATTGCTGTGTGTGGTATTGTGTTGTATCTCAATGTCATAATGGACAGGTTGCACTCCTCCACGCGTAAAAGGCTCTACAGTTTGCCCCAGCAGCAGCACGTTGGACACAAAGCGTCCGTCATGGGGGAAGGAGAAGACGGAGACAAGGACCCCGGGAAGGCAAAATCAGGATGAAGCCTCGTGCCATCATTCATCATCATCATCACCGTCGCCGACCTCTGGGGGAAGCTGCAAAGGCATCGGCGACACCACCAAAAGTGGGGACCCTGGGGTCCTGGTGATGGAGACGGCGGACGTCGGGAGACAACCGAAGAGCAGCTCGAACGGAGACTGCCGTCGATTTCGCGGGAGCCTCTCGTCCATCGCGTCGAGTCGACATGTGCGCGACCCGGCGGAGTCCGCGGAGGACCGGCGTCTCATCAGCACCGAGGCGGGGGACGTGAGCACCACCCCGAGCGAGGAGAGCCCCCCCGGAGCTGTAGGTGGCGGGCCGGATCAAGGGGCGCAAGGAGCCAGCGGTGGTGTCGTTGGTGGTGTTGGTGGTGGTGGGAGCCAAGACGGTTCTCCGGATCAACAATCAGGGTTTATAAAGTTAGACGGCAGTGATCAGATTTCGCCGGACGATGAAAGATTGTATCAAGCAGGGTTCATGCACAGACAATTTGGAGCAATGCTTCAACCAGGGGTCAATAAGTTCTCCCTTCGGATGTTTGGGAGTGAAAAGGCTGTAGAGAGGGAACAAGAGCGGGTTAAATCCGCTGGATTTTGGATAATTCACCCATACAGTGATTTCAGGTAAGATAACCATGTGCATGTGCTCCAGTGACGGGTTTAAATTGATTGGGGATTGTCATGTGGCCTCAATGATTGCCTTCACCCAGGCCTTGTTTTGGCTGACAGTTTTCACAATTCAAACATGCCAAGCTATTCACAACATTTTCAGTTAGACAAACCCAAAAATATAATTTGTTTGTATAAATATAATGAGTCTGTAATTAATTATAATATTAGGCCTATTGAAATACCTAGGTTTGTTAACTTGATGCATTTAACAATTCAAAAAAGAAGCTTTAAAATTGATCTTAGTATACTCAAAAAATTGAGCCCACAATGAACACACTTAATGGTTATTATAAAGCCCAAGAGAAGGTGCAGCAGTATACATTTTAGCCATGGCTAATATTGCAGATGAACACTGATGGGTGTGGTGGGCCAATATCATTACCCAATAGTTAAAGTGTAAATGACCACACAACTTAAATGAAATAAAGTGAACATTTTTGTCTTCGTTACCTCTTGCATCAAGTTAAAAAGCAAACTGGATCTGTCGAGGTGAATGGGGGAAATATATTAAGATTTCACATTCTCTTCAATTAATTAAGAAGTGCCCTTGAATGTGTCATTGTCCACCATACATGTTGATTTCAAGCATCAGAGCTGCCTAATGAATGGCACTATGCCATGTGTGTGTGTGTGTGTTGTGTGTGTGTGTGGTGTGTGTGCAATGTGTGTGCTGTGTGTGTGTGTGTTTGTGTGCGTGCATATGTGTGTGTGTGTGTGCTGTATGTGTATGTGTGTGTGTGCTGTGTGTGTTTAAAGGAGGTTATTTACTAGGGGTATACATTTTAATGGACAACTTGATTACTTTTCTACATTACTTGCAATTGTACAGTAGAGACTGTCTACATTTTGGATTCTTACATTCTTTTTTAAACATATATTAGAACTGAACACTGAGGATGACAACTATAGATAAACCAACAAAGTATAATGAACATTTCATAAAAGAAAAAAAGAGATTTGTTTTGTTTTCTTTGTTGGAGACTGAATATATATACCATGATTCTTTCTTATGCACAGAATTCTTTCTTGTTAAAAGTAATGTCACTTTTAACAAGCATCGCATGTGTGTGTGTCAAGTGTGTGTGTGTTTGAGGATGTGTGTGTGTGCGCGTGTGTGTGTCTGTGTAGGTGCGCATGTGTGTGTACATACGTGTCTATGTGTGGTTATTCATTTTACTCAATGGATACAAATCTGACTATGCCTTGCTGCAGAATCACATACTTAAAACCAGGCTTAACATACATAAAGGCCTCACCATGAAGCATCCACAAAGGCACGAGAGTCTCCTCCTGGCACAATGGACCAGATTAACATGGGCTGACCTTCCTGCTCGTTAGCGGACTGGGCTGGACCACAGTTCCGCTAGCATGTTATCTTCAGCTCCTCCTTTCAGCCTTAACTGCCGGCAACTCGCAGTTCAATGTCACACGGTCTCACACAGCAGATAACCGCGCAAGGCTCTCTATATCAAAGTCACTTCTTTTGTCTGGCCCTGTCTGGACCGCGTGCGTTCGCTTTCTATATTTGGCCATAGTGTAGCACCGTTGATCCTTTGTGCTGCTGCACAAGGGGAGGTGAAGTGTGTCGGTTGGGCATGCCATTCCCCCTGAACTGTGGCACGATGTGGATACACCATGTTTACAGAGCAGCTCTTGGACACGTGAAGTCAAGTCAATTTCACTGGCGAAAATGTAGTGTTTGTGACCTCTGACCTCTAGAGAGCAGAGTACGTGTGTGTGTGTGTGTGTGTGTGTGTGCCTGTGTGTGTGTGTGTGTGTGTGTGTGTGTGTGTGTGTGTGTGTGTGTGTGTGTGTGTGTGTGTGTGGAAGAGTGAGGGGCAAATGAACACATCATGGAGGTGAATATGGAACGAATACTGTTTCCTACATGAAACAATTCCTTTGTTAAATCACTATTGTATTGAAGAACATACATTTGCAGTGTTATCTGTTTCATATCAGTTTATAGGTAGTGTTGGCTCCATCTTATATTGTATTGCAAATCATTATTCAATAACTAGCATTTATAACACACACGCACACATGCACACACACACGCACACACACACACGCACACACACACACACACACCCATCCATTACAGCATCATCAGCCACAGTCTCGCAGAGATACAACAACATTCAACATCTCAAAGTCATTGTTGTTAAAACGCAGATACACAATCAGTGGTCATTAGAGCGGCCCAGTTTGTAATGAAACACACCCTGTATTCTCATTGGTTGGAGGAGCACCATAACGGCCCTTCCTTCAGAAATCAGAAATATCAACACCACACGGAGAAGGCCTTTACACAATAGCTGGAGTGTCACTATAGGAGACACACGGTCAACATGTGTGTGTTGGAATCCAAAAATATATCCTCATGTCAACTATTGTACGATGCCAAGAACCAGAGGAGGAGCAATAAGGATTAAAAATGGCACTATAATCCAATCGACAACCTCATTTCCAGATCCAAAGCCGAACAGCCTCTTTTCCTTTTCTGAACATACATCTTCCAGCTGGGCCGAGTGGTCAGTTAGCTCACCAGCCGCAGCCATAAAAGAGACTTACTGTTTGTATTTTGCTGTGATCTATTGAGTTTCTCCAACACAAAAAAGGAGGGAGGCCATTACACTGAAATAATACATTCTGTTATTATTTTTTTAAATGATTGCATGTAGCCTGGAAATCCAGACCCACATCTAGAAAGCTGTAGGTCTGGTAATGAAAATGGCCCAACTCCAGGGGCGGCACCAAGCATGCGTTTGAAAATATCACTGCACGCAATTGGATAACACTACGACCAATCAGAAGAATACACGGGGTGACGTATCCAGAGCGACAGGAAACAAGTTTGTTTTGGAGAATAGTTTGACAGAGAGACGTAAATGTAGCTTAATGGAAATACCACGGAGATACCACTTTGGCAACGCAACGTTAACCTTGTAATATTCTTAGCCAAGGAATATTGAAATAAAGAGATGCAACCGAGTTGGCGTTTATGGATGTCTATAATAGAAAGCTGCGGCCTGGTACCGAGCATGGGCGTACAATTTTAGTGGGGCGCTGGGGACAATGTCCCCGACCAATTAACGGAGCACCCCGCCCCCCCCCCCCCATCAGAACCGCAAATTAATGGAGCACCCCCCCAACAAACCGGCGAATTAACGGAGCACCCCCCCCCATCAGACCGCGAATTAACAGAGCCACCCCCCCATCAGACCGCAAATTAACGGAGCAACCCCCCCCCCTCAGAACCGTGAATGTAACGGAGCCACCCCCCATCAGAACCAATTAAGCCCCCCCAACCGAATTAACGGAGGCACCCCCCCACAGAAACCGCGAAAATTAACGGAGCACCCCCCCCCCCCGAGCACCCCCCCGCATCAGAACCGCGAATTAACGGAGCACCCCCCCATCAGAACCGCAATTAACGGGAGCACCCCCCCATTCAGAAACCGCGAATTAACGGAGCACCCCCACCCCCCCCCATCAGAACCCGCAAATTAACGGAGCACCCCCCCCCCCCCAGACAAAAAATAACATGTTTTCAAAAGTCATTAGAACTGTAATGGTTTTATGAAGTACTCGTATCGGTATTCGGTATCGGCAAGTACCCAAATGTAAGTACTTGTACTTGTACTCGGTCTGAAAAAAAGTGGTGTCGGTGCATCCCTAGTTTGTACAGATACTCAGTCAACATTTCCGTTTACTGACTGATTCCGGACTGATTCCGTCGCAGCGCTGACGTCATCTGTTTAGCCCGCCTCTGGCCCGCCTATATCAGATACACCGATGTGATTGGTTGATGTTCGGAACAACAGGAATAGCTAATGAGCATGTTACTCATTACCAGAGTACTCGCTGAGCAAATTCAAATTGTGCTCTCGCGAGAACTCTGGATTTCCAGGGTAGATTGCATGTAGAAATCCTTGATAATCCTACAGATCACAGGGATGAGTATGTTGACTTGCATGCATACATACAGAAAAAAATCTAAATCAAGAAGGATTTTGCCCTATATCTATTCATGCTTATTCATGCTTAGGATTCATTGTATATACTACGACACAGATTGGATTGAGCATCATAATGTGTCACATATGATGTGACACACACAGTATGTGTCACATAGTGACCTTCTGGACATTCAGCCTGCAAGTCCCCTTGCATAATATTCACCCTCTAACCATTTTGGAATCCCCTGCAAAAGCAACGCGCGGAACTCAGGTCAATAATCTCCTTTAGTCACGCATCACAGCAATAGGTGTCCTCTATTCACTTTCGATTTTTTGTTTCAGCGAAATACCCAACTGCTAGAGGCCAGTGTAAATGCATAGTTCACATAATGCACATAATATGCTAGCGTGTGTTGTGGTGTGGCTTTACGCGCGCATTGTGTGTGTGTGTGTGTGTGTGAGTGAGAGAGTGTGTGTGTGAGTGAGAGAGTGTGTGTGTGAGAGAGAGTGTGTGTGTGTGTGTGTGTGTGTGAGAGAGAGTGTGTGTGTGTGTGTGTGTGTGTGTGTGTGTGAGAGGGAGAGTGTGTGTGTGTGTGTGTGTGTGTGTGTGTGTGAGAGAGAGTGTGTGTGTGTGTGTGTGTGTGTGTGTGTGTGTGTGTGTGTGTGTGTGTTGTGTGTGTGTGTGTGTGTGTGTGAGAGGGAGAGTGTGTGTGTGTGTGTGTGTGTGTGTGTGTGTGTGTGTGTGTGTGAGAGAGAGTGTGTGTGTGTGTGGCACGCGTGTTGTGTTTAGGGAAGCGTGGGATTAAATAGCAGGATTTTCCATTTCACATCAGGTTGATTACAGTTGATTGGAGAGTTTGTTTTTCTATTGATTGTCTTGGATCTTGGGGGACCTCCTTGTCATTGGACAACGATATGGAAAACACTCCAGGCTGGCCCGGAACAATGCGGATTCCACCTTAATGCAAGGCGGCAGGGTTCATAGTAGGACTCACACGGTGATACATGGAAGTGAATGTGAAATGTTGCACACCTCACAGCGGCAAAAGGCAGTCTTTTGATTCTACACAGGACTTGTGCGTTTATTCACATCCATTTTCATGCTACAATTCTTTTTTAGAAATGGTAAAGACAACCGCTCTTACCTCCTGAGCTACTGACAGCCCATACCTTTTCAGTTGTTGACTCACATATTCCATATGTGTACTTTGTTGTCAAAGATACAGGCAAAGTCATTTCATCATCCTATCATTTAGATAGACAAGGGAAAAAAGACATAACAAAGGCTAAGCATCATATGTATGATCCATAAGCGTTATTTATATGTAGAAAAAAAGAGAAATAATAATAATAACAACAACGCTACAATCTCAATCTCATAAGTGATCATCACCAACAAGGCAGATGTTTCTCCTCAAGAAAAGATGACGCTTAATCGCTCTTGTACGGTGCCGCCTGTACGCATGCATATCAGCGCATATTATTCCCCACTGATGCACCACAAATGGTATTGATTGATATGATATTGATTAGGCCATATTCATTGTGATCGCTAATGAAATAAGCCCGCTGCCATGGCTCTTTAATCGGTAAGACACAGGGATTATAGATGGCTCTGAAAGTGAGGTAATCAAAATAGCCTGCTGTTCCACCTCCCATGAATATTAGGGGCCAGCAGATTATTACAGCACAATCTATTTAATGGAGGGAGGTTAGTTGGAGGTGGGGTGGGGGTGGGGGGGGGGGGGGGGGGCGTCCCCTGTCATTGCTGGTAGAGTGATTGAAATGTGCAGTTTGACCTCAGCACCTGTGTGGGCCTATGTAACCAGAATATGTGATCACTCCCTCTGCACTACAGCACTGCACACTTTGTTTTTCATCGCTCTATGTTTTGTTTCCAGTGTATTTTCACTCAACCATATGTACATATATTTATATTGCATCTATATTATATTGCGTATTGCACCAGAGTTTACCTATTGGAATTAGCCCAATGAGACTACATTATATATGAGGTTCACACAACTCGTAGTGAGATTTTATTGATTCCATTCCATTTTGTTATTGATTGATGTGAGCGGCTCCTAATGGTTTTTCAGAATGGTTAATGCACCGGGCCTAACACGAAGCACACCTCTGCGTGGCTTCCAGCCCATGTTGCTGCTGCTGCTGTGCATTTGTTATAACATCAATTTCTAATCTCTCCAGGTGGACACAGAACCCTGTCGTTGGCCTCTATCCATTCTCAGGTTTTTTTTTCTTTTAACACTATTCTGGATCAAATGTATTCCTCTTGCCGCGAGACATTTTTGATTATTGTCCTGCCATCCAGTGGCGAATATATCAGTTTTACTTATCTCACTATATCAGGAATGGTGATGGTGACAAAGAGAGAGAGAGAGAGAGAGAGAGAGAGAGAGAGAGAGAGAGAGAGACTCTCTCTCTCTCTCTCTCTCTCTCTGTCACCCCGCCGGTCATATTAGAAGTCCCAGGCCTGTGTGTCATGTATGTGACACCAGGGTGACTGGAAGCAGTGTGGGCTTCTCAGCATTCTGGTGGACACATCCTGCCTCTGGCTACAGCACCAGCAGACCCAGCCCAGGGAGAGGGAGGGCTGTGCTTGCTTGCTTGCTCCACACCCGTTTTATAGACAAAAACCCCCAAAACTAAACACATGCACTGTGAATAAACATCAAGAAGAGGGCGTGTGCATCAGGACACAATTTATAATCTGTTTTTGGAGCGGTACCCTTCAACCAAGGATAAATGACAGGTGGGAGGCGACATGAAGATTTACGATCCACAACAACACACACCAATATGGTGCAAACGGCTTTAAATATAGAACTTATTTTTGTATTTTTATGCGCCCTTTTCTTTCCACACTGTAACAATGGTTTTTCATTTTTCTACTGATTTTTCAACAAATGGTCTATTGACAGTAACTAGATGGTCGATGGTCTCTCAAGAACAATGTCAAGCATATGTGCGTTAAAGTGGCAAGCTATATATACTGTATGTAGGACTACAATGTTTTATATATCACAACAGTGTTGTTGAAATTATTACCAATTCCATCTATGAATATCTCAATATTTCTCTATATTTCAAGTCCACAGCGTTGCCCGTGCAAAAAGAAACAGACCTTTGAGGATAAGTGTCTGTCCTCACCCGTGGCTTCCCCTGGGAATACCACCTTTGACCGTTTAAACCACGGGAGGTTGACCCCGACCATATGATATCTCCATTTTCTCATGCTAACCATTATTGTCCATTAGTACACAGCGGCCACACGATATTTCATCTTCCCGACTAGATCGTCATAACTGGTAATCTCTTCATCCCCGTTCAGAGTGCCGTGGCGGCGGTGTAATTCATCGTCCGACATGGCCAGACCTCGGATTCCTCAGAAAGGTCACTCCGAATTGAATGCTGCTCCCTAATTGACATTCGAGTGTTAATTCGTCGTTATTAACTCTCAAACGTACACATCTAAAAAAACACACAAAAAAACAAACTCCATGTCCATCTTCCTTTCCTCGTCACGACATATAGATTTGTGGAACAGTGCTGGACTGCCAGCAGGACTCCCACTCAGAGGGGCGAGACAGCAGCCCTCCAGCGCCGAGCATAAAAGCAGCTCCGGTTGTATGCGGAGGCGGCGGGCGGGTGGCGGGGGGGGGAGCTGCCATGATTCACGTGGAGTGCTTTCCTGGATCAATGTGTTTAGCCTGGATAACCACACGCTGGGCGTCTAGAAGACTTTGACTTCGACAAATGGCTCAATTGTGAGACGCGTCCCGTATGAGATTGAGGCTGTTTTCCCTCGCCTTGACGTTAAGGGGGGGGGGGGGGGGGGACTCCCTTGTTCGCCGGCTCCATCTAAAGCAGAGAGACAATAGCGTGTCCTTTCCCATCCACCCCCAACCACCAACCCCCCCGCCCCCCCCCCCCCCCCCCCCGTCGCTGGTATTGGACACAGCGGGGAAAATTACCTCGCTGTGTTTTTGTTGTTGTTTTATTTACAACACAAATAGCACTTGCATCATCAGTTTTGCCAAAAGCTGATGTGTTAAATCAAACGCCCCACACAGTTTAGAGAGCACAATCGAGAAATGATAGCACTAACAAATATAAACAAGATTAATCCTGCCCCGTTCACCGGCAGATAAGCTTTCACTTTGCTAACTCACGCAGACCAGAAAAAAAACAAAAAACAGATCAACGCTGCATGTCCTTCCCAATGTGATTTAATTTCATGCTTAAAACGTCTTCTTAGCGAGGGTTTTTCATCAATGCTAGCTTTTAAGCTGTATTCATTTTGGGCTTTATTTTCCCATCCATGTCCTCCTTTGGCAAAGAATCAGAAGTACATTTTCGGCGAGAGAGAGCACAGAGGCGGGATCAGTCCAGAAAACAGGGTTCCCGGTTCTTTATCCAGGGGTGGCACCTCCAAAGGCGTGCAGAGATTCCCCACATACTGCGATGCCTCGGGTCTTCTCCTCTTCTTCCTCACACAATAACACGTCACACCCTGCCTCGCCTCACATCTAAATACAGTTTCTTTTTTGTGTGTGCGTGTGTGTCCTTCGTGACCTCTGACCCCCAGATCAACATTTTGAAAGTGGATAGAAGAGGCTTTCATGCTGTCTCCTCCATTTGCTGATTGCATCACCTGGCGGGTGATGACATAACGGCCGGTGGTGGGGAGTCAGGCAGAGGTGACAATGCGGGTGACAACGGTTCTGCCACCGCAAACAATAGCATTATCACCGTTCCTCATTGGCAATCGCCACTCTCGTTCCTTTCTCCTTCACTTACACACTCTAAGTCTTCTTCGTCTCTCTCTCTCTCTCTCTCTCTCTCCACCCTGCTGTTGCCCAATGGGTGGTTGTGGTGGGATGGGGGATAAGATGCGATACACAGCGGAGGTGGGGGGGGTCACCGTCCAGCGTTTTCTCTGCCACACTCGGCAGCTGTGGTGGTGGTGGCGGTGGTGGTGGTGGTGGTGGTGGTGGTGGTTGGGGCGGGGGGCGGGGGGGCGTCTTGACATGGCACAGAGGACCCCCCGTGGGAGATAACAAGGCATTAGGATACAAAAACTAACACACCAACAAAGTGGAATGCAATTAGTGGCGGAGTCACGGTCCACAAAACTTCCAGGACTTCAGATAATGATGTGTGTGTGTGTGTGTGTGTTTGTGTGCGCTCACAGAGGAGGTGTGTGTGTGTGTGTGTGTGTGTGTGTGTGTGCGTGTCGCTGACGCAGGCCAGCTGCCACGCTGTCTGTCACCGTGCTGTGTGTGTGTGTGTGTGCTGTCTCGTCGCTGCAACCCCGTCAGTAAACCCGGTCATGCCATCACCTTTTATTTCTATTTCTTCATTTCTTTATTTCTTTATTATTTGTACTTCTTTTGGGGGTTTTTTTGTTCCGTGATGGCGGGTTTGGATTTTGCTTTTGGTTTTTGGAAGTAAAGTAAGTAAAGTAATAAAATACAATAATACAGTAATACAACAATAGAATAATAAAAAAGCAGTAACAACAGACACCGAACACAGAAGAGGAGATAAAATCAATAAAAAGAGGCGTGCAAGACAAATCAGTAGGAACAAAAATAAGCTCAGCCTAACAAAAAAGCCTGTCTGACTAAAAAAGTTTTCAGCTGCCTTTTCAAGAGAGTCTTGAGATCACAGCGTTAAGGGGCGGGGGCCATTCCACGCTGCTGACTGCTCAGATGTGTTACCCGGGCGGTCTGTTGGTATCCCGGAGCGGGTGGCTTGCCGGGTTATGGCGCTCGGTGGGGGGCAGCTAGTGGCGCCAGCGGGGGACCGCTCTGTCCATCACGGACGGACACACACACAAGATGTCCAGATTGGTCGGGCAGCGATTCATTGGATATCCCTTTTTTGTTTTGAGCATAAACCTGCTAGCCTCGGAGATAGCTGAATGCCAAAATGTTTGCTCTAGAGTGCACCAAGCTGACAAAGCTTTAGGCTAGCTCTAGTCTAGCTCTCCCAGCCGAGTCACCAGCTCTCTATTCCCATGGACATTGTCACAGAGGGGCAGTCAAATGTTGATCGCCCATGTGATCGGCATGTTGTAGCATGCTGCCAAACGCCTACCTATGGTTCATCTTCCGGCGCCGTCTCGGGCGGCTGCCTGCCGGTGTTGCTCCTGGCGATCGTGTACTTTTCAACTTTTTTTTCTCGATCTTTATCACTTGTTTTAGAATTATTGTTATTTAATTAGGAAGATAAGCTATTTGTACAGCCGAACAAGATGGCTCAGCGAGCTCTTTCTCTGTTTTTCGTCGCTATTTTTATTGTACATTTACTGTGCCCTGTTATGTGCTTCACGGAGACATGGCTGCACGACAATGTTCCGGACACTGTAGTGGACTTTCAGCTGCTGCGGGCGGACAGGAGTTGCAACGAAAGCGGCAAGAAGAAAGGAGGGGGAGTCGCTGTTTAAGTGAACAACAGTTGGTGCGACCCTGGACACATTACAGTGAAGGAACGTGTGTGCAGCCCAGACATCCAACTGCTGGCAGTGAGTCTCCGTCCATACTACCTGCCCAGAGAGTTTACCAGTGAGTCTCCGTCCATACTACCTGCCCAGAGAGTTTACCAGTGAGTCTCCGTCCATACTACCTGCCCAGAGAGTTTACCAGTGAGTCTCCGTCCATACTACCTGCCCAGAGAGTTTACCAGTGAGTCTCCGTCCATACTACCTGCCCAGAGAGTTTACCAGTGAGTCTCCGTCCATACTACCTGCCCAGAGAGTTTACCAGTGAGTCTCCGTCCGAGGAATGTAAACAACAATAACAATGGCCTGGGTGAACTCTCTGGGCAGGTAGTATGGACGGAGACTCACTGGTAAACTCTCTGGGCAGGTAGTATGGACGGAGACTCACTGGTAAACTCTCTGGGCAGGTAGTATGGACGGAGACTCACTGGTAAACTCTCTGGGCAGGTAGTATGGACGGAGACTCACTGGTAAACTCTCTGGGCAGGTAGTATGGACGGAGACTCACTGGTAAACTCTCTGGGCAGGTAGTATGGACGGAGACTCACTGGTAAACTCTCTGGGCAGGTAGTATGGACGGAGACTCACTGGTAAACTCTCTGGGCAGGTAGTATGGACGGAGACTCACTGGTAAACTCTCTGGGCAGGTAGTATGGACGGAGACTCACTGGTAAAACAAAAAACAGATCAACGCTGCATGTCCTTCCCAATGTGATTTAATTTCATGCTTAAAACGTCTTCTTAGCGAGGGTTTTTCATCAATGCTAGCTTTTAAGCTGTATTCATTTTGGGCTTTATTTTCCCATCCATGTCCTCCTTTGGCAAAAGAATCAGAATACATTTTCGGCGAGAGAGAGCACAGAGGCGGGATCAGTCCAAGAAAACAGGGTTTCCCGGTTCTTTATCCAGGGGTGCACCTCCAAAGGCGTGCAGAGATTCCCCCACATACTGCGATGCCTCGGGTCTTCTCCTCTTCTTCCTCACAACAATAACACGTCACACCCTGCCTCGCCTCACATCTAAATACAGTTTCTTTTTTTGTGTGTGCGTGTGTGTCCTTCGTGACCTCTGACCCCCAGATCAACATTTTGAAAGTGGATAGAAGAGGCTTTCATGCTGTCTCCTCCATTTGCTGATTGCATCACCTGGCGGGTGATGACATAACGGCCGGTGGTGGGGAGTCGGCAGAGGTGACAATGCGGGTGACAACGGTCTGCCACCGCAAACAATGCATTATCACCGTTCCTCATTGGCAATCGGCCACTCTCGTTCCCTTTCTCCTTCACTTACACACTCTAAGTCTTCTTCGCTCTCTCTCTCTCTCTCTCTCTCTCTCCCACCCTGCTGTTGCCCAATGGGTGGTTGTGGTGGGATGGGGGATAAGATGCGATACACAGCGGAGGTGGGGGGGGGTCACCGTCCAGCGTTTTCTCTGCCACACTCGGCAGCTGTGGTGGTGGTGGCGGTGGTGGTGGTGGTGGTGGTGGTGGTGGTTGGGGCGGGGGGCGGGGGGGCGTCTTGACATGGCACAGAGGACCCCCCGTGGGAGATAACAAGGCATTAGGATACAAAAACTAACACACCAACAAAGTGGAATGCAATTAGTGGCGGAGTCACGGTCCACAAAACTTCCAGGACTTCAGATAATGATGTGTGTGTGTGTGTGTGTGTTTGTGTGCGCTCACAGAGGAGGTGTGTGTGTGTGTGTGTGTGTGTGTGTGCGTGTCGCTGACGCAGGCCAGCTGCCACGCTGTCTGTCACCGTGCTGTGTGTGTGTGTGTGTGCTGTCTCGTCGCTGCAACCCCGTCAGTAAACCCGGTCATGCCATCACCTTTTATTTCTATTTCTTCATTTCTTTATTTCTTTATTATTTGTACTTCTTTTGGGGGTTTTTTTGTTCCGTGATGGCGGGTTTGGATTTTGCTTTTGGTTTTTGGAAGTAAAGTAAGTAAAGTAATAAAATACAATAATACAGTAATACAACAATAGAATAATAAAAAAGCAGTAACAACAGACACCGAACACAGAAGAGGAGATAAAATCAATAAAAAGAGGCGTGCAAGACAAATCAGTAGGAACAAAAATAAGCTCAGCCTAACAAAAAAGCCTGTCTGACTAAAAAAGTTTTCAGCTGCCTTTTCAAGAGAGTCTTGAGATCACAGCGTTAAGGGGCGGGGGCCATTCCACGCTGCTGACTGCTCAGATGTGTTACCCGGGCGGTCTGTTGGTATCCCGGAGCGGGTGGCTTGCCGGGTTATGGCGCTCGGTGGGGGGCAGCTAGTGGCGCCAGCGGGGGACCGCTCTGTCCATCACGGACGGACACACACACAAGATGTCCAGATTGGTCGGGCAGCGATTCATTGGATATCCCTTTTTTGTTTTGAGCATAAACCTGCTAGCCTCGGAGATAGCTGAATGCCAAAATGTTTGCTCTAGAGTGCACCAAGCTGACAAAGCTTTAGGCTAGCTCTAGTCTAGCTCTCCCAGCCGAGTCACCAGCTCTCTATTCCCATGGACATTGTCACAGAGGGGCAGTCAAATGTTGATCGCCCATGTGATCGGCATGTTGTAGCATGCTGCCAAACGCCTACCTATGGTTCATCTTCCGGCGCCGTCTCGGGCGGCTGCCTGCCGGTGTTGCTCCTGGCGATCGTGTACTTTTCAACTTTTTTTTCTCGATCTTTATCACTTGTTTTAGAATTATTGTTATTTAATTAGGAAGATAAGCTATTTGTACAGCCGAACAAGATGGCTCAGCGAGCTCTTTCTCTGTTTTTCGTCGCTATTTTTATTGTACATTTACTGTGCCCTGTTATGTGCTTCACGGAGACATGGCTGCACGACAATGTTCCGGACACTGTAGTGGACTTTCAGCTGCTGCGGGCGGACAGGAGTTGCAACGAAAGCGGCAAGAAGAAAGGAGGAGGAGTCGCTGTTTAAGTGAACAACAGTTGGTGCGACCCTGGACACATTACAGTGAAGGAGCATGTGTGCAGCCCAGACATCCAACTGCTGGCAGTGAGTCTCCGTCCATACTACCTGCCCAGAGAGTTTACCAGTGAGTCTCCGTCCATACTACCTGCCCAGAGAGTTTACCAGTGAGTCTCCGTCCATACTACCTGCCCAGAGAGTTTACCAGTGAGTCTCCGTCCATACTACCTGCCCAGAGAGTTTACCAGTGAGTCTCCGTCCATACTACCTGCCCAGAGAGTTTACCAGTGAGTCTCCGTCCATACTACCTGCCCAGAGAGTTTACCAGTGAGTCTCCGTCCATACTACCTGCCCAGAGAGTTTACCAGTGAGTCTCCGTCCATACTACCTGCCCAGAGAGTTTACCAGTGAGTCTCCGTCCATACTACCTGCCCAGAGAGTTTACCAGTGAGTCTCCGTCCATACTACCTGCCCAGAGAGTTTACCAGTGAGTCTCCGTCCATACTACCTGCCCAGAGAGTTTACCAGTGAGTCTCCGTCCATACTACCTGCCCAGAGAGTTTACCAGTGAGTCTCCGTCCATACTACCTGCCCAGAGAGTTTACCAGTGAGTCTCGGTTAGGGCTGGGCGATAAAACGATAACGATATGTATCGCGATAGACACGTAATCAATATCGATAGAAAATGCGTTCGATAGAACGTTTCGATATTTTTTTTTCCTCGTTGGAAACCAGAGGTTGCGAAGCAAGGTTGGTTGCATGAACAAAGGCACTCGTCCTCCGGTACCTGGCAACGTATGGAGTGACACGCTAACAGCCAATCATGTAACAGTATCACGTTTGGTTGCGCCGCCTCGTTGTCTCGTGTTCGTGTTTGTTTCTTGAATAACAGAAACAGCGCGGAGTGAGAAGTGAAAGATAAGCGCCGCAACAAGCGAGGAAATTGTCGACAAAAATGGAAAGATCAGCTCACCAGTATGACAGTGGTTTGGATTTTATAAGTCAGACCGTAGTCAGACCAATGTTGTCTGCAAATTATGACCGTCGTCCACCAAGACTGGTAATACAACCAACTTGTTTTACCACCTTAGCCGCTCTCACCCTTTGGAGCACAACCACAGCCTTTACACATGTTTTTGTAACACTTTATTTTTGTTCAGCACTTTATTATTGATAATTGTTAAGTTTTCATTGTGATTTTAATTTTCATTCATGTTTATTTTTATTTATTTGAGTGTTTTCCATGGTTGTGTTGACATTCCTTTTCCCTGTCTGCCTACAATCAGGAAGGTTAAGTTTAAAATAAAAATGTTTAAATTCAGTATATTTTTCTCCTGGTCCTTATTTTAAATAGGTCATACAAATTATCAATAATTATCGATATCGACCGATATGAAACACTTATATCGTGATACAGTTTTCAGCCATATCGCCCAGCCCTAACGTCATAAAAATATAGGCCAGTGAGTCTCCGTCCATACTACCTGCCCAGAGAGTTTACCAGTGAGTCTCCGTCCATACTACCTGCCCAGAGAGTTTACCAGTGAGTCTCCGTCCATACTACCTGCCCAGAGAGTTTAAAAACAAAAAACAGATCAACGCTGCATGTCCTTCCCAATGTGATTTAATTTCATGCTTAAAACGTCTTCTTAGCGAGGGTTTTTCATCAATGCTAGCTTTTAAGCTGTATTCATTTTGGGCTTTATTTTCCCATCCATGTCCTCCTTTGGCAAAAGAATCAGAATACATTTTCGGCGAGAGAGAGCACAGAGGCGGGATCAGTCCAAGAAAACAGGGTTTCCCGGTTCTTTATCCAGGGGTGCACCTCCAAAGGCGTGCAGAGATTCCCCCACATACTGCGATGCCTCGGGTCTTCTCCTCTTCTTCCTCACAACAATAACACGTCACACCCTGCCTCGCCTCACATCTAAATACAGTTTCTTTTTTTGTGTGTGCGTGTGTGTCCTTCGTGACCTCTGACCCCCAGATCAACATTTTGAAAGTGGATAGAAGAGGCTTTCATGCTGTCTCCTCCATTTGCTGATTGCATCACCTGGCGGGTGATGACATAACGGCCGGTGGTGGGGAGTCGGCAGAGGTGACAATGCGGGTGACAACGGTCTGCCACCGCAAACAATGCATTATCACCGTTCCTCATTGGCAATCGGCCACTCTCGTTCCCTTTCTCCTTCACTTACACACTCTAAGTCTTCTTCGCTCTCTCTCTCTCTCTCTCTCTCTCTCCCACCCTGCTGTTGCCCAATGGGTGGTTGTGGTGGGATGGGGGATAAGATGCGATACACAGCGGAGGTGGGGGGGGGTCACCGTCCAGCGTTTTCTCTGCCACACTCGGCAGCTGTGGTGGTGGTGGCGGTGGTGGTGGTGGTGGTGGTGGTGGTTGGGGCGGGGGGCGGGGGGGCGTCTTGACATGGCACAGAGGACCCCGTGGGAGATAACAAGGCACTTAGGATACAAAAACTAACCACACCAACAAAGTGGAATGCAATTAGTGGCGGAGTCACGGTCCACAAAACTTCCAGGACTTCAGATAAATGATGTGTGTGTGTGTGTGTGTGTTTGTGTGCGCTCACAGAGGAGGTGTGTGTGTGTGTGTGTGTGTGTGTGTGCGTGTCGCTGACGCAGGCCAGCTGCCACGCTGTCTGTCACCGTGCTGTGTGTGTGTGTGTGTGCTGTCTCGTCGCTGCAACCCCGTCAGTAAACCCGGTCATGCCATCACCTTTTATTTCTATTTCTTCATTTCTTTATTTCTTTATTATTTGTACTTCTTTTGGGGGTTTTTTGTTCCGTGATGGCGGGGTTTGGATTTTGCTTTTGGTTTTTGGAAGTAAAGTAAGTAAAGTAATAAAATACAATAATACAGTAATACAACAATAGAATAATAAAAAAGCAGTAGTAACAACAGACACCGAACACAGAAGAGGAGATAAAATCAATAAAAAGAGGCGTGCAAGACAAATCAGTAGGAACAAAAATAAGCTCAGCCTAACAAAAAAGCCTGTCTGACTAAAAAAAGTTTTCAGCTGCCTTTTCAAGAGAGTCTGAGATCACAGCGTTAAGGGGCGGGGGCCATTCCACGCTGCTGACTGCTCAGATGTGTTACCCGGGCGGTCTGTTGGTATCCCGGAGCGGGTGGCTTGCCGGGTTATGGCGCTCGTGGGGGGCAGCTAGTGGCGCCAGCGGGGGACCGCTCTGTCCATCACCGGACGGACACACACACAAGATGTCCAGATTGGTCGGGCAGCGATTCATTGGATATCCCTTTTTTGTTTTGAGCATAAAACCTGCTAGCCTCGGAGATAGCTGAAATGCCAAAATGTTTGCTCTAGAGTGCACCAAGCTGACAAAGCTTTAGGCTAGCTCTAGTCTAGCTCTCCCAGCCGAGTCACCAGCTCTCTATTCCCATGGACATTGTCACAGAGGGCAGTCAAATGTTGATCCGCCCATGTGATCGGCATGTTGTAGCATGCTGCCAAACGCCTACCTATGGTTCATCTTCCGGCGCCGTCTCGGGCGGGCTGCTGCCGTGTTGCTCCTGGCGATGTGTACTTTTCAACTTTTTTTTCATCGATCTTTATCACTTGTTTTAGAATTATTGTTATTTAATTAGGAAGATAAGCTATTTGTACAAGCCGAACAAGATGGCTCAGCGAGCTCTTTCCTGTTTTTCGTCGCTATTTTTATTGTACATTTACTGTGCCCTGTTATGTGCTTCACCGGAGACATGGCTGCACGGACAATGTTCCGGACACTGTAGTGGACTTTCAGCTGCTGCGGGCGGACAGGAGTTGCACGAAAGCGGCAAGAAGAAAGGAGGAGGAGTCGCTGTTTAAGTGAACAACAGTTGGTGCGACCCTGGACACATTACAGTGAAGGAGCATGTGTGCAGCCCAGACATCCAACTGCTGGCAGTGAGTCTCCGTCCATACTACCTGCCCAGAGAGTTACCAGTGAGTCTCCGTCCATACTACCTGCCCAGAGAGTTCACCAGTGAGTCTCCGTCCATACTACCTTGCCCAGAGAGTTTACCAGTGAGTCTACGTCCATACTACCTGCCCAGAGAGTTCACCAGTGAGTCTCCGTCCATACTACCTGCCCAGAGAGTTTACCAGTGAGTCTCCGTCCATACTACCTGCCCAGAGAGTTTACCAGTGAGTCTCCGTCCATACTACCTGCCCAGAGAGTTTACCAGTGAGTCTCCGTCCATACTACCTGCCCAGAGAGTTTACCAGTGAGTCTCCGTCCATACTACCTGCCCAGAGAGTTTACCAGTGAGTCTCCGTCCATACGACCTGCCCAGAGAGTTTACCAGTGAGTCTCCGTCCATACTACCTGCCCAGAGAGTTTACCAGTGAGTCTCCGTCCATACGACCTGCCCAGAGAGTTTACCAGTGAGTCTCCGTCCATACTACCTGCCCAGAGAGTTTACCAGTGAGTCTCCGTTAGGGCTGGGCGATAAAACGATAACGATATGTATCGCGATAGACACGTAATCAATATCGATAGAAAATGCGTTCGATAGAACGTTTCGATATTTTTTTTTCCTCGTTGGAACCAGAGGTTGCGAAGCAAGGTTGGTTGCATGAACAAAGGCACTCGTCCTCTGGTACCTAGCAACGTATGGAGTGACACGCTAACAGCCAATCATGTAACAGTATCACGTTTGGTTGCGCCGCCTCGTTGTCTCGTGTTCGTGTTTGTTTCTTGAATAACAGAAACAGCGCGGAGTGAGAAGTGAAAGATAAGCGCCGCAACACGCGAGGAAATTGTCGACAAAAATGGAAAGATCAGCTCACCAGTATGACAGTGGTTTGGATTTTATAAGTCAGACCGTAGTCAGACCAATGTTGTCTGCAAATTATGACCGTCGTCCACCAAGACTGGTAATACAACCAACTTGTTTTACCACCTTAGCCGCTCTCACCCTTTGCAGCACAACCACAGCCTTTACACATGTTTTTGTAACACTTTATTTTTGTTCAGCACTTTATTATTGATAATTGTTAAGTTTTCATTGTGATTTTAATTTTCATTCATGTTTATTTTTATTTATTTGAGTGTTTTCCATGGTTGTGTTGACATTCCTTTTCCCTGTCTGCCTACAATCAGGAAGGTTAAGTTTAAAATAAAAATGTTTAAATTCAGTATATTTTTCTCCTGGTCCTTATTTTAAATAGGTCATACAAATTATCAATAATTATCGATATCGACCGATATGAAACACTTATATCGTGATACAGTTTTCAGCCATATCGCCCAGCCCTAGTCTCCGTCCATACTACCTGCCCAGAGAGTTTACCAGTGAGTCTCCGTCCATAGTACCTGCCCAGAGAGTTTACCAGTGAGTCTCCGTCCATAGTACCTGCCCAGAGAGTTTACCAGTGAGTCTCCGTCCATACTACCTGCCCAGAGAGTTCACCCAGGCCATTGTTATTGTTGTTTACATTCCTTAGCGGCTAACGCGTCGCGGGCTGCTGACGTCATCAACTCTGTGACCTCGTGTCTACAGACTCTGCACCCAAGCGCGTTCATATCAATATCGGGTGATTTTAACCACGTTACCCTGACATCAACACTGCCCACATTCAAACAGTTTGTGGACTGCAAAACCAGTGAAAATAAAACACTGGACCTGCTGAATGCCAATGTTAAGGAGGCATACAGCTCCACAGCTCTCTCCCCTCTGGGCAGATCAGATCACAACCTGGTCTACCTGAGGCCCCTCTATAAACCTGCGGTTCAGAGGCAACCAGTGGTCACCAGAACTGTACGGAGGTGGTCTCAGGATGTGGAGGAGACTCTCCAGGGCTGTTTTGAGCTGACAGACTGGGATGTTCTCTGTGATGGACATGGGCAGGACATAGACGGACTCACAGGCTGCATAACGGACTCTGTACATTTCTGCACGGACTGTGTGATCGCGACCAAGACTGTGCACTGCTTCCCCAACAACAAACCCTGGGTGACTAAAGACATCAAGGCATCACTGAATAGGAAGAAAGCGGCCTTCAGGAGTGGAGACAAGGAGGAGATGAAGAAGGTGCAGAGAGAACTGAGGGAAAAGATCACAGAGGGCAAGGAGAGCTACAGAGGAAAGCTTGAGAGGAAGCTTCAACAGAAGAACCTCAGGGAGGTGTGGAGTGGCATGGAACCATCACTGGCCATGGAGCAAAGACCATCCAGGGGAGGGAGGGAAACCTGGATGAGGCCAATGAGTTAAACCTGTTTGACGATGTGGCTCCTCTCCACCCTCCCCCAGCTCCTCCTGTGACCCTCTCCCCTCTCCCTATTCTAGCTTTCACTATTAATAATAAAGCCATACACACACACACACACACACACACACACACACACCATATAATATATAATACATCATAACATATTTGATTCATTTATTCAACTTATAAATACACAGTACAGAATGTTGCCTCCTGATGTTGAGAGGGTGGGTAGTGAAAGGCTTTATGGGGATTGAAGGAAAACAGCACACTGGAGCAGATTCTGGCAAGCCTGACACGACAGCCAGTGACAAATTGCAACTAACGTCAAGTATTGTTGTAGGCTGTATTATTTCTTCAGTAGACCCAGGATGAGTAATGCCAGGGTAGGTATTACAGGTATTATTTAGCTATTGTTCTGGCTGCGCAACACTTAGTGAAGATCTTTCATTTTAAATGATTTACAATGATTTGTCATGGTATTACAGAGCAGGGGGGAGAGATGACATCTTGCTCAAGGATTCCTACAGGTAGACTGCTGGCATTCGGGGTTTGAACCCAGAACCCCAGGGCTTTGAGTACTGAAATGCATAACTTCCCTATGTTAATTATGTAATCAGTAATCTGTCCGAAAATTTTCCACCTTTTTGCCTGATAAGTGCTCAAGGAGAATGATTTGCAATTGACTGCATTATCCTTCAAATAAAATGGATGATGTATTCTTTAATTTGAATAAAGCTCAACTATCACACAGAGAACAGTCGGGAACAGTTTAATCTCAGGGTGTTTCCGTCCCGATTTCACCACACATAACCCTCTGGTGTCTATGTTAAGTGATGCATTAGAAGTGCTCAATCGAGGCGTACACTGGAGTGCAGAAGCATAAGATAGCCTACCCATCGTAAAGGCACAATCCAAGCAGAACTGCTGGGATCACTGGCCTCACTTGATCAAGCATCATCATCATTGTGTGTGAAAGTTGGGAATTATTGCAGAGGGTCAACTCTCCGTTGGGAGGGGAACATCTCTCTATCTCCTGTGATGTGTGTCAGGTGTAACATTGTCTTTGTCCCTGTTGGCTTGGTGATCTCTGGCAGGGCTTACTGCAGGTGTACTCGCTCTGTTATTCTGCTCCAGCCGCCTACCCGTAATAGAGTCCTCGCTGCAGCTTTAGGTTAGGCTTATTCTTTAGCAGTGGATTTCCTATTTCCCCCCTCCTCCCCGCTGTGTAGGTATTTAGTGAAGCTGTCTTGCTTTCCCATAGCATAACGCTGGGGGTGGATTTCTCTCTCTCTCTCTCTCTCTCTCTCTCTCTCTCTCTCTCTCGGATGGGAACCTCTTAGCCTATGGGTCTCATCATAAAACACGGTTCCCCCGCCTAAATATATCCACCTGCTACTGCAGCGCCCGCGTGCCAGCCACACCCGGAGGCCTCGCCACCGGTGGCGTTCGGGAAACACTCTGCAGTGACACGTGGTGGTGGTGGCTGACTCGCTAAAAAAGTATTTTTCGGACCATAAGGCGCACTTAAAATCCTGTAATTTTCTCAAAAATCGACAGTGCGCCTTATAATCCGGTGCGCCTTATGTATTAACCTCGAACCGATTGTATGTGGTACACGGCGCTCAAACATCTGTCAAACCGCACCGCTTGATGGATTGTCGGCGCATTACGGCTACCGCGGTGTAATACTTGATGGATTGTCGGCGCATTACGGCTACCGCGGCGTAATACTTGATGGATTGTCGGCGCATTACGGCTACCGCGGAGTAATACTTGATGGCTTGTCGGCGCATTACGGCTACCACGGAGTAATACTTGATGGATTGTCGGCGCATTACGGCTACCGCGGAGTAATACTTGATGGATTGTCGGCGCATTACGGCTACCGCGGTGTAATACTTGATGGATTGTCGGCGCATTACGGCTACCGCGGAGTAATACTTGATGGATTGTCGGCGCATTACGGCTACCGCGGAGTAATACTTGATGGATTGTCGGCGCATTACGGCTACCGCGGAGTAATACTTGATGGATTGTCGGCGCATTACGGCTACCGCGGCGTAATACTAGCCTTGCGGAGTAATACGTACTGTGCTTCAACATACCGGTAATATTATGGTGTGTGTATAAGGACTGAAGATGAAGAATTTGATGGATTTGTGGATGAGGAATGAACTGAAAAAGTGAGTGTATTGTTTTGTATTTTATGTGTTACAACTGAACAATGTTGAGTTATTGTGTGAGTTGAAAAAAGTTCGATTTATCTGACTGTTTTGTGTTGCTTAATGCGCCTTATAATGCGGTGCGCCTTATAATCCGGTGCGCTTTATGTATGAAAATAGACCCGTTCATTGACAGTGCGCCTTATAATCCGGTGCGCCTTATAGTCCGGAAAATACGGTAACTCTTTTCAACCGGTTCCTTTGTGGTTCGAACTCCCGAGACATGAGACGTGTTGTCACAATGTATGGCGACTTCAACAACCTCTTTTTCCGTCTCTTTCTCTTTGTACATTTGACTTTTCTTGTGCACTGGTTTCTTCTTCTTTTTGTGCACGTTCATCTATACTCGTTTGGGGCCCTGTCACATGGTGGGCCATGGGGCTGAATGGATTCTCCCATCTGCACGGAACATTACATGGTTGTTGATGCACGTGCACACACACACACACACACACACACACACACACACACACACACACACACACACACACACACACACTCTCTCTAACTCTTTGTCTCTCACTCTTTGTATCTATCTCTTTCTCTCTCTCTCTCTCTCTCTCTCTCTCTCTCTCTCTCTCTCTCTCTCTCTCTCTCTCTCTCTCACACACACACACAGGAGATCAGTAGATACTGTATGTATCGGCAACGTGATGCTGCTCTCCATTTATGTAGTTCAGTTTTACTGACAAAAAAAGTCTGAAATTCCTTTTGAAATTCCTTTCTGATGGCAAATCAATATGCAGCAGATGAACAAACCTTCCGAGACATCACACAACAGGAAAACACACACAGACAAAACAAGACAATACATTATTCAGGGGGAAGCACAATGTTTCATATTCGTAAACAGATAAACTTCAATCATTTACTCGAATCACACACACAGGGGATGGGCGGCCATGTTGATTGCCGATGTGCACCTTGACTTGTGCCGCTACAGACCACAGCCCACCTGCACGCCTCACCGTCCCCCTCCCAGCAGGGTAGCCGTGGAAACAGTTATGACCCTCCTCCGCAGAGCAAAACACCATCACATACACTCACACACACACACACACACACACACACACACACACACACACACACACACACAGACACACTCTCACAGACACACGCACACACACACACACACACACACACACATAGATACACACACACTTGCGCAGACACACACACCCCTATACACACACAGTTGAACAACATACACACATTCCACAACTTAAATAAGCATGTAAACAACATTGTGTGACCCCTCGCGAGACCGGGTTGGTAATGGAGCCCCCTGAGAGACATAGAGAGAGAGGCACAGACCAGCCCAGCTCTAACAAGGGCCAGTTTGACAAGGGGGGGGCTCCTGAGTTGGTGGGGCCCCTGAGGTAGCAGGGGTGGGGGGGGCTCCTGAGTTGGTGAGGCCCCTGAGGTTGACAGGGGGTGGGGGGGGGGCTCCTGAGTTGGTGAGGCCCCTGAGGTAGCAGGGGTGGGGGGGGGGCTCCTGAGTTGGTGAGGCCCCTGAGGTAGTGGGGGTGGGGGGGGCTCCTGAGTTGGTGAGGCCCCTGAGTTTGACAGGGGGTGGGAGGGGGGCTCCTGAGTTGGTGAGGCCCCTGAGGTAGTGGGGGTGGGGGGGGGCTCCTGAGTTGGTGAGGCCCCTGAGGTAGTGGGGGTGGGGGGGGGGGCTCCTGAGTTGGTGAGGCCCCTGAGGTAGTGGGGGTGGGGGGTGGGGGGGGGCTCCTGAGTTGGTGAGGCCCCTGAGTTTGACAGGGGGTGGGGGGGGCGGCTCCTGAGTTGGTGAGGCCCCTGAGGTAGTGGGGGTGGGGGGGGGCGGGGCGTCAGAAGAAAGGCTTACCATGTCGCCAGATGCACTCTGAGGTGAGAACAAGCATCTGGTGTCCCTGTGGAGACACACAGGGAGCTGCTGCAAGACGGAGAAATGTCAGCGCTCCGTTCCGGCGTCGGTACAGTAGGGAGGAAACGGCGCCGTCACCGCAACATCCTGGAGACTGAGCCGGGCTCCCAGGATCCTCTCTGGTGTCTGCTGCCTCTTCTACACAGCGCAGTGCTCTTCACGCATGGGCTACTTTATTACACAATGCATACCGCCGACCCTACCGGCTCAGGTCTTTCTTTAATGTATTTAGAGTGCAGTCTCCACACACTGACAAACACACACACACACACACACACACAAACACACATATTGATTGATTTAGTTTAAGTCTTACGTTTCAAGGTTGGTATATTTTCATGTCAAAAGAAAAATAGGTACAAAAAAGGCATGTTCTTCTTCAGGGCTCCTCATGGCTCGGGGAGAACATAACCACTTTAAAGCATATAACACAATCATTGCTCTGGCAGTGCATGTGCTCTACCTGTATTTATAGAACGATGTTCTTCAATGTCAGGTCCCAATGCATAATAAAACACAGTAAATGGATCCCTGCTATGTTTATGCAGGCTGACCTCCATCAGAAGGCATCAGGAAGAGTAGAAAAGGGGAAATCGTGTGCATGAATAATTCCAAATCCAAAGATACACAAATGCACGCACGTGCACGCATACACACACACACACGTGCGTGCGCGCACACACACCCACACACACCCCCACACACACACACACACACACACACGGATGAAGTATCGACAGGGATTTGTACAACCCAAGATGTTTTGTATACTTTTGTTCCCCTAAAATATTGCCGATTGTCAATAAAAGCATAATTCGATTGATGAGAATACGCTATTCTAATGATCTGCTGTGTTAGACGCCTTGTGGTGCATTGCCCTCAGTATTTCCCCCCAAAAATAAACGGTTACATAAAAGGGGCGCATCTGCTGCTGATGCTGCCAATCCCTCGGCTTCCTTGTTAAGGCTCGCCGCAACAGGTGCCAGCGGCATCTCCACTGTGTAAGGCTAAGGCCCAGGGGTCCTCCAACATCCTGCTTCTCCTGCGGGATCAGGACTTTCCTCTCCTCTCCTCTCTCACATCTCTCTCAACTTTACTTTTGCTTTTACTTTTTTCATGCCACATTTATGGCGGCACACATATTGTAAACCTCATCGTTAGATACATTCTGGCTAGCATGTAGAATGTTCTGGTCTTCAACAAATATATGGATAATGTATTGTTACTGCAGTCCGAAATACGCAGCCTCCGGCGTAAGAGCCACCAGCACTGGTAATCAGTGTGGCCACAGCTCAGAACTGTGGATAAATGTACATTTTATGTACACTTCATCTATTAGCATGGAACCGTAAGAAGAAACCCCAATCTATTCAATCTGATCAGTACAAATGGGAGCTGGTCTATGAAAGGGGAGCCACCAAGGTTAATACCAACTGCTAATATTGTCGTATGTTTTTGTTGTCAGTAAGTAAGTAGCACCAATTTAAAAAGGACCATAAAACAGTACAAAGAAACGAACAATAAAACATAAACAACAACACGAGTCAAGAAGAGGGCCAGTTTAGAATATATAATTCATAAATATAAATACAATATATATATAAATATAATCTAAATATAATATACAATGAATGGATAAGTCTTCAACTGGTTTTCAAAGGCCTCAAGAGATACCACAGATTGTATGTCGAGGAAGATTGTTTCACATCAGTCCCACAATGCAAGAGGGAGCTAACAACTAACAGGTAGCACAGAAGTAGAAGAAATGTCCTTGTGTGGTGTAGTCTAGGACAAGGTACTCGGCCGCTGACAACAATGGGCTTCAGGGAGTTTGCAGTGAGGTCTCTGGAGCTATTGTACCCAAAAGTCAATTAAGAGACCACACCCCCAAAGCTCTAGAGAAGGGAGGGTTGTATATGACAGCTCTAATGGCCTTGGCTGAGGTCTGGTCCACCTGGTAGACGGTGGCTGATCATTGAAAGGTATTTAACAAACAGGTAATATCCCCAAGATTGAGGAACCAAACAATCAATCATTCAAGTCAATCATTTAGTCTACATTACCAATTTGATATCTTAAGATTTCCGCATAACACACGTTTCTTAACCTGTATTGTGCGACGATACATTTTTTCATAACTTTTTGTTGATCTTACGAATTAGTGCTGAAAAATGTGCCAGACGCGTTGGGCTTGCGTTGCAGTCGTACGAAGAAACGCGTTGGCTAATTCCAATATAGGCCCAACCCAACGGAACCAGCACACTCCCATGCTGTGAGCACGTAGCTTGAAGAATGCGGCATCTCAGGCCTCGGTGGTACTCAGGAGTAACAGAATGTGACACTTGAGACTAACAGAAAGGGAAGAACAAATGTCTTTACCTATGTTTGTGTTACTCCCTTTGAAGATGGTTTGGTTCTTTTTGTCCTCCCGGGCTTTCAATCTTAACATGAGCAAACATAGTCACAGCTAGGTCTCGCTAAATATAGCCTGGCTTGTCAAGCAACTGAAGTAGTGGATACCCTTTTACTTTGAAGAATTCCAATTACTGTCACTGGTTTGAGGGTGTGTGGCTAAGTGCATGTGTGTGTGTGTGTGTGTGTGTGTGCATGTGTGTGTGTGTAAGAGAGAGAGAGAGAGGGGGAGAGAGAGAGAGGGGGAGAGAGAGAGAGAGAGAGACAGAGAGACAGACAGAGACAGAGAGAGAGAGATTGAATGAAAGGGAGAGTGTGTAATACGTGTTGTATAATGCACATTACACCTCAGGTGCACAATGGACCTCAGGTGTTGTATGTCACAGTCGTTATAGCAATGCATCTACTGACAGATATACTGTCTGTGCAGGAACACAGAGCAATCTCCAGATAGCATACCAATTAGCCTATAAGTGATCGCTGCAAAAAACATTGCATCTGTTTTTGACACTTTACATTCACGACAACCCGCACACCAATCACTTGTCAATATTAGCACGTTGCTATAGCGACCAACGTAGACGCACATCCTATTGCCAAAAAATGTAAAATATACATTTTAAACTGCATATTAGTTAGATTTGTCAACTCACAATTTTTGGCTTTTTTTTTGTTTTTAATACATTTTTCATTGAAACTTTCATTTGACTGAATTAATTTGTGTATTTTATTCTGTATTTTTATGTTCATAATGCATAAACTGATGCAAAGAGAAAGCAGTGCTCCGATTGTTTGTAGTGCTGACGCTAGGGTGTTTTTTTATGGCGCCATTTTTCTCTTTTCTGCTGGCCGGCTAGTGAAATTGGTTTTGTGCGTTGATAGATGTTTACGACTCAACAAAATGTGTGCAGGTAAATCACCCGCATCAGCTGTAGTGTGTAAGGCAGAGCCCTCACTCACACCAAGCCACACACCTGGCATCCGGCGGCCTCAACACAAAGGAACCAATCTCGATGTAATTACAAGAGCTTGCACGGAGCGCCATTCATATGTTCATCGGGTCTGAAAGATGGACAAGGGCACAATGCAAATTAGTAATTAGCAGTTAAACAGCCCTCATTGACCTGTGTTGAATCAAAGCCTTGTGACTTTATGGAGCAAATACAGAGATGAGTGCTTGCATGGAAGCCGGTCTACCCCCGGTGGGCTGGGGGTTACAGATGTTTAAGCCAGTGGTTCCCAACCACTGGCTTAGACTGGCACACTGGTGTACCTTGAGGCAAGACGTGTGTAGCAAATAACAGGTAGTGGTGCTGAAAAGTCCGGTTTATTGCAATTCTTGGTATGAAATTAAATGAAATGACACAGCGCAGATGGTACCTGGCTAGCATGCTAGCACTCTCTTGAGTATGTGTGCTGATGGCTGACTTAACCTGTGGTGCACTGATTAGCCAACGCACCTCAGGCTTGCAGCCCCACCCCCCAGACTCCAACTGGGCCAGGTGAGGCTGCAGCCCCACCCCCTAGACTCTAACTGGGCCAGGTGAGGCTGCAGCCCCACCCCCCCAGACTCCAACTGGGCCAGGTGCGGCCAAGTCAGCCACCAAACACACACACTCCCACAACGTGGTTAATCTGTGAAATTGTGTGGGATTTAATTCACACAATCCTGACATAGGTTAGGATACCAGGACCTAATATAATCAATACCATTTATGATTTGCCTTATTATTGATTACAAGTTTCTGCTCTATTTCAACACAACATATTTGACAAAATTGCCTGTCCGATGTTTTAGGAACCTTTGATGCAATACTTTTTTGACAGTCTGCTGGGAATCTGCTGCTACGAAGTACGAGCCTAGTATATATAATATCCTGATGATTTACAATGTTAGGTTTGTGGAACTTGAATTTGTTGATCGTTGCATATGACGTCGCAACCTCACATTGCAATGACCGCTGCCGATTTAGGCACGTAGACGCCTTGATACTTGAGACTTGAGACTCATGATACGTTGTTGTATCACGGTGTGTTAATGTTGATTTGATTTTACAGTACTGCAACTCTCAGTGTCCTCTCAGAATGGTGGAGCTCGCCAACACAAAAACTCCCATGATGCATTCTGATGTCCAAGCCCTTGGTGCACATGTGCCGGAGAGCCCTCGTACACGGCACACAAGATGAGTCACAGAGGTTACGTAAGGCGACTGATCTGGGCTGTCAGGCGTGCTAATGTCTTGCTAGCTGGGTATTAAAGTGAGGAAAAGGTGAACCCAGGTTGCCAAACGAATTCATCATCGTCATCCATCATCATTTCATGATATCATCATCTTTTATTATATAGATTTTAAAAATATATAGATTATTTTTTTTTGTTGTTGAAAATGTTGACTCACTGAATTACTGAATTAACATATTGTGGCCGGAAGTCAATGTACAGTATGTTCATTCAATATATTTACAGTTGGTAAAGTACATGAAAGTACATGAAACCAGGGAAATAAAGTTAATGGGTAAAATAGTGATTTTACATGTAATTTTCTTTCTTCTTTCTTCAAAAGCTGTTGTGTCGAAGCAAAAAAAAAGGCATCAAAATGAAAATATCCATGATTGAAGATAACATCTGTATTTAAAATGATGATGTTGTTGTGCATGACACAATTACATAACCGTTGTCCCCATCCACGTCGTCTGTGTCTGCCATACGTATAATTATTGTACGACACACACAAAATAGAGCTTGAGATACAACGCAGGTTCAGGCGTTTGTTGAAGCAGGGGCCTGTGGTTATATTCCTTCGTAGAGGTGTATCCAAGCTGATTTCAGGGTAATTATATAAGCAGACATTTTGTGTGTACTGTACGTGTGTTGTGTGTGTTCTTGTGTTCCATCCAATTCTACCCAGCAAGCAGTCCATGTTTTACCTTGAACATACTTTGATCATCGCAAGATCAGAGCTACACAATGAGGTCCATAGGTTTCTCCATTGAATTCATCGTTTATCTGAATTCTCCGGGGACAATCGTTCACTACCGTTCATTAGTAAACAGTCAGTAAGTACGTACAGTACATTGATATTAGACCGCCGTAGTTCAATAAACACTACACTACTGTGACTGTTGTTCAAACATTGGCTTGGTATTAACTTCTCTTCTGCTCATTCCCTCTCTCTCTCTCTCTCTCTCTCTCTCTCCCTCTCTCTCTCTCTCCCTCTCTCGCTTTCTCTCTCTCAATGTCTCTCTAAGTCTGTATTTACATTTCTCTCTCTCCATCTCTCTCTCTCTCTCTCACTTTCTCTCTCTATAAGTCTATCTTTACATCTCTCTCTCTCTCTTTCTCTCTTTCTATAAGTCTTATCTCTCTCTATAACTCTTCTTTATAAATCTTACCTGCAGTGCCTTTAAAGCCATGTCCCAACCTCCCCCATGTGTCCAGGTTCTACTGGGACCTGACCATGCTGCTGCTGATGGTGGGCAACCTCATCATCATCCCGGTGGGCATCACCTTCTTCAAGGACGAGCATACTCCACCCTGGATCGTGTTCAACGTGGTGTCGGACACCTTCTTCCTCATTGACCTGGTGCTCAACTTCCGCACGGGCATCGTCAAGGAGGACAACACAGAGATCATCTTGGACCCGCAGCACATCAAGATCAAGTACCTGCGCAGCTGGTTCGTGGTGGACTTTGTCTCCTCCATCCCCGTCGACTACATCTTCCTCATCGTGGAGACGCGCATCGACTCGGACTTCTACAAGACGGCGCGGGCGCTGCGCATCGTGCGCTTCACCAAGATCCTCAGCCTGCTGCGCCTGCTCAGGCTGTCCCGACTCATACGCTACATCCACCAGTGGGAGGAGGTAGGCCTGGCGGCACTGGTGGTGGTGGTGGTGGTGGTGGTGGGGGTGGTGGTGGGGGTCGAGAGAGCACCAGGAGAGTGAGTGTGTAAAAGCGAGAGAGACAGAGAGCGAGAGAGGGATTTTTATTTTTGTATTTTTTAATAAACACTTGTATTGCCTGTGCACACTGGTTATATGATAGTTGACAAATGGTATGCAGAAAAAACAATAAAGAAATACAACACCAAATAAAAATAGTGAGAGAGAGAGACAGAGAGAGAGACAGAGACAGAGAGAAAAAGAGAAAGAGAGAGAGAGAGGGAAAGAGAGCGACAAAGGAAACTGATAAGTGTGTGTGAACACAAAGTGAACGTAATCCCGTAATTACGTGTGATGCTGCTGTGCAGATGAAGTTAACCATTGAGAACGACATCGAGCCCGAGACAGACAGAACGACAGACAGATAGACAGACAGACAGATAGACAGACAGACAGACAGACAGATAGACAGACAGACAGACAGACAGATAGACAGACTGACAGACAGATGGGCAAACAGCCAGATGGACAGATGGATGGGACTGACAGACAAACACAGACAGACAGATCTGGACACAGTCAGACGGACACATATACACATCGTAGACAGAATATACTACAATCACAATGTACTTTATATAACAAACTGGAAATAACATGATACAGATCTAGATTCAGAAAATTCATACGATCAGGATCACATTGAGTTGAATATGTAAAACGCTCCCATTCTCCTCTATTCCCATCACAGAGACATACTGTAAATATGTTTGCAGAGATTCTCTACAGTTCCCTCTCTCCTTGGGGAGTCCGCACTATGGTTGGATGCTGCCTCTGATTATCCCCTCCCTTGAAGAAGATTTGAAAAATCTGCACACTCGTCTCCCATGATTAGCATTCCTCTGCATGTGTCTGTTTAGTTAGCGATGAGCACACCAAATCCAGAGTAGCTTTCCAGCAATGCGAGCATAATTATAATTGCAGAAATAGCTTGAAAGGCCTGTTTGGCCTACTCCCCACCACCTCATACCCCATCTCATCCCCCCACCTTCCGTCTCCCTCTCTCGCTGTGTGGATGCCTTCTGTGCGGGCCAAGAGGTGTGATGGGAAGCATCAGGCATGTCGTGAGGAACTAATGGCCAGGCAGCAGCCAACCGTATAGGGGGATCTGAGAGCAGCATCAAGCCTTCACATGGACAGTAGGGAGATGCGGGCCTAATGTTGTCTCTCCGGAGCCTGTGGGTGGGTGGCCACGTTTATGATGATGATGCCGAGGGAGGTACGACAAGGGAACAAAGCAACTGTTTTGTGCGAGTTCGTGTGAGCGGTTTGTATCGGGAGTGTTGAAGGCTTAAGTTCGGAGGCCGTACGGCTCGGTAAAGTCGAGCGTGGAGGTCGCTGCGGTCGGAAGTGTAGCTGAGGTGCAGAACCTGCTGATGCTGGTCCAATTGGGTTCTGACACCAGTATTGGGTGCCCTATGGTGGAACACACTAACTGTATGTACTGTATGTAACCGTTGGGTTGAAAATGCTTGAACACGTGAGTTCATATCTCTAAGATCTCCAAGGCTGAATGATGCAGTTGCCTTATGCTGCGAATACATCATTAGATTAAATAATTATTTGTACATATATGGTAAACATATATAGATGTACATGACATCAAATCTGTTTTTGGTAGTTCTTATTTGACATAATATGTCAAATATAGTAAAATAAATATTCTCTCTGTTATATAATAATCAGTAAAATGTGAGTTTAGCATAATAATGTATTCACACTCAGTGTATATTGATTGTATTTCTCGTGCCAAAGGTGTACATAATAAGCAACGACAATTCCAACGAATGGCGAACAAATTGATCTCCCTAAAAAACGCCTCTTTAAAGGCTATGTCTGGACGCAGAGCGGCTCACCTGACTGATTGACTTTGCGCGGACCACCGGATAGGTCAGCTCTCGATGAATAGCGGATTGATTGATAATCAATGTGAAACATGCCCCCGTGTCCCGCCCCGGGTTCACCCGGAGGAGGAGGACGGTCCTCCCTTTTTAAAAACCCGCCCTTTGTGTGTGTCTCCCGCAGCAGCAGCAGTACGCGGTGTGACAGCTCTGATATAGCAGGCCGGCTGCTAGCGTAGCCGCTGCGCAGACCTGCGCGTGGCAGCGCTAATCATGCAAGGGCTCCGTAATGACATTTCAAAGAAGCGGAAAAGCTCTCAAATGAATCATCTCTGGAGGAACACCCTGCCACACACACACACACACACACACACACAA
>PIJE02000047.1:280000-300000 GCA_002895965.2 Coryphaenoides rupestris | reverse complement strand
TGACATGAATGGAGATATGACTTGATGTGGACAGAGCAGATGATACACTTGCTAGCATGCTAGCGCTCTCCGTGTGTGTGTGTGCTAATGGCCGAGTTAACCTGTGGTGCACTGATGAGGCAATGCACACAGGTTTGGAGCCCCACCCCCCCAGACTCCAACTGGGCCAGGTGAGGCCAATAAGCCAGCCACCAAACACACACACACTCCCGCAATGACCTAGCATTGTTCGATACTTACAGTACTTGTGTCAAGGACCCATAGAATAGCAGACAGAGATCGCAACGCAGGGCACAGGATATATTATGACTCCTCTCTATGTTGCGTAGGGGTGTGGAAATTTCTCGATTCTAAGATGCATCGCGATGCGGACATGTACGATTCTGCATCGATGCAGTGACAGAACATAATCGATTATAGCCTACTAACGTTGATGTAAAAAAAAAAAGCGCTGGCAGCGGCTATTTTCAATGCAAACCCTATGAAGTTCAGCGCTTTTGGTCGCTCTGCTCCCAGCGCTCTGAGTTGAAAATAGTTCAACTTTTGGAGAAGCGTCGCGCTCATCAATGTCACGTCTCTCTTGTCAGCCAATCAAAATTGAGGAGGGGGCGGGACATATCAACATTGTCAACAAAGGCGGAGGAGAACCTTATACAGGCCGTCATGGACAACCCAGTTGTACTACAGGACGCGATGTCTCTCCATTGTTTCAAATTAATTTATAATCAAAATAGACGGGATACGCTAGTGCAGGCCTGGCCAACCCGCGGCTCCCGAGCCGCATGCGGCTCTTTGCCTGGTTTCTTGCGGCTCTTACGTTCATATTGAATTTTGTGGGTTTTTTTAGGGCTGTCAAAGTTAACGCGTTATCACAGATGTTGCGCCAAGGATGCGCAATGACGCTACCGTGAGGTGCGTGACGGGCTCCGAGTCAGCGTCTCTGGGGGGGGGGGGGTCCGTTGATTCGCGGTTCTGATGGGGGGGGGCGGGTCCGTTAATTCGCGGTTCTGATGGGGGGGGGGGGGGGGGGGGGGCGGGTCCGTTAATTGCGGTTCTGATGGGGGGGAGGGGTCCGGTAATTCACGGTTCTGATGGGGGGGTCCGTTCATTTGCGGTTCTGATGGGAGGGGGGGGGGGTGCTCCGTTAATTCGGAGCACCCCCCCAATTAACTAGATAAGACTATGAAAATGTTATTGCCCTGGCAGTGGCTACAAATATGTTTGGTGTGTGTGAGAGGAAGAGATGGGAGATGTTCATGTTGTGTATGATGTGGCTCTTTGCAGTAACACAGTAAAGAAAATTGGCTCTTCGTCTCTGACTGGTTGGCCACCCCTGTCCTAGTGTGACGTCACAACGAAGGAATGTGGAAGCGCTAGAAGAAACACGTGAGAAGCGCTCTGAAAAAGAGGTTGTGGTTATTGAGCTGCATCGAGATTCATCAAGATGCATCGTAGAATCGAATCGAATCGAATCGTGGACAGCTGAATCGTAATCGAATCGAATCGTGAGGCCAGTGAAGATTCACAGCTCTAATGTTGCGGGAGGACACTTGTGGCGGTGGTGGCAGCACCATATATGCCGCATCAGTTATTAGACTGATACCAACGTCCAAAAGAGAGACTGTAGTCATCCATCACCTACAGGACGGAGTGTGCAGTCAGGCCGTCTCTTCCCACTGTCTCCGGCGGCATGTCATCGAGGGGCTTCCCCCCCCGCCACCCTCCCCCCGTCGCTGTCACATCTCATCGGCATGGAAACAAGGCCGTGGCGGGATGCCGTGCTTATTGGAGTTGGCGCCTGTCGACGAACACGTCACTGGGAAGGGGGATACGTCAGCCTGCTATTGACTCGGGTTTGAAGCGATGCATTAATGACTCAGCTCAAAGGACTCCTTCTCCTTATCACCGGGGAGGCCGGTCTGGCACCCAAACCACACACCGCCACATGCCTTAACCCGGGCTAAAGATAGACACCCACCTGGGTCGGCACGGGGTGCTCTGTGTGCTTGCGTGGGTGTGTGTATGTGTGTCTATGCATGCGTATGTGTGTGTGTGTGTCTCTGCATGTGAGTGTGCATGTGCTATGTCTGTGTGTGCTTGTGTGTGTGTGTGTGTGTGTGTGACATGTGTGTGTAGCCCCACGTTTGTGAGTGTTTGTGTGCCTATGCTTATGTCTGCGTGTGTGTGTGGATGTGTTGTGTATGTGCATATGTGTGTCTATGCATGCGTATGTGTGTGTGTGTGTGTGTGTGTGTGTGCGCTGTGATGTGTGTGGGTATACATGTGTATATACATGTGTGTGTTTGAATGTGCAGCTGTTCGTGTGTGTGTGTGTATGTCTGTGTGTGTGTGTGTGTGTCCGTGTGCGTTTGTGCATGTGTCTATCTCCTGTTGTGTTGGTCATGTACAGTATGTGCTTGTCCTCTTCTGCACACACACACACACACACACACACACACACACGCCACCATGTTATGAAGGCCAGCCCAGGGTGGAGACTAGCAGCGTCGGTCGGAGACACCAGGGGAGGCGAGGGCCTGCTGTGTTCGGACAGCCTCTTCCGGAGTCTCTCGCTCTCCATTAGTATTGGCACCTGGCATTGTTGAGATTGATGGCTTCGCTGCTCAAGTGGCTCCGCGCGGCACAGTGAGCGGGAAAATAATTTGATGTGTCACACCCACACCCACATCCAATCCCATCCTCCCTCCCTCCCTCCCTCCCTCCCTCCCAACCACCGCCGCCACGCACATCCACATCCACATCCACATCCACATGCCCTTCTCTCTCTCTCTGATCATCCTCTCTCTCTGACAGACCTCACACATGGTCCACCTCTGACTCCCGGTACAGGGAATTATTTATTTGCCTTATTAGGAAAAAAAAAAGTTTTATATGGGATGAATCAACTTAATCAGACCCCCGCGCTCACTGACCCACTACCTTGGCGAGGACTGCTCTTTCAGAGATAAGAAAGGCTTTGAAGAAAGCCTTTAATGGGGTATTATTGAGAGTACAATGAGGCTTGCCAGTAACTGTGACAGGCCCTCAACTGTCTGAATGGGCATGTGTGATATGAAAACCCCACTGCGACTTCCTTGGAAAGGAGGATGGAGGGGGGGGGGGGGTGGGAAAAGGATAAATCACACAGAATTGTGTAATCCCTCACAGAACCCATTGGCATGCGGCATGCAGGAAGTGGGACAAGAGAAGGGTGTGTTTGTGATGGTGGGGGAGGGGGGGAGAGAGGGAGGAAGGGGGGCGGGGAATGGATGGATGATGGACGGCTGCCTCCCCGCGGTCCACTCTGAACCGCACTTCTCATTCTCCGCTCGCCGGCCGCGCTCCACCATGACAGCGGGTATGATTGGGAAACACTTTGGTGAAGTTCTTTACAATGGGAGAAGTGTACTGCACACACACACATGCGCACACACACAATGCGCACACACACATGCGCACACACACATGCCGCACACACACATGCGCACACACACACACACACACACGCCTCGACACAATTGGTCCTCATCGTGGATTTTTTCTTGAAACTCAAAAGGGAAGCCGTGGCTTTTTGAACAATTATTCAAATGGGCTGCAGAAATATCCAGCACTAAGGCATTAACTGGGAAAATGCATTTGCGTCCTATGACATTTTATAATTAGGAAAATAGTTTCTGCAGCCTGTAAATCACAAAGCGACCTTGCATTGGAAGACGCAGACAAGGCCTATTGTTTTTCATCCGTCAAATAAACATTGGATGAACGATGTTACCATTTTTTGTTTGACAAATTACCAAAAAAAAGCACATTGAAAGTGAAATCACCAATATAACAAGGTTCAATATAGCAGGGCCTCCTGCCACAATGACACGTAAAGTGGCTTTGTTCAGGCTCCTCCAAGGACACAGGCAGGGTGGTGATTAAAAGTCTGGTTAATTGCAAAGGTAAAGATTAGTAAAGATTAGCCAATGCCCCACCCACCCCACATTCTAACTGGGCCAGGTGAGGCTGCAGCCCCACCCACCCCACATTCTAACTGGGCCAGGGCCAGCCCCACCCACCCACATTCTAACTGGGCCAGGTGAGGCTGCAAGCCCCACCCACCCCACATTCTAACTGGGCCAGGTGAGGCTGCAGCCCCACCCACCCCACATTCTAACTGGGCCAGGTGAGGCTGCAGCCCCACCCACCCCCAGACTCTAACTGGGCCAGGTGAGGCTGCAGCCCCACCCACCCCAGACTCTAACTGGTCCAGGTGAGGCCAATTAAGCCGGCCACCAAACACACATTCTCACAGTCGGGTTGTAAGTCTTGTCAGGATCCAGTCAGGAAATCAGCCTCCCAAAAATGTTCAGCTGAAGAGTTAAAGACGTCAGATTACCTTTGTCATCACCTTATCTTTAGTACTCTTCTGTGCTGACGTCACCTTACGTTACGCCTTGTCACACATTCATCATCATTAACGGTACATCGCCAGCTAGCCGCCGGCAGCTGTGCGACGATACGTGCGCCGTGATTGGCTGCACTGTTGCGTGTGTTGCCAGCATCAGCATCAGCATCACCCGGGAACATGTGCATATGTTCCTCTCTCACCTACAGCCTGCTCGCCTCACTCCATCTGCCGGAGATGACTCAGCGCTAGGTCGCTACGAGCTACGCCACCACTCTCTCCCTCTCATCCCAACCTGCCACAGTCCTCTCAGGTGTTCCTATTTGGTTTGTTGTTGTTGTTGTCTTCTGCTGTGTTTTGAGGGGTTTTTATGGTTTGTTATGGGTTTATAGGTCCCTGAAACACTTGGTAAAGCTGTTTTCGTGAAATAACAGAACACAGATGAAGCATATATTGCTATTGAGGGATGGTTCCCTGCCGGTCGAGGGCTTGTTTATGGTTTGGCCACAACAGCATCAGCATACTTACATATATGTAAGTATAGTGTCGCCCTGCTGATGCTGTACATTATATATAATGTATATAATATAATAGAACCTTACATATCAAATACTCAATGATAACAATGCTGTATTTAAAGTAGCCTCCTTCGTTAGATCCCTGACTCCCGCCGCCTCCCCGTCCTCTGAAACGGGGCGTACTTTAAATGTCTCTCAACGTCTCTAAGCCAACAATATCCTTATTGACGTCAAATCGTGTCCGGGAGGTGGGGGACCTCTGAATGACGAAGGCTGATCCATAGCAAGACACAAGAAGGGACTCGGATTAGACGGTGACGCGACTCCATGCTTTTTGCGGGCAGGAAAAGAATGGCCGACACCTGCTCAGCAATAAGCCCTTTGGATACCGCTGGCGCGTCCCTCTGTGCCCTCATCCATCAAAGCCCCCTTGTTTACTCTGATAGTGATGTTGTCACAGGCCTCTTTGTGTGTCCTTATCAATTAAACACCAAGAGGCCGGAAATCCATCATCCCTAATGTAATACGTCACGCTCCGAGATGCTCTCTGTGCATGTGTCTTTAGGTGGCACATACCCTGTCCATAATCCACACCTCACTCCCCTATAGGACTTTCAGGAGAGAGAGAGAGAGAGAGAGAGAGAGAGAGAGAGAGAGAGAAGAGAGAGAGAGAGAGAGAGCTAGAGAGATGGAGAGGGAGAGAGAGAGAGGAGAGAGAGAGAGAGAGAGAGAGAGAGAGAGAGAGAGAGAGAGAGAGAGAGAGCTAGAGAGAGGGAGGGAGGGATGGAGGAAGGGAAAGCAAGCGAGGGAGGATGGTTTCATTCTTTTCAGTCAAAATAATGATCCCATAATAACCTCCTTCTCCTTTAATGTTAACAATTCCTCATAATTGTAGTCTTCTGTTGCTCAGTGGGAGCCTGCATGCTGAATAGGCCGTGGGGCTGCGGAGGGAGATAATGGAATCACCTTCTCTCCATTGCAGCGTTTCAAAAACACGTTAAATATAAACCAGAGAGCTACAAGCCATTCCTCCTCCTCCTCCTGACACGGTGTTGTGGCTTCTCTCAGAGCGGTGATGTCAGCTCAAGGTGTGTAGCGCCGGCTATAGGTGCACAGTGACGCGGCGGCGCGGGGTTAGCTACACGCGCAGGCGACGCGTGACAGCGCTAGTAACAAATTGCCGCGATTACCCTAGCCGCTGGATATCAGCAAAAAGGTTAGGATTTACCAACTTGAACACAGTGTGTATCGAGGTGCGATCTAGACAGACAGACAGTCTCCTCTAGAGAATTGTGTTTCTATTATACCGTCGACATTAGCTTCATATTGATCAGCTTGAATTAAAACGTGCCACTCGCATAATGTTTCCTTAATGTCTTGAGTGTTAAAAGCTGTGCGGCTGTAATTGAATGCTTCGGTTGGAGGTAGGGCTCGGCTGTCCTCTGCAAACAGCCGGAGGGGAGATGCGTTCTTGGCATGTTAATCACGCAAGGTATTCATACATGTAGGGGAAAAAGGCTAATTTATTCTCATTTCATTGAACACGCTTGACGACGTTGACGTTGATGTTATGTGTCTTAAAAATGTGCATTGTGAAGCCATGAATGTATAGGGAAATGTGTTGCTGAATAGGATTGTATGGATGATGATATACACCCTCTCCATACACAGCCTCTTTATAAACTGCTTATTTCCTGTATAAAAAATATAATTCCACAAATTGAGCACATTTTACAGTCATTGTGGTTTCCTATATTTAGCACATCCGGATTTGTTAATTTCAAATAATATTATGCTTCATAATTGAATGTTCCAGAGTGACAGTTCTGGTCAGATGAGGTGAGATGAAATGGCACTGATGTATGCTGGATGCTACATGATATTCTGCAGCTAAATGAACCGCCTTAAACAAAGGTGTTACATAAACCAAGTAGTTTGTTGCTGCAAACACAATGAAGCAATATTGATGAAGCTGTTACGAGGCAACATACTGTTGTGCTGTACGCAAGGCAAACACCATGAAAAACCTCAGTCCCTCATGAGACAGAGAGGTGGGGAGAGAGAGAGAGGTGAGGGGATAGAGAGAGAGAGACAGACAGACAGACAGACAGAGAGAGGGAGAGAGAGAGAGAGACAGAGACAGACAGAGACAGATGGAGGGAGAGACACAGAGAGAGAGAAAGAGAGAGAGACAGAGAGATAGAGAAACAAAGAGACACAGAGAGAGTGAGAGAGAGTTGTGTGTGTGTTGTTGTGTGGTGTGTGTGTGTGTGTGTGTGTGTGGTGTGTGTGTGTGTGGTGTGTGTGTGTGTGAGTGAGTGAGTGAGACATTAAAATCTATGTCCCTAGTGAGACAGAGAGGTGGGGAGAGAGAGAGAGAGAGAGAGAGAGAGAGAGAGAGAGAGACAGAGACAGAGACAGAGACAGAGAGAGTGAGAGAGAGAGAGAGACAGAGACAGAGACAGACAAAGAGAGAGAGACACTCACACACACACACACACACACACACACACACACCACACACAGAGAGACAGAGAGGCAGCTAGACAGAGAGACAAAGAGACAGGAAGGAAAGGAGAGAGAGAAAGATGGAGAGACAGAGAGAGATTGTGTGTATGTGCCATACAAGGACATAGATAGAGAGAGAGAGAGAGAGAGAGAGAGAGAGAGAGAGAGAGAGAGAGAGAGAGAGAGAGGAGAGAGAGAGAGAGAGAGGGTATACTATAGACCCCCCACACACACACACACACACCACACACCCGCACACACACACACTCACCTCTCCCTTTTACGGAAAATACACAAAAATACACACAAAATGACATCCATCCATTTGCATGCTGGGTAAATGGAAGCCGGGGCAGAGAGAGAGAGAGAGAGAGAGAGAAAGTGGCCAGCACATACACACAAATTAGAAGTAAGTGCTCAGCTCAAGTCTCAAGTCTCGAGTCTCGAGTCTCGAGACACGAGACTCGCCCAGTGACATCTTGGCTCCGTTCTCATCCACCTCTCTGGCTAATACGTATAACAAAGCACACAGAGGTGGTGCCCTAAGCCCTTGAACGCCACTGAGTGAGTGGATTTTAATAAGGAGACGAGTGGTCCACGGCAGCCCACCGCCGCCGCCGCCGCTGCCGCCGCCGCCTCCAATGAGATTATGAGGCATTAAACGGCCAGGATCATTAAAGTGTACGGCGGCCCCGGCCAACCTGGAGTGCCTTATGAGTGTATTTATCATTAGGACTTAACTGAGCAAGCCCACTGCAGGAGTGTGTGACCACCACCACCACCTCCGGCCCCTCTCTCCTACCAATAATGTTAAGTTGGCTGCGATGATGAGATTCAGTGGCGGAGAGGAAGAGAGAGAGAGAGAGAGAGAGAGAGAGAGAGAGAGAGAGAGAGAGAGAGAGAGAGAGAGAGAGAGGCCGGTGTCCTGGGCTGCCCCCCCTTCCCTGAAGCACACTCTTGGAGCAGCAGCCTCTCCCCCACCAGCCCCCTCCACCCTCCACCCTCCGCCCTCCACCCTCCCCGGATCCACTGATCCACCACCCTGCTCCCACTCCACTTCCGATGAATCCTTGACCCCCAGCCTGGCTGCCTGGTGGTGTACCGCCATGGGGCCACACAGTCGAGCAGGCAGGGGTGGAGCAGCTACGACCTTCGGCCTTCTGGTGGTGCTTTGGTTGTTAGTGTTTGGTTGTGGCGTATTCTGTGCTCATTGCTGATCATTGTACACACATGCTGCTTGTTCTTCACATTTAGCGCCTGTAGCAGTGAGACATCGTTAGTTAGGGCTGGGTGTCCTCTTGTGGAATTGGGATGTGATTGTTTTTAGCCCAACATTGGCCTGAACCTATAGATACGTGGGCTTTGACTTTCGGTTCTGGGTGAACACACTGTTCATTGGCCCCTGTGTGGTTTGACGGTCCCTGATTGCATCACAGCACATGCATTCCACCCATTTTGCCAATCGCCCAGAAGGAGATCGTGTGTGTGTGTGTGTGTGTGTGTGTGTGTGTGTGTGTGTGTCACTGCAGACTTTGTCCCCGATTGTCCGAGCCTATACGTCCTTGCATTTGTTCTCTTTCTGCTGCTCTTCTCAGATCTTCCACATGACCTATGACCTGGCCAGCGCCATGGTGCGGATCGTGAACCTGATCGGGATGATGCTGCTGCTGTGCCACTGGGACGGCTGCCGCAGTTCCTGGTGCCCATGCTGCAGGACTTCCCCGCCGACTGCTGGGTCTCCAAAAACAAAATGGTGGTACGTGTGTGTTTGTAGTTTGAAGAATTACACACTGCTAGGGGAAATTTCTTGCCACTGGTCTGGCCTTAGGACCCACATGTGTCATGTAGTCATTAAGTCACAACCCAAAAATGAAAAACGTATGTACCAATATTGGTGTAATCAGCAATGCCTAGGTGTACTGTTAAAAACATTGAGCGAACAAATGAAGCTCAATGAAATAGTGAACCATTACAACATTAAATAACATTGAAACATTACATAATTATACATAATTAGTGGGCTTCTTTCTACAGATTAAGGTTTGGCATGTGCTCTACGACCTACTTTAAATGCCCTTGAGAATCCCTCGTGTAGATACAATGGGTTTGGACGTTTGAGTCAAGTTATTGACTCAAAATTGATGCCTAATGTAATGATTCGTCTGATGACCGATAGTTTCTCTCATGAAATACATATTTGGAATGTACTATGAGTAGTAATGTATTGGCACTCTTGTACTCTTGGATCTGTACCAGTTCATTTGTAGAAGTATCCACGTTGTTGACCCGCAGGCCAATTTATTCATTGAGCCGCGTTCAAAACACATTTCATCATTACAATGACACATTGAAAATCCACAAAGAGGCCATTACATCCAGATACTGTCGTTGAAGGTTAAATTAGTCTGTTGGTAGTCAAAAGAGGATAATTCCCAAATGTTAGATCACTCCCCTTGAAAAGCAGCAACCTGCAGCGAATCGCTACCGCATCGGCCTAATAGTGTTCGTGTGTTTAGCATGTTAGCCGTGGTGCTACAAGACCCACATCAGGTGTCTAGAGGCCTGAGAACTCCATTGCAGAGAAACATTACATTATTGATGTGACTTTTGTCCAAAACTTTCACTTGAGTTCATCTCTGCTGCTCAAACTTGTCACATTAAATCTGATTGGTTGAACCAGAACAATTACCATCTTTTACATATGAGGGTTAGTTGTCATGGATACACTTGAATACATTTGAAATTAGAATAATGAATTATACATATTTTACTCATGGTGAATAAGGCTGTCCTTTACATGAAAATGATTTATTAAAATGAATACAAACTTTTCATACAGTTTGATGAAGTCTGATGAAATTATTAAATTTTTTAAGATTACATTTGAACACACTTGTTATCATTTAATTAGATCAAATTAGATCATTCATAATTGTATGATATTATTCCTTCCACATCCTTACAACTCGCTATCATATGTTTTAAAAACTTCATATTTCATAACAATGTTTAATCCTAATTTAATAATAACCCCATGAACAGGTTCTCTCTTTTGCGAAAATCATATCTCCTGTCGCTGTAATAAGTCACGTTCAGCTGACAGAAAGCGATTGAAAACGGCAGACACATGCGTTTATAACGATACATGACATTATGGCTTGCCGCTGTTTTTAGATTCTACCGGTGCCCATGACACCTGGGAAAGGCGCGATACGCAGGGAAGATCCCGGGCTCGGTTCAGGAAGTTTCCCGTTGGAGCGGTGCAGGCGTCTCATTAACATGAGAATACAGCAGGTTGTTGAGTTTCCCTCGGTAAACACAAGCTAATTAATTGAATTACTTAGAAGAACGATCCTCGGATGTGACACAAGAACAAATATGTCTCCCTGAATTATCGCCTTAATCCCGCCGGGATCAACGCTTTCTATTGGCGAGATTGAGAAAGACTGTGTTTTTGATACACTCCGTTGCGGTTGGTTGGCCCCTGATTAGCGTCATTATCGGGACACCTCTCCTCTTCTCTCTTTGCTGTACAGTCGCTGTCCCATTATCAGCCTGAATCACGGGCTCCTTACCTCCTCAGGAGCGCTAATAATGTTGCTATCGCTCCGCTTTTCCCTGCTCTGGAAATGAGTTGGAAAGCAATTTGGATTTGTCATCTCCAGTAGAGATCTCATATTGATTCACCGCCGTCATCCACAGGGATCTAAAGGGAAAGGGGGGGGGTGGCGAGGGGGGGTGGGGAGGCGGGTGATTTTTCCATGAACAAGGAAATCTCAACGAGATTCTCATTCCAAACAGCTGACCTACTTTCCGTCTCCTCAGAAGTCTCCAGTGTCTCGTGTTCCCGCCTCCGATTCTTGCAAGTGCAAGGTGGAAATGTCTGTCAAGTCTAAATGCTTGCGTATTGTATTCAATGGTGAATGGTAAATGGATTGCATTCATATAGTGCTTTTATCCAAAGCGCTTTACAGTAGCCTCACATTCACCCATTCATACACCGACGGCGGTGTCAACCATGCAAGGTAACAACACATCAGGAGCAGGACACTTAGTTAGGCGGATCCCGGGGATCAAACCAGCAACCCTCTGGTTGCCAGACAATCACTCTTACCTCCTGAGCTACTGCTGCCCACTGTGTATTAACACACCCACACACACACCATCACAATATTCTCAACCTAAACTGGAGGTAAGGGAGCATTGCCAATCTGTTTGTGCATGTGTGTAGACGTATTTGTGTGTGTGTGTGTGTGTGTGTGTGTGTGTGTGTGTGTGTGTGTGTGTGTGTGTGTGTGTGTAGACGTATTGTGTGTGTGTGTGTGTGTGCGTGTGCGTGTGCGTGTGCGTGTGTGTGTGTGTGTGTGTGTGTGTAGACGTATTTGTGTGTGTGTGTGTGTGTGTGGTGCGTGCGTCGTGCGTGCGTGCGTGCGTGCGTGCGTGCGTGTGCGCACGAGCCAGTGAGTGTTCATATCTGAGTGGCTTGTCAAGTGAGTCTATATGTATTTTGTTGTCAGAGTGCTCAGTGACCTTTTCCTTACGAACGCAACACTATCATACCAGCAATACTGCAAGACAGACAGCGAGAGGCAGTGAGAGAGAGAGAGAGAAACAGCAAGAGAGAAAGAGAGAGAGCAATGTAAGTCAGTCCCGTGGTTAACCGTTCTGCACCTGTCTCCCTCCTCCAGAATGTGAGAAATAGATTCACACACACACACACACACAGTGAGTGACCTATTCCCCACCCCACTCCAGCATGAGAGAGAGTCACAGCCAGAGAGGAGAGAGAGAGAGAGAGAGAGAGAGAGGAGAGAGAGAGAGAGAGAGAGAGAGAGAGAGAGAGAGAGAGAGAGAGAGAGAGAGAGAGAGAGAGAGAGAGAAACACTGACCTCTTCCCCCCCCCTGCAGAATGACACCTGGGGCCAGCAGTACTCCTACGCTCTGTTCAAAGCCATGAGCCACATGCTGTGCATCGGCTACGGGATGCACCCGCCGGTGGGCATGACGGACGTGTGGCTCACCATCCTCAGTATGATCGTGGGGGCCACCTGCTACGCCATGTTCGTGGGCCACGCCACCGCGCTCATCCAGTCCCTCGACTCGTCTCGCCGACAGTACCAGGAGAAGGTGAGTGGGATCGCCGACATCGCCGATGTCGATGGATGTCCGGGGGGGCGTGTGAAGTTTGTAGTTTTGGATGCGTTGATGGCCGTCGATGGCGAGAGCTCAGTTTTCAGGATCTGTTTCAAGATTCAAGATTTGAGATTCAAGAAGCTGAAGTTTAATTGTCACGTACACACACAGGATGTGCAGTGAAATGAAAAAGTGGCGATGCTCAGCGGAATTTGCAACAGAACAATACAAATATCACAAATTGAAGGGATCAGAGGAAATATGACCAAACAAGCAAATAAACAGCAAGCTATATAAACAAGTAAATAATGCCCGAGCTACTCATTCACGCAACTTTTCTTTGACATGTATCTAACAACACACGGCACAAACATGAACCATATTCCATGTAATGGTGAAGTTCATGACGAGGGGGCCACCTTTCCTAGAGCCCCCCCCCAGTTATCGTTGTGGTGCTGTGGGGGCCGTAAGGTAGCGCCGGCGGTAGCCGGAGAACATATCTCTCGGCCGCACGCCGAAGAGGGGCTCTGCGTGGCAGCTGGCGGAGGAGAGAGGCGGTTCCCAGTAGAACCCCGTGTGGAGGAGGGCGATAATGAGCTGAGCTGCTAGGCTGCCGCACGGCCCCCGTCGTCTGTGGCAAGTCGTCGCGAGGCGATCGCCGCGACCGGATTGGCTCGAATTGGCGCCGCTTGCCGATCGGCCAATCAGAAACAGCCATGGCAGTAGCCCGTGTTTCACCCCAGATAGGGCTGGTTTTTAGTGGGTTCTCAGGAACAGCTAAGCAGCGTCTCAGCGAACACTGAAACCCTAAGACCCTTAAGGCTCCGCTTAGCCCGGTGTGCTGGCCGCCAAATGCATTTACTGTCTGTAATTAATTTTTTAAGAGAGTGCATTCTTTCATTCAGCGTCTCTCTGAGATAAGGCTCTCTCTGCTTGCGGAGTCCACCCCGATGCTGCCAAAGTCGGTTTTCCCCATAGCTTTCCAGTCCTATTAATCCTATCCGAGTTAGTCCGTCTTATGGACAAAGACAGTTTTCCGTTGTCTCTCGTGTCAGTGTTTGTGTGAGGCATGGATTTGCCTCCTGGAGATTGCATCTGCTCCCCGTGTTAGGCTAATGCTACAATCATCACACACAAGACGTGGTGGTGGTGGTGGTGGTGGTGGTGTGGTGGTGGTGGTGGTGGTGGGTGGGGGGGATCCATTGGATGCTCTCTGAAGCATTGGGGAGACAGGTGGTTGTTTGCAGGCAGACACAGGGCCAGCGCAGACAGAGGGACAGCTGCTACTGCCTCTGGGGGCCCGGTCTGGGTCACCGCAGTGGTGGCCAATAGCTAACCTTCCAAGTTATCCCTCAGTCGTTTCTGGCCAATCACAGGTTAGACTTGTCATTACACTTCTGTGATACAGTTTTTGTGGGTTTTTTTCCATTTCCCCTGTTGTGTGGGAAGGTGACACAACAGCAGTGACAAGTCCTTAGGCAGCAGGGGATGAGGTGGGAACAGAAGTGTGTGTGTGTGTGTGTGTGTGTGTGTGTGTGTGTGTGTGTGTGTGTGTGTGTGTGTGTGTGTGTGTGTGTGTGTGTGTGTGTGTGTGTGTGTGTGTGTGTGTGTGTGTCCCTGACACAACAGTTCAACAGTAAACACTGGGCTTGTCCTCATTTCATTTCAATCTGAGGTAAACATGAACAGGTGACTCCTGGCTGGGTTCGCAATTCAACAGGATTTGTGCTGTTATTTCACAAATGTGTGAGCTGTATTTAATTAATTTCTATTCTTTATTTCACGGTCATTTTACTTGTGACTTGGTAAACAACACAAATTGCTGCAGATAAGGGTTGTCAAACATGATTCATAATAATCATAATTCTTACAATAAAACAATCCAGAATTTCCTATCTGGGACAAATAACCAATCTCGCTCCAAAAGAAGGTTATAAAAAACAAAGACGAATAGTGCCAGTATAATAAGTAGTTTTATATATAAATATATTTTTCTATTTGATTTAAAATCCCATAAAATCTCATTTGAAAGGATCAGGGTCAGCATAAAAAAAAGAAAAGAAAGGTGAACCCACAGGTTTTATTTGTGTTTATGTATTCTGTATATGTTTGAATATGACTACATGATTATTATCATATTATTATCATATATTAACATATTTGCAGGAATACTGTTTCACTTACAAATAATGATTCTTCAATACCTTAATTATTGGTATTATTAATATAGACTGTGTATGTGAACTAGGTACTGTAGTTTTTGCTTAGCAAAGCCCAGAACTGCAACTCTGCAACCAGCTTCTGTAAAGGAACATAATGCAATTTCAAAGAATAGTTTCCAAACAGTAACAGTTCTGGGTTTGTTTGCTCACTGACTTTAAGTTGCCCATTGTCTGCGTCTAACCAAGCCCAGACACCCATTTTCCCAGAGCAATATTTCTCTTTGGTGACCTATTTAAGCGGAATTCAGGCATTTTGTTAAGGAGCAAGGCGGAGCAGATAGCGCCACACAAAGCAGCAATCAGTCACATTGTACCTGCCTATTTACGTCATCCGCTGCCAGACTGGGATCTCAAACACAACGTGAGAGGGACGATATACTGTATATATAAATATAGACTCATTTAGTGTTATATTATTACTGCATGAAGTATGAAGATGATTTTTCGGGGAAAAAAAAGGGCCAAAAGGGACTGGGGGAAAAAAAAGACATTTTGCTCTCTTCCTCAAAGACAGCAAAGAATTAGGCCGACCATTAGAAAGCCTGGGCACTATCTGCTGTGGATAAAGAATTGTATTACAAAGCGACACCATGTGATAAATGATTGGGCTGTCAGGAGCTACCAAGCAGAGTTAAATGAGCTCTTGAATAGAATCCACACGCGCTGTCAGCACCAAGTGGAGAGAGAGCCCAGCAGTCAAGTCCAACGCTCGGGGCTCGGGAAAGAGCGACCTAATGATTTCACAGATAGCACGTTTGTTGGGCCATTCTAAAAAATATATGCGTCCCCCTCCTGTACCCCCCGTCCCCCCTGTCCCCCGTCCCCCGGTCCCCCCGGTCCCCCGTCCCCCGGTCCCCCGTCCCCCGGTCTTCCGGTCCCCCGTCCCCCCGGTCCCCGGTCCCCCCGGTCCCCCGGTCCCCCGGTCCCCCCGGTCCCCCGTCCCCCCGGTCCCGCCGTCTCCTCTGTGTAAACAAAACCATCAGAAATAGAATATAGAGCAAGCAGATATTGTTTTCTGCCTATTTGAGACCCACGCCGCTCGTGCAAATTGACTGTGAATGCAACGGACATTTGTATTACAAAATAGGAATACAGTCTCTCCCCCCTTTCTTCAAATTGTATATTCTGTCGTTTTTCATTTTGCGGCGGGGCTGGAATGTGACAGGTGCTCGGGGCGCGAGGCTGCAGCCAGGCGGCCGATAGAGGCTGTACTGAGTGTAATCTGGCAACGCTTTATCTCATTCCAAGCTGAACTAGGGGGATTTTTATTTTTTGGTCTGAGAAATGGTCTTGGAAATATTATGCGCAGATTTTTCTTTTCTATGAATGGCTGCGATACAGTAGTTGTGGTTGAATATTTCTGATAGTATACTCGATTATCACTTCTGTTTCTGTAATGGTTTCTTTTTGTGAAGAGCGTTTGTAAAGAGACAGTTCTGGAATTAATACACTTTTATCTCAATCCCTTCTTAGAAATAACATACTGAATGTACTGTTTGACGATACAATATATTCTTTGTTCTAAATGGTTGTACACCACAGTATACATTTCCAATTCAAGTAAAAAAAGCCTGCAGCCTAAACACACAAACATTCTGAACTCTCACACCTCTCCCTGAAACTATCATGTTTCACAGCACTTTTCAATCTGGGGCTATTTGGAAGGTGTGATTTTGGAATGGTTTAGCAATCTGCCAATTTCCCCACAGACGTGTCCCTGCGCCGGCCATGTGGAGACCCCTTATCGCACAGCCGCCATCACGGTGTGGCGGGAAAGTAGGGCAACGCCGAGACGCTCTCTGTGTACCTGCTCCGATAACCATGCAATCATTTGTTATCAGACGGTTTCATGCCGCGTATGTCTTTATTTTCAACCCAACGGCCACACAGAAAGTATACTAAAATGGATCCCTGATACCTTTTTTCTTTCTGTCAAAAAAGGGCTTGTCACGCTCAATGTTTCGTGTTTATTTCAGCTGTTTTGGTTCATCAGAAGGGAAACTGTGTGTATTCTGATACATGTAAATATAGTAATCAACACTATAGCCCCTCAATCAATCAACAGGTCTGGAGGAGGTCAGACAATAACAATAAATGACTGTGATATGTATCTGGTGATTGTTCATGTTTCTGTGTTTGTGGACGGGTGTGTGTGTGTGTGTGCGTATGCATGCACGTGTGTCTCTGTGTGTGTGCGTGGAGTGCATGCATGCATGCATGCGTGTGTAGGCCTGTGTGAGTGTGCGTGCACACACGTGCATGTGCGTGTATGCGCATGTTTGTGTGCATACATGTGTGTGTGTGTGTGTGTGTGCGTGCATGCATGTGTGTGTGTGTCTGTGTGTGTGCATGGAGTCCATGCATGCATGCATGCGTGTGTAGGCCTGTGTGAGTGTGTGCACACACACGTGTATTTGATGTGTTAAATGCGCATGTTTGTGTGCATGCATGCATGTGTGTGTGTGTGTGTGCGCGGGTGTGTGTGTGTGTGAGTAGCATCAGCTGGGCTGCTGCGGTGTGTTTTCCATGTTCTCCTCCTCTTCTCCTGCGGTGGTTCCAGCAGGTTCCTGGGGGCCGGTGGGGGCCGCTCCGTGAGCAGCGTGTCTTAGCACGCTGGCCCCAGATGGCTCCAGACAGGAAATGGCAGCGGTTCCAGCTCAGCCCTTCCCTTGTTTGAATCTCTAATTAACACGATGCAATTAAACATGGCTCCTGTGGGATGAGTTAATGGCAGGCCCAGAGCTGATTAGCCCAGGGTGAAAAGACACCGGGGACCTTTTGTGCTTTCTCTTCAGAATTAAATAGTTCTCATGCGATGAACATGTTTGCACTTGACGGAGAGAGCTCCCCATCCGCCACGTACGGCTCGCTGTACAGCGGTCACACGCTGCGAGGAGAGCTTCGGTGGGCCGTCGCGGTGAGACTCAACAGATTATTATTTCACACGGTGCAGAATACGCACACATCGTTTGGGTTTTGTTTCGTTTAGTCCTCTGAAAGGAAGGAAGCGTGCATCTGTGCAGATCTGCGCCGCGAATGCATTCCATTCAAGGACGCGGCTGTCAACAGGTATGGCGAGGGCTTTGAGGCTAATTCATGCGTACGACCGGAGCTGCAGTCATTAGCCAGGCCCCGCTGGCTTTCATTCTGTACTCGGTTACGTTCCCTCTTCTTCTTTCCTCTTGCCCTCGGGACTCCTATTGCAGTTTTATTGCTGAGTCTAGGCTGGGGTAGAACCCATCGGGGAGCTGTTTGAAAAACACGCTCCGAGTTTGCAATTTCAGCTTCGTCGGCCGTCGTTTGCCGTGCAGTGAACAGGGGGGAGCGAGGAGCGATCCTGTCCGATCCGGTCTGATCGGCGGGCCTACGACAGCCAACATTTCGGACAAGTCAGAAATTTTGGTCGGCCGTCGTCAGGATCCCACTTAGTTGACACAGAGCCACGAGTCGATTCCCCGTGGTCAGTGCCTTTTTTCTCACTGCGCCGGCGTGAAGTTGCAGACAGAGCGTCTGAAAGCGCCTGAAAGTGCCGTGGCAACACGACGCGCCGTGTGGACAGAAAATATGGAGTTTGGTGGAGCTGTGGTGCCAACAGCATACGTGCCTCCTCCTCCTATCACCACCGATATGAACGAGAGAAACAGGAAACAGGAAACAGCCGCATGTCACGAGTCCATATGCGCACGGGGGGGCTTTTTTTTTAAGGGTTAGTAACACTTGATTTTGGACCAGGAATTTCTGTACGCCAGCTTCAATGCATACCAGCTGGTAAGCGCTGGAGAGAGGTCTGCCATCTCCCCCTATTGACAATCCCTATCCCTCCTGAACTACATGAACTATCCATTAATGTTAGCTACCTAAACATAGTGTTGTGGCTCACTGAATAGGGCTGGGTATTGCCACTGATTTCCCAAAATGATTTGATTCCGATTCACAAGGTCCCGATTCAATTCGATATCGATTCGATGAGGGATATTTTAGTTACAATACCAATTTTGCTTGAATATGAAAGATTCTCAGAAAACTAATGTGGTAAATGGCACAAGGAACCTCCAACCTGTTGCATTATTAAAAATATCAATGTTTACATTAAGAATTGACCCCAAAGCAGTAACATGAATGTACTTCTTATTCAACTTGACGTGACCGGCATTGACCGTGCAACTCAGACACTACGAAATGTGCTTTCATTAGTGCAGTGGAAATGAAGTGTCTGCAAACAGCCTACCTGTAAACAAGAAGACATCACTTATCCCTCAGGAAAACACACTTTGCTGTAGTGTGACTGTCTTGCATTAGAAATGGAAATGTACAAAAAACTGAAAATTAGCGCATTAAATCAGGTATTCAGAATCAGAATTTGGTATCTTGGGGAACAAATAAAACTCTGGACAGCTTACATATGGCTTTGCTTTTGTCCAGCTCTTCTCTGTCGTTGTTTTTAAAACCGAGATGCAACCAGACATCTGCCTTTAGACCCGGCAGTGACTTCAGTGGAGCAGCGCCCGCCATGCTTTCAGATTCAACTGCGTTGGCCAATTCTCGTCGTGCGAGATCTGGCCACGAGATCTCGTTGCGGGTTGAAGCTGCAAGCAGGAAAAGCATAAAAGATCGATCTCGGGATTTATGAATCGATTCAAGTGAAGATCGATTCTGAATCGGGAAATCGATTTTTTGAACCCAGCCCTATCACTGAACAGCCAAAAAAGACCTTGTAAGGTTGTGACCTTGTGTTCACATCATGAAGGAAAGTTGAGCTCCAACAACATAGAGACCCTTCATCACCAACGAAGCAGATCACGATTTGGTTGGTTTGGTCTGATTTTGTGTCACTTGCTTGTGTGCATTAGTGTCATAACCTAAACCTTTTGCCAATGGAAATCAAGGTTGCAGAGATGCAGTGTGTGTGAGTGTGTATGTGTGTATGTATGTGCACGTGTGTGTGTCTGTGTGTGTGTGTGTGTGTCCGTGTATGTGGCACCAATGTTTAGAAAGTATAATTAAGTGGCTGACGTCTCTTTTGGAGAGTGAATTATTCATGGCTTATTTTGAACAAATTTGCATCTGCCATGAAAGTGATCGAGGGGCGGGCATGGGTGAATACAGTGTGTGTGTGTGTGTGTGTGTGTGTGGTGTGTGTGTGTGTGTGTGGGGGGGGGGGGGGATCTGAGAGGGTGTCATCAAAGGAGCAATAAAGCAGGCGGGGGAAAGATGTTTAAAGAGAAAAGA
>PIJE02000047.1:267500-275000 GCA_002895965.2 Coryphaenoides rupestris | reverse complement strand
GCACTGTCCAGTCCACATATATCTACAGATGTCCCTAGAAATCCATGATGGTTTCACATCTAATCATAATACGTCTTAATCGGCTGCGTCAGTAAACACATCATTAGCAAGAATGAGTTATAGGAGAGGAGACAGACATACAGTATACGAGGAATAGGAATCAGGACCCCCCCCCCTTCCCCCCCAACAACACAACAACAACAACAACAACAACAACAACAACAACAACAGACCTCATCTACTGTCCCCTCACTTTGGTGACTGCAGGCCGTTTGCGCAGAGAGAGAGAGAGAGAGAGAGAGAGAGAGAGAGAGAGAGAGAGAGAGAGAGAAGAGAGAGAGAGAGAATCGAAGTGTAATCCACTATAAAACCGGGGGATAGCATGGAAGCATCCGCCAGTAAAAAAGCTTTTTACGACGCGAATGTAAAATAAGTTGGGGGGTCGGGGGGTTGGGGAGGGGGGTAAGGGGGGGTAGGGGGGGTGGGGGCAGATGGAAAGGGGGAAGGGACACACACACACACACACACACACACACACACGTACACAGACTGTATACATTACTGTATACACACACACGCACCTTGCAGCTCTAAAGTGGCATGCTGGGACACGGTTGAGACGTTGAGACGTTACTAAGGGAGCAGAGGTATGTGGGTTAGAGCTGTCATTTGGCAGATCATCCATCACCCCCCCCATAACCCCCCCCCCGCCACCCCCACCTCGTCACGCTCCGGCCAATAGGAGCGGGTCCTGGGAGGACAGGTCTACTTTGTGAGGAGGAGGAGGAGGAGGAGGAGGAGGCAGGGAGCCGTGGTGTGGTGAAGGTGACCAGCACCGGACCAGCGGCTCTTTCATGCGCGGTCGTCGGCCAATCACACAGAGTGTTCCGCACCAAGAGGATGTTCCCTTGCTATGTTGAACTCTACTGTATATTGTTGTCTTTGGTGGATTCATAATGCACAGTGAAATGTGGACGCATATTAGAATCAGAATCAGAAGCAGGTTTATTGCCGTAGTTTATACAAACAAGGATGTGCTTTTGTGAAATTGGTGCAACATTGAACATTAAACAGAAAGTTATATATATACTGTATATATATATATACTGTATATATTTATTAAATATATTGATAGACGTGTGTATATTACGTGTGCATATGTGTGTGTGTTCGTTCATGCATGTGTGTGTGTGTGTGTGTGCGTTGTGTATTCATGTGTGTGTGTGTGTGTGTGTGTGTGGTGTATTCATGTGTGTGTGTATGTGTGTGTGTTTATGTGTGTGTGTGTGTGTGTTCATTCATGCATGTGTGCATGTGCGTGTGTGCGTGCGTGTATATTGTGTGTGTGGTGTTGTTCATGCGCATGTGTGTGTTGCATGTGTGTGTGTGTATTGCATGTGTGTGTGTGTGTGTGTGTCTCATGTGCTCATCAAGTGATGCGTTTATAATATAAAGAAAACACACACACAACACACACACACACACACACACACACACGCTGGTGTAGAGTGAGCGGTCACGGTGCAGTAGGCTGCATCATCAGCATGCGCAGGCAACACTCCAGACTGCTCCCGCATTCTGTGGAGGACAGACCAGTGCAAATAGTGCTGGGCTTAGAAGGCTTTGTTTCAAACACAGATGGACAAAAACCTGCCTAAAATTTGAGACCCAGGGCCAGGATGGGGGGAGCAGGGAGACGTAGGAGGAGGAGGAGGAGAGAGAGGGAGGAGGAGGAGGAGGAGGAGGAGGAGGAGGAGAGGGAGGAGGAGAGGAGGAGGAGGAGGAGGGAGGAGGAGAGGAGGAGGAGGAGGAGGAGGAGGAGAGGGAGAAGGAGGCGATTGTATGCACAATTATTGAACTATGGATCATCTCCGGTTAAGGGACACTGCTGGCACGGGGAGGCGGATTCAGTGTAGATGAAGGGTATCTGCTCGCAAATAGTATATCGATGTAATGAAACAGGACCCGTCTACTCTTTGCTCCTTTGTACTCCCCCCCCCCCCCCCCGCCGCCTTAGAACTAGCTTAGCACAATGTGTGTGGTGTATTCAGGCAGTGTGTGTGTGTGTTGTGTGTGTGTGTGTGTGTGTGTGTGTGTGTGTGTGTGTGTGTGTGTGTGTGTGTGTGTGTGTGTGTGTGTGTGTGTGTGTGTCGTGTGTGCTGTGTGTGTGATGTGTATGTTGGGTGTCAGGCATTTGATGCGGCGCTCGCCATACACATTAGAGTGGCCTGCCGCTAGAGGTCTGGCCCCTGTGATGTAGAAAACCCTCCGTGTCATTCTCTACGGGCACTGCTCCGGGCACCTCATCACAGGGACCTGTTCCCCTGAGGGAGGGAGGGGGAGGGCGCGGAGGGGAGGGGAGGGGAGGGGGAGGGAGAGTATGATGGGAAGGGTGGGAGTGGAGTGGAGGGGAGGGGAGGGGTGAGCAAGTTCCTTGTTTCATTAGCAGTATCTCCCTGGAGGTAGCAGGACCAACCCCCGCCGCTCCCACACCCATCACCTATCCATCACCCTCCCATCACCCTCAACCTTGCCAGAGGCAGGGGTGTATAGTGGGGGAGGAGGAAGGAGATAAGGAATAAGGAAGGGGATGAAAGGAGATAGGCTAGGTAGGCTACGCCATTAGTTTTGGAGCCACAACGTGTGTCAATGGCAATGGAGGATCTGAAGTAGGCCTGTGCTCTAAACAACAGCAACAACAACAACATACAACAAGTCACATAAACGAAATGTCCAAGTAACGCAACCAAAACCAACCAACATGTCCAAATGTTGCCCCTTCAGCATGTCGAGGATGTAGTTTGTGGTCTGTGGAAACTATGGCTGTGATGTATGAACGTTTTTGTATGGATAACAGCCCCTGTGTATTTGTGTGTGTGTGTGTGTGTGTGTGGTGTGTGTGTGTGTGTGTGTGTGTGTGTGTGTGTGTGTGTGTGTGTGTGTGTGTGTGTGTGTGTGTGTGTGCAGCACAAATAGGCTTTGCATATCCAGATGGCGAATTTGTGCACGAGATCTCCCCGCCGCATCCTCAGGTGCTGCCGTGATCGCGTCTATCTGTCCGTCTTGCCCTCAAATCTGCTTCTTTGTAAGTCCACTGATTTCCAGCAACTCTGACAGCTTATCTGCTTTACCCCCCAAAGAGGAACCGACTTTCGTGAGATGCTCGCCCTATATTTCAAAAAAGATTGTCCATTCTGATGATCCCTGGCCAAGATGTTATTGGAGACTCTACGGCGGCCCAGCCTGATCACAGACAGACAGAGGAGAAGACATCTAAGGTCAACCATCTTGTCGTAGCGCAGGCACGTACGTCTCGGACGAGATGCTGTGATCAAAGAACATCTCCGCATTTGTGCTGTGAATGGTTAGCAGTGGAATATATTTTTGGTTCAGCAAGGCGTGTGTGCGTATGCTTGACTGTTCAGGGCGCTGAGCGAGTGTGGGCCACAATGCTCCGTTAAGTCCACTCTGGATGTGCTTTGATCTGTCGCTCATCCTTTGGTCTCAAGGCAAACGCTTCTATTGCTGCGTTGTGTTTGCACGCCGCATATGTGAAACTCTACTGTTTTGAGTGTACGTTGCGCGGAGAAACATCGGTGCGTTTATTTGTACATTGATTGGCTGTACCACGGCGCAGTCGCTAAAAAGAGGTTCATAGGGGGGCAGCATATAGGAACTGGGATGACCATCGATAGGAGTGGGAACACGTGAAGCCGTGCATATCTTAGACACGGAAGCGGTGCGTACTCAGGCCAACGTGTGGTCAGATATTTGAATCACTGGCACTTACGCTTGGCCTCCTCTCCAGGGCCACCTTGTTGGTCCATCTCGCCTTATCTCACCATGTTGTGTTCTCGAAACTTCCCATCCTGATGCCATCCCATTTTTCCTTATGTACTGTCCAAAAGTCAATACCATTTTCTGTCTTGAAAGAGTGATCATCATTTCTGTTTGGTACTTTGTTGTATTCATTAATTTGTGTTTTAAAGTATTTTAATGTATAACCATAGCTTGTATGGTTATACATTAAGAGACGTACAGAGACGTACTGCCAGTCGGTTGGACTATGGCATATTTTATTTACTATATAGCGATGATGTGTGATCATTGAGTTTATTTAATACTAATTCCAAGGCTATATAACATATAACTCCACGGTGTCCATATTTAGAATATATTTAGTATTTTTTTTTATACATACAAGAAGACACAAGAAGTATTAGCCAGTTAGAGTAATACTTTGTGTGGGTTTGAGTTACTTCTCTTTAAGTACACATCGTTTATGGTTGATATGCAGAACACCGTTCAGCATGCTTAGTATTTCATCCAGAGACCACTCACGCAGTCCACTTGTTACGATGAAATTACCTTCGAAGATATAGAACACATACAAATGATGTCTTCTATACATTTTAATCAAATATGAGACGAATGTGTCCTCGACATTTTTTTGTCACGTTATTCTGTTTCAGCAAGCCATTAAAAATATAAAATAGGACTTTACCTATGTTCACTGGCGGTGTTTATAGAAAAGAAAGAAAAAAAAATCGCGCTTTTGGGCAGCAGTGGAGTTCACATAAAAAAAGAGAGACTGTTTTAAATCAATGTGCGGCCATATTGGGCATAGTGTGGCTCAGCGAGCATCTGGCCCGAGTTCCCGATCAATCGTTCCGTTTTAATACTCCTCGACTGCGGCTAATTGCTACCATGAAGCTCTGCCGATAGTCACTTCAAATGTTTTGTGTGTGCGTCCGACATATGCAAACACGTGCTGCCGAATGTGCAAGAAATATACAAATAAAATGGTCAATTATTTGACGTATCAATGCCATCGAAGCAACACCATTTGTATCAAAAAGGCAAACATCTAAATACGTGCTTTACTGTCTTGTCAAAGCGAATCAAAACAAGTGAATTACAACCTCGAATCACAATGACTGTTTCAAAGGGATTCCAGCACCACATGTGATGACAGACACCACCTCAGCGGGTGGAGAAACCCCCACCCAAGCCAAACCCAAAATGTGGGCGAGTAGTTTCCAAGCTATAGCCAGCCCAGCAGTAATATGGAGGTCGGGGACGGGAACTGAAGTGCTGGATTTCTATCTGCACTCTCTTCCTGTCTCTATGTCTCTCTCTCTCTCTGCCTTTTCTCTTGAGCCATATCAGTTGTGTCATGCTGTGTCCTTCAATTAACCCTATTGGTGTGTGTGTGTGTGTGTGTGTGTGTGTGTGTGTGTGTGTGTGTGTGTGTGTGTGTGTGTGTGTGTGGGTGTGCATGTGTGCGTGTGTGCGCATGTGTGTGTGTGTGTGGCTTATGTGTGTGTGTGCGCGTGCATGTGTGGTGTGTTTTTGTGTGCGTGTGTGTGCATATGTGTGTGCATGTGTGTGTGTGTGCATGTGTGTGCATATGTGTGTATGTGCATGTGTGTGCATGTGTGTGTGCATGTGTGTGTGCATGTGTGTGTGCGTGTGTGTGTGTGTGTCCCTACAGTACAAGCAGGTGGAGCAGTACATGTCCTTCCACAAGCTGCCAGCGGACATGCGGCAGCGTATCCACGACTACTACGAGCACCGCTACCAGGGCAAGATGTTCGACGAGGAGAGCATCCTGGGGGAACTCAACGAGCCCCTGAGAGAGGTGGGCCGTGTGTTTGTGTGTGTGTGTGTGTGTGTGTGTATAAACATGTGTTTGCGTGGTACAGACCTGAACAGGTTTCAAGAGAGATTCAAGAACTTTATTTGTCACGTACACACACAGGATATGCAGTGAAATGAAAACTGCCGATGCTCAGCGGAATGTGCAAAAGAATTCTATAGATAACTTGAATCGGAGAGATCAGAATCAGGGTTAGCAGCAGGAATGAGAAATGTAAAACATAAAAAATATATAAAAGGCAGTATAACAAATGTAAAAAATATGAAAAAATAATATAGAATGAAAATGAAGGTGAGTACAGACCATGTATGTCTGCATGTCTGCATATGACTTATGACATACATACATACTCCGTTTGTCATATCATGATTCTAATAGTAGTCATATGGTAACATCTGTCAAAATAATCACATTTATTTTCAATGTCGTTCAGCCCGACTATCTATCTATCAATCTGTCTATCAATCTGTCTATCTATCTATCAAATCAAATCAAATCAAGTTTATTTATATAGCACATTTAAAACAACCACAGGATGACCAAAGTGCTGTACAGTGAAACATAAAAGCAGTCAACAATAAGAACAAAGGCAATAAGATCATATACGTTAAAACAAATAGATAAAATAGTCAGGAAAACTTCACAGACATTCAAATGCCAGGCTGAACATATGTGTCTTAAGATTTGTTTTTGAAGAGTTCAATGGACGGGGACATTTGATTGAGTTATGGTACGGTGTTCCAGAGCTTTGGGGCAGCAACTGAGAAAGCGCGGTCGCCCAGAGCCTTAACCCTCGACGCGGCACTGACAGGAGGAGAGGTCAGAGGATCTGAGTTCCTGGGATTGGAGAGTGGGTGAATGAGTTTCTGAGATGTTTACTGGGTGCCAGGCCATCGTAGAGCTTTAAAAAACAAACAGTAGCAACTTTAAATCAATCCTGTACTTGATAGGTAGCCAGTGCAGGGATGCCCAGTTACAGGTGTGGATGCTGTCTCTTTTTCTAGTCCCAAGTTAATAGTCACACCGGGCAAGACTGACGTTTGCCCCAGTTGTAAAAGCGGGATATATGTGACTGTTTATGCCAAGGTACTCAGTGAGTTCAGTAATCTAAACCGTGAGGCTGATAAGTGGATTGGTAACGATTTTAGATCCGTTCGCGTTGAGGAATGATTTTACTTTGGCGATGTTACGTAAAATAGCAACCTCTCACAAACAGAGTTTATTTGTTTGTCCAAACCTTGAGGCATGGGTCAAAGATAACACCAAGATTTCTGGCATCGGGGGTGAAGGTTGGGTCGCCAGGGGATCCTAAGCAGTCAGCAAGTGGCCATGGTGATGTTGGAGGGGCCGAATAGTACCACTTCAGTTTTGGCGTCGTTTAGTTGGAGGAAGTTTTCTAGCCATCCACGCTTTGACTCGTCTAGGCAGTAAGGAGGATACTAACTGAGCTGTTGTTCTTATTACTTGTTCTATGGGGAGGTACACCTGGTGTCGATCTCTATCTATCTGTCAATCTGTCTATCTATCTATCTATCAATCTGTCTGCATGTCTGTCTATCTATCTGTCTGTCTGTCTGTCGCCCTGTCCATCTATCTAATGAACCTCTCATTGTCCTCTGTGTGTGTGTGTGTGTGTGTGTTGTGCGAGCGTGCGTGTGTGTGTACTTGTGTGCATGCATATATGCGTGCCTGTGTGTGTGTGTGTGTGTGTGTGTGTGTGTGTGTGTTTTGCCCGCACAGGAGATCGTCAACTTTAACTGTCGAAAGCTGGTGGCCTCCATGCCGCTGTTCGCCAACGCCGACCCCAACTTTGTGACGTCTATGCTGACCAAGCTGCGCTT
>PIJE02000047.1:252500-262500 GCA_002895965.2 Coryphaenoides rupestris | reverse complement strand
GTCATAGTAACGTTAGATAGAGCTCTGTTTGTGTCATAGTAACGTTAGATAGAGCTCTGTTTGTGTCATAGTAACGTTAGATAGCTGCTCTGTTTGTGTCATAGTAACGTTAGATAGAGCTCTGTTTGTGTCATAGTAATGTTAGATAGCTGCTCTGTTTGTGTCATAGTAACGTTAGATAGCTGCTCTGTTTGTGTCATAGTAATGTTAGATAGAGCTCTGTTTGTGTCATAGTAACGTTAGATAGAGCTCTGTTTGTGTCATAGTAACGTTAGATAGAGCTCTGTCATAGTAACGTTAGATAGAGCTCTGTTTGTGTCATAGTAACGTTAGATAGAGCTCTGTTTGTGTCATAGTAACGTTAGATAGAGCTCTGTTTGTGTCATAGTAACGTTAGATAGAGCTCTGTTTGTGTCATAGTAACGTTAGATAGAGCTCTGTTTGTGTCATAGTAACGTTAGATAGAGCTCTGTTTGTGTCATAGTAACGTTAGATAGAGCTCTGTTTGTCATAGTAACGATAGATAGATGTTTGTGTCAGTTGACGTAGAGCTCGTTTTGGAATGTATGTTGAGCGCTCTGTTTGTGTCATAGTAACGGATCAATAGATAACTCTCGTATTCGTATCCCAATCCTATTCGAGTAAATGAATGATCCATCAAACCCTTTTGAACATAAACCATAATCCTTCTTTAGAATGATAACTGCATGTCAGAAGGTGCAGATTTGTCACAAGATGCCACTTTACAGCAATGACAACGTTCATCTGCAATATTGTGCGATGTGCATCCTGTGTGCCTCCTCGGGCGTGTAACTTTAGTATTCCTCGCTCTCGTGTTGTCGTTTGCATTCGGAGAAGGAGGAGGAATAAGAGGAGGAGATGACAGATTTGTGTGTGCGAGTAGTAGTAGTATGAGGAGGAGTAAGAGGAGGAGGAGTAGTAAGAGGAGGAGGAGTAGTAAGAGGAGGAGGAGTAAGAGGAGGAGGAGGAGTAAGAGGAGCAGGGGAGCAGGGAGCTCACCGAGCTCAGCAGCCGCTTTGATGTCCACGTTGTCGAAGCCGGAGCCGATGCGTACGATGACACGCAGGCCTTTGAACTTGTCCAGGTCGTCTCTGGACAGGGTGATGGTGTGGTACAGCAGGGCACCCACCGCCTCGTTGAGCACCTGGACAGGGACACACACACGGGGACACACACACACGGACACAATGAAAAACAGCCATTCAAAAGCCATTCCGTAGTAAAAGCACAATTACTACAGAAACACCCCGGCCTCACCATAGAACCCGATCGGTGGGTGTGTATTAGTAGGATCTAGGCATGTATAGTTGATTATACTATTTATTTGGTAGTTATGGTAATGACTGTATGAATATGTTGATGGTACCATAGCAGCTTGAGGTTTCCCTGGAGATATTCGTTTGCTGCACTAAATAATAAACAACTTGCTTGCTTAGTTGTGGTTCAAAAACCAATAAAATCATTTTATGGTCACACCAACAAGTAAAAACACTTGCAAACACACCACCAATATGTTTCTAATGACAAGGCAGACACATANAAAAACGTTAGATAGAGCTCTGTTTGTGTCATAGTAAACGTTAAGAATAGAGCTCTGTTTGTGTCATAGTAACGTTAGATAGCTGCTCTGTTTTGTGTCATAGTAACGTTAGATAGCTGCTCTGTTTGTGTCATAGTAACGTTAGATAGCGCTCTGTTTGTGTCTAGTAACGTTAGATAGGAGCTCTGTTTGTGTCATAGTAACGTTAGATAGAGCTCTGTTTGTGTCATAGTAACGTTAGATAGCTGCTCTGTTTGTGTCATAGTAACGTTAGATGAGCGCTCTGTTTGTGTCATAGTAAACGTTAGATAGAGCTCTGTTTGTGTCGTAGTAACGTTAGATAGCTGCTCTGTTTGTTGTCATAGTAACGTTAGAATAGCTGCTGCTGTTTGTGTCGTAAGTAACGTTAGATAGAGCTCTGTTTGTGTCATAGTAAATGTTAGATAGCTGCTCTGTTTGTGTCATAGTACCGTTAGATAGCTGGCTCTGTTTGTGTCGTAGTAACGTTAGATAGAGCTCTGTTTGTGTCATAGTAACGTTAGATAGAGCTCTGTTTGTGTCATAGTAACGTTAGATGAGCTCTGTTTTGTGTCATAGTAACGTTAGATAGAGCTCTGTTTGTGTCATAGTAACGTTAGATAGAGCTCTGTTTTGTGTCATAGTAACGTTAGATAGCGCTCTGTTTGTGTCATAGTAACGTTAGATAGCGCTCTGTTTGTGTCATAGTAAGTGTTAGATAGAGCTCTGTTTGTGTCATAGTAACGTTAGATAGAGCTCTGTTTGTGTCATAGGTAACGTTAGATAGAGCTCTGTTTGTGTCATAGTAAGTTAGATAGAGCTCTGTTTGTGTCATAGTAACGTTAGATAGAGCTCTGTTTGTGTCATAGTAACGTTAGATAGAGCTCTGTTTGTGTCATAGTAACGTTAGATAGAGCTCTGTTTGTGTCATAGGTGACGTTAGATAGTAGCTGCTCTGTTGGTGTCATAGTAAGGTTAGATAGAGCTCTGTTTGTGTCGTAAGTAACGTTAGAATAAGAGCTCTGTTGTGTCGTAGTAACGTTAGATAGAGCTTCTTTGTGTCATGGGTAACGTAGATAGAGCTCCGTTTGTGTCATAGGTAAACGTTAGATAGAGCTCTGTTTGTTGTCGTAGGTAAAGTTAGATAGAGCGCTGTTTTGTGTCAGTCAGTGACGTCTAGATAGATGGCTCTGTTGTGTCATAGTAACGTTAGATAGAGCCTCTGTTTGTGTCATACGTAACGTTAGATAGAGCTCTGTTGTGTCATTAGTAATGTTATGATAGCTGCTCTGTTTGTGGTCATAGGTGAACGTTAGATAGCTGCTCTGTTTGGTCGTGGTAACGTTAGATAGGCTCTGTTTGTTGTCAAGTGACGTTAGATAGAGCTCTGTTTCGTGTCATAGTAACGTTTAGATAGAGCTCTGTTTGTGTCCGTGGTAACGTTAGATTAGAGCTCTGTTTGTGTCATATGTGATGTGTAGATAGAGCTCTGTTTTGTGTCATAGTAACGTTAGATAGAGCTCTGTTTGTGTCATAGTAACGTTAATAGCTGCTCTGTTTGTGTCGGTAGTAACGTTAGATTAGAGCTCTGTTTGTGTCATAGTAACGTTAGATAGAGCTCTGTTTGTGTCATAGTAACCGTTCAGATAGAGGCTCTGTTTTGTGTCATAGGTAAACGTTAGATAGCTGCTCTGTTTCGTGTTCATAGTAACGTTAGATAGCTGAAATCTGTTTGTGTCATAGTAACGTTAGATAGAGCTCTGTTGTGGTCATATGTTAAAGTTAGATAGCTTGCTCTGGTTTGTGTCATAGTAAACGTTACGATAGCAGCTCTGTTTGTGTCCATAAGGTAACGTTAGAATAGCTCTCTGCATTTGTGTTCATAGTAAGTTAGATAGAGCTCTGTTTGTGGTCATAGTAAGCGTTAAGATACGCGCTCTGTTTGTGTCATAGTAACGTTAGATAGCTGCTGTTTGTGTCATAGTAAGTTAGATAGAGCCTCTGTTTGTGTCATAGTAACGTTAGATAGAGCTCTGTTTGTGTCATATGTAACGTAGATAGAGCTCTGTTTGGTCATAGTAACGTTAGATAGAGCTCTGTTTGTGTCATAGTAACGTTAGATAGAGCTCTGTTTGTGTCATAGTTAACGTTAGATAGCTGCTCTGTTTGTGTCATAGTAACGTTAGATAGAGCTCTGTTTGTGTCATAGTAACGTTAGATAGAGCTCTGTTTGTGTCATAGTAACGTTAGATAGAGCTCTGTTTGTGTCATAGTGACGTTTAGATAGAGCTCTGTTTGTGTCATAGTAACGTTAGATAGAGCTCTGTTTGTGTCATAGTACGTTAGATAGAGCTCTGTTTGTTCATAGTAACGTTAGATAGAGCTCTGTTTGTGTCATAGTGACGTTAGATAGAGCTCTGTTTGTGTCATAGTAACGTTAGATAGAGCTCTGTTTGTGTCATAGTAAGTTAGATAGAGCTCTGTTTTGTCATGGTAACGTTAGATAGAGCTCTGTTTGTGTCATGGTAACGTTAGATAGAGCTCTGTTTGTGTCATAGTAACGTTAGATAGAGCTCTGTTTGTGTCATAGTGACGTTAGATAGAGCTCTGTTTGTCATAGTAACGTTAGATAGAGCTCTGTTTGTGTCATAGTAACGTTAGATAGAGCTCTGTTTGTGTCATAGTAACGTTAGATAGAGCTCTGTTTGTGTCATAGTAACGTTAGATAGAGCTCTGTTTGTGTCATAGTAACGTTAGATAGAGCTCTGTTTGTGTCATAGTAACGTTAGATAGAGCTCTGTTTGTGTCATAGTAACGTTAGATAGAGCTCTGTTTGTGTCATAGTAACGTTAGATAGAGCTCTGTTTGTGTCGTAGTAACGTTAGATAGAGCTCTGTTTGTGTCATGGTAACGTTAGATAGAGCTCTGTTTGTGTCGTAGTAACGTTAGATAGCTGCTCTGTTTGTGTCCATAGTAACGTTAGATAGAGCTCTGTTTGTGTCATAGTAATGTTAGATAGCTGCTCTGTTTGTGTCATAGTAAGTTAGATAGCTCTCTGTTTGTGTCATAGTAATGTTAGATAGAGCTCTGTTTGTGTCATAGTAACGTTAGATAGCTGCTCTGTTGTGTCATAGTAACGTTAGATAGAGCTCTGTTTGTGTCATAGTAACGTTAGATAGCTGCTCTGTTTGTGTCATAGTAATGTTAGATAGAGCTCTGTTTGTGTCATAGTAACGTTAGATAGACTGCCTCTGTCTTGTGTCATAGTAACGTTAGATAGAGCTCTGTTTGTGTCATAGTAACGTTAGATAGAGCTCTGTTTGTGTTCGTAGTTAACGTTAGATAGAGCTCTGTTGTGTTCATTAGTAATGTTAGATAAGGCTGCTCTGTTTGTGTCATAGTAACGTTAGATAGCTGCTCTGTTGTGTCATAGTTAATGTTAAGATTAGAGCCTCTGTTGTGTCATGGTAACGTAGATAACTGCTCTGTTTGTGTCATAGTAACGTTGTAGGCTCTGTTTGTGTAGTAACGTTAGATAGCTGCCGCTGTTTGTTCATAAACGTTAGACTGATGATTCTATAAACGATAGCTGCTCTGTCTTTAAAAGACTGATATTCTATAAGAGTTCTGACAGTTTGACACTTTGTTGTGTTCTGTTTGCAAAAGAATGTGCACAAGAGATGTCTTGAAATTGTTATAATTTTCTACGTCAGTAGTTCATTGTTCCTGATCTGAGCCTACACAGACCTCTCCACAACTTTGGCTCTAATTTGTGCCAACAGTGAAATTGAATAGTTAGTTTTATTGTCAGAGGGGCTTTGTAAAGTTCTTAAAATGCAATATGTTACACTAATAAACATGACATGTTTCTGAATTCACATGTCAAAAGTGACAAAATACTTGTTCCCTGGTCTTTGATAAATCTATTTGAAGGTAAGCAATGCCACATTTATAGTATTGACTTATGTTAATTCATAATGTAAAATGATTGTCTACTTTAAACAAGGAACTCTATCAGATTGTATCATATCCCATCAAATCCTACTGAATCGAATGGAACCGAATCGTTCCATTTAAAAAATGTATCGTCCCTGAATCGTATCGTACCTCATGTATCTAGATACGTATCGGATCGTCTTTTTTGGAGAGATGCACACCCCTAGTATCTATACATTTTGCTTTGGTCCACTTGCTTTCCCATTCCCATCACACACACACACACACACACACACACACACACACACACACACACACACACACACACACACACACACACACACACACACACACACACACACACACACACACACACACACACACACACACACACACGTGGGTTTGCAGTAGACACGCAAATGTGACTCATTAGCATCATGAGCAACTCATGAACCGTTCCTCATTTATTCACAGACACCCTGAATTATTCACATGCATGTACACACACACACACTGTCTGCTGCAGTGTGTGTGTGTGTGTGTGTGTGTGTGTGTGTGTGTGTGTGTGTGTGTGTGTGTGTCTGTGTGTGTGTGTGTGTGTGCTGCAGGCTCCTCCCAAGCCCAGCAGCCTGTGGTCTAGACTCTAGCGTGGACACAGAGAGACCGGCTGGACATGAATACTGTGGTTTTATTGTGTTCGGCAGACGGTTAATTACAACAAAAAGTGTTACACCATACGTCTGTTTCATTAAAAAGGTCGACATAGATACTTAGGTAGTGTCTACATTGTCCCAGATAACAGGAGATAAGATAAGATGAGATAGAACTTTATTCACCCTGAAGGAAATTCTTGTGCCAGAGGTTGCTCAAAAATACCAACAACAAAAGAATAAAAACAATAGAATAATAATAACGTACAGTGACATATAAAACAGAGGCAGTGCCTAGAGGGACATGTGTCCTGAGAACATTCGCACACAAAAAGAATGCCGTGTATAAGCCTAATGCAATAACAATATAGGTCATAGACATACAGTATTTAGTCAAAAAATAAGTTGGCAATGGTATTGAATGAAAACAATAGAATAATAAATGTACAGGAATATATCAACCGCTCCCATAATGAACCTTGGCATACATCGCTTGGCACCACAAATCCTGGCTCTGCTCGTGGTTATCCAAAAGTACTGCCGAGGGAGGCCTTCTGGGAAATGTAGTGCAGCTGCCGAGCCTGGAGCCCCCCGGAGCCTCGTCTAGATTAGCCTCTGTATTAGCGACGACGAGATTAGCAATATTGTTCTCCCACCCGGCTTCCTCACTGCAGTCATCAACTCCAACTCCAAAATACCATCCAAAATAACATTTGAGCGCCACACCGCAGCTGTCTGATTGACCGGGTTGCAGCGCATGGTTTTTTTGTGGAGTTGTTGTTGTTGTTGTTTATACTGGTAGCCGATGTGCCGAGCATCTGGTGGGAGCAAGGCAGGACAGGTTCTGGTGGTGGTGGTGGTGTGGATGGCGGTGGTGATGGTGGTGGTGGTGGTGCTGGTGACAACCCGGTTACCTCAGCCCTCACAGGTGGCCATGTGATGCCGTCTCCTCCTTGGCTCTGTGTGTGTGTCAGTGCATCCTCAACACGCCTCCTCCTCCTCCTCCTCCTCCTTCTCCTCCTCCTCCTCCTCCTCGTCACGTGCGTCTCTGAACCAGTGACCTATTAAACAGCAGGGGGGAGAGAGAGAGAGAGACAGAGAGAGTGTGTGTGTGTGTTTGTGAGAGAGAGAGAGAGAGAGAGAGAGAGAGAGAGAGAGAGAGAGAGAGAGAGAGAGAGAGAGAGAGAGAGAGAGAGAGTGTGTGTGTTTGTGAGAGAGAGAGAGAGAGAGAGAGAGAGAGAGAGAGAGAGAGAGAGAGGAAGTCGGCGATTAACTCACTCGCTCCCCGTCATTACTCATCACTCGGACGTAGTTTTTCCCCAACCGAGTCACTTTTTAATCTTTAATCTCTGAAATAGACTGGGATAGATAGAGATCAAATAGTCTCCCCCCCTCTCATTTCATTCATCATCATACTCTCTCACCCTCTCTCACATACACTCTCTCTCTCTCTCACACTCACCATCCCTCTCTCTGCCTCTCTCTCTCTCTCTCCCCATCTCCCTCGCTCCCTCTCTCCCTCTCTCCCTCGCTCTCTCACACACACACTCCCTCCCTCTCTCTCTCCCTCTCTCTCTCCCCATCTTCCTCGCTCCCTCTCTCTCACACACACACTCCCCTCTCTCTCTCTCTCTCTTCATGGATCTCTCTCTCTCTCTCTCTCTCTCTCTCTCCCTCTCTGTGTCCCTGCCTCTCTTGCCCCCTGTTCCTCACATGGAGCTCAGGCTGGCTGTGTGGTGGAGGTCTGCCAAATGGCCACCCTGACGGAGTGAGTCAGTGAGGGGTGCTGGCAGCGGCCGGCTCCAGGTAATCCTCCCGGTCCTTAACCCAGTTAATACTCGCCGCTCTGCTCGCTCTCCCGCTCCCTCGCTCCGGGCTCCGGGCTCCGGGCGGACCCACTCAGGATTATCGGTTGACAGCCGAGGTGCAAAGACGTTTCCATCGGGTGCCCTGATGGAATAATTAAATGCTCATTTCCGGGAATTGCTTCCACATGTATTCATGTGGGGGTTTTTTACAGGGTGGGGGGGCATTTGACAGTTGACATTGATCTATTTTCCCGCCTTTTTTTTGTGGAGTAACGTATGCCATCTTCTCAATGTCTGTTCTGAATCCTGCCTAAGTTGACCCCTGTTGCCTCGTGGCGTTGTGATATGCTAATTAGTAAAGCCATCAGAATTTTCCAAAACAGATGATGCATTAAACAAATGAAAGACAGCAAACCCAGGAGACACTGATGTCCCTGGGTTTGAGGTCCCCGCACGTCCATCGCACCGCCCACCACACTATGACATAAACAGAAGGGACTGCATCACCCTGTGCTCACAAAACACAGCAATAGTGCATTATGGGAGTTTACCTGTTATTGTTTTGTGATGCCAATGTTGAGGGAGCTGTGGTGGTGGCGGTGGCGGTGGTGGTGGTGCTGGTGGTGGAGGTGGTGGTGGTGGTGGCGGCAGTGGTGGTGGTGGTGCTGCTGGTCGGTGGTGGTGGTGGAGGTGGTGGAGGTGGCATTGGCGGTGGTGGTGGTGTTAATGGTGGTGGTGGCGGCAGTGGTAGTGGTGGTGGTGGTGCTAGCGGTGGTGGTGCGTAGATGGATGAATAGATGGTGGTGGTGCATTAGGCTGACCCACGAGGAAGCCTCCAAAGGTGAGAGGAAGTCATCCTCCCGCCCCTCAGGTGGGATCTGCTGACAGGTACTGACAGATACTAAAGGATGCAAGCGTGCCAGTTCCCACGTTGATGTGGCGTGCACGTGACCTGAGCGTATATAGGAGGTGCACGAGTCGCCAGCTGGCCGGAATGCGATGCACAGCGGAGCACGTCCATCCGTTCCATTTTCCCCATTCCCATACACGGCACATTGTTGCCGCATCGCATCGCTTCGCACCGCACTGCAGGACTGTGTGTTTTGTATTGTCTTGCAGACAACGCATGCAGAATTGATGCGGACACGTTCGACATATAAAACAGAGGCCCGACGTGCCCGGAGGGACACGTGTCCTGAGAACATTCGCACACAAAAAGAATGCCTCCCCTATCTCCCTGGCTCTCTATTTTATCCACCCCATCAAACACACACATACACACACACGCTCACACACACACACACACACACACACCCCCTGAACGCGGAAAGCCACAGCCCCTGACTTGCATTAAACGTTCCAAGCCCGGATTGGGAAGTGTTGCACGCATGAAAGCGTGCGGGCGTGAAAAGATAATTACGTGGAAAATGTCTCCCCTCTCTCCCTCTCCTCATCCTGCCTCTCATATAGATATGTATGCTAGACTGGTGTGAGCGTGCAAATTATGCTGATGCATTGTGTTGCACCGCACGCTCAGAGCTGTCAGCCCCAGACACACGGACGGACTCAGTGGGGTCATCGTGTGTGATCGTGCGTCACCTTTGACTTCCCTCCCGCCGCTCGGTGGTGATCGGTGGTCACATGGTCATTTTAAGATTCAAGATTCAACAAGTTAATTGTCACATACACATGCAGGATATGCAGTGAAATGAAAAAGCGGCGATGCGCAGCGGAATGTGCGACAGAACAATACAAATATCACAAATGAAGTGAAAGAAGCAGTTTTTTTTTTAATGATAAATCTGAGCAAATAAGCAGCAAGCAAATAATAAAACAAAAACTAAAAACAAAGGCATTGCAGCGTATATTCAGTATTTCTCAGCATCAGAATAGTGAACTCGGTATACTACACGGTCTCTGGGTGGTACTGCACAGCATCACAGTAACAGCGGAATCAGCTGAATAAAATAAGCCCCAAATGGGGGTCACCCTCAGCGGCCGGGCATTAAAGCCTCAAAAACATGATC
>PIJE02000047.1:237500-247500 GCA_002895965.2 Coryphaenoides rupestris | reverse complement strand
AGCCAAACAACCGTCTGACCTTCCCGACAGAACCGGTACAGCGTCCAAAATTAACGGTTATGGCCAAATATCGCTGTTTAATGCATGCGTGCACGTGTGTGTGTGTATGTGTGTGTCTCTCAGCATGTGTGTGTCCGCATGTGTGTTTGTGTCAGCATACTGTATGTGTGTGTGTGTGTGTGTGTGTGTAAGGCGCAATGGAAGCTGGTTATTTATGATATCTAACGGTTCCTCTGGATACGTATCTCCCCCCCCCTCATCAGTATACAGATAGTGTACCGCCGTTTTAGAATCACTGCATGACTTTACTCAAACCTTGCATTGATATTCCCATTCCATAGCCTCCGCCGCCGCCGCCGCCGCGCTCCCTCAGTATTCCCGGGCTCATCCCGGGCCGGATGAAACACCATCGCTCAGACGTCTTCTCACGACCCCTGCTTTATGCTCGCCTATGTTTAGAACGGGAGATAGAAGTAGAAGCAATGGCTGGTGGGTGTGTGTGCGTGTGTGTGTGTGTGTGTGTGTGTGTGTGTGTGTGTGTGTGTGGTGGGGTGTCTTTGTAAAAAATGGCTGCTTTAGAACAATGCGGGGCTGATAGTGATGTTTTCCATCCGACGGTTTTTGTTACTTACACACATGGTCTCTGGGGGCCCCCCTTTCCTGCTCTTTGTCTCTATGTGTGTGTGTGTGTGTGTGTGTGTGTGTGTGTTTGCGTGTGTGCGTGTGTGTGTGTGTGTGTGTAAGAGGGGCGGGGAGGAGTGAGACGTTCACCTTTCATCGGTCTGCCATTCCAACAAAGTGAAAGTGCTCACAAAGTACCCATATGCTGCATAATCGCTGCATTAATGCGCCCTGCACAGTCTGCGGCGAGGTGGGTGCGGGCTATACAGCAAACAGGGGGAAATGGTGGAGGGGGAGGGGGATGGGGAGGGGGAAGGGGCGTGGCCGTCAAAGCCACTCCCCCCCACCCCCCCCTCCCCCTCCCCTACCCCTGCATTGCCACCACCAGCACCAGCAACCACCTGCCACACACATGAGCGACGAGGAGATTGATCTGGACCTAATTTAATTTACAGTAGCTAACAATTTCACGCTTTTGTTAGCACAATATGGGCGATATCTGCCATGAGAATTATCTCCGCTAGCATCCCCTGTTCCATCATAACCGATGGATCTGCAGAACGTGTTAGCTCAGACTGTTTAATAGTGATGCAACTCTTGCCCAAGGTCGAGCTGACCTTGCGTAGGAGAGTCTCTGCTAACTATCAGGAGGTTCTTTTTTAGCAGGAATGAAACAAAGGTTGACCTTCAATGAAGTTTGAGATAATGTTACGCCCTTGAAACCATGAAATAGATGGTTGCCCCACAAACACATTTCCGTTTCTCCATTATGTTTGGAAGTGTATGCTTGAATAGCAACTCCCTTGTAGAATTGCTGTCACATGAGGTGAATGGGCTCGCTGGGCTAACGGTGCTGGATACTAGATAATGTATACAATAGCCGCCTGCTATCTCGGCGCTAGCTGGTGGCTCGTTCTCTCAGAGGTGATCAAACCGTGTGATTCCTAGAGACTCTGGACCTTATGTTACAATAGTATTTAATGTTTCCTCCACCCCCGCTGTCTGGCACTTCACAGTAAGAGCTAATCAAACACACACATACACACACAAACCCACACGTATGCGCACAGACACACACACACACACACACACACACACACACACACACACACACACACACACACACGTCTGCGCACAGACACACACACACACACACACGCACACGCACACCGTAGGCTATCAGCCTATCACAAACTAGAGCTTGTGTCCTCATTGTAGCTAATCTCCCATCTATTTTCCTCTTTCCCTTTTCCCTGTCCTCCCTTTCTCCCTCTCTCTCTCTGTCTCACACTCTCTCTCTCTCTCTCTCTGTCTCTCTCTAGCTCTCTCTCTCTGTCTCACTCTCTCTCTCTCTCTCTCTCTCTCCCTCTATATCTCTCTCTCTCAGTCTCGGTTCTTTCCCTTCTTCTTTTCTCTGTTAACATTTGCTTAATGTTGACATATGTGTACTTGTACACAATCTGATGTCCGTCATACGGATAGGTTTGCAATTGCGTACCGATTGATTTCTCCACATTAATTAAAAATTTCCTTCTCTTTCTTCTATATGTTTGTTCTATATTTGTCTTGCGATGTGATTGCCTTGACTTGTGTTTATGTGTGTGTTGTGTGTGTGTGTGTATCTGTGCGTGTGTGTGTGTGTGTGTGTGTGTGTGTATGTGTGTGTTGTGTGTGTGTCACTGCAGGCAAGAAGAACTCCATCCTCCAGCACAAGGTGCAGCATGACCTGAGCTCCGGCGTGCTCAACTACCAGGAGAACGAGATCATCCAACAGATCGTGCAGCACGACCGAGACATGGCCCACTGTGCCCACCTGATGCAGAGCGTGTCGCCCCAGACGCCCCCCTCGCCCACCCCGGTCATCTGGGCGCCACTCATCCAGGCTCCCCTCCAAGCGGCCGCCGCCACCACCTCCGTAGCCATCGCCCTGACCCACCACCCTCACCTCCCGCCCACGCTCTTCAGACCTCCGGTGTCGGTCCTGGGCTCCCTCAAGGACCCCCCCGGTCGGCTGAAGAAGTTCCACGCGTTCGCTTCCTCTTCTTCCACCACGCCCGGTTCGGCCGGGGACTCGCCGCCTGGTACGCCGTCTAAGCTGCGCGCCGGAGCGGACATGCCGCTGTTAACCGCCTTTCGTGCCCACCGCATCGCCTCTGGGTCTGGGGCCGTGGGTTCCAGCCAGCAGGCCTCTTCTGGTGGAGGTCACCGTGGTACTAGTAGCAGTAGGAACGGCACAGGCCCTGGTCCTGGTTCTGGTTCTGGTGCCGGGGCCAAGGTCAGCTCCGGTGGGGCCAGGGCTTCTGCTTTCCCCTTTGGACAGCGTTCCTCCTCCGGTTCCCCGCCCTCCAGCCTGGCCCAGTTGCACCACCCGCCACAGCATCATCATTCTTTACGCTCCAGCACTCCTCCTCTCTCACACCTCTTTCATCAGGGGGCTATGGGCGGCAGCATAGGCTCTGGGATAGGCGGAGGGACGGGTGGGGCTTGCGGCGGAGCTACTGGCTGGTCCGGGGGTGGGGCAGTAGGAGGTTCAGTTGACGGGGCGGTTAGTGTTGAAATTGAGATCGATAGGCCTACTGCCCTGGCAACGGATGACTTGACCGACATTGGAGGGTATTTTGAAGGGGCCTCTGGTGGCCACTTTGCAATGGGAGGAACTACTGGGGAATCGGTAGGTGGGGCTAGTGGAGGCTTGATGATTGGAGCTGCTAGAGGAACAACTATGGGATCAATGGGTGGAGCTTTTGGGGAATTAATAGCAACAACGGATGGATTTAAAGGAGGGACTATAATGGGCGGGGCTACAGGAGGGGCTCCCGTTGCGGCAACGGGAGGAGGTGTTGAAAGACATAAAGGCGGAGCTACCGGAGGACCCTATATAGGAGAAGGTACGTCTGGGCATATAGGAGGGACATCAGGGGGAATGGCAATAGGAGTTTTAGGTTCTCCTGGCTGTCAGAGTAACATCAGTCCCATATCAACTGGGTCATCAAGCTCAATGCCTAGTCAGCTCAGTAAGCTCTCTCAGGTGGGTTCGCTGCAACAGCTTGCTGTGGGAGGGGAGGACTTCCAGTGGCTTGAACCTCTTCCACTCCCCTCCACAAGGATCTCCGTCCTCCATTATAGGTCAGCCTCTCCAGCCTTCGGCCGACGGCTCCCCGTCGTCCGTGGGCCACATCAGCCTGGCCAGCATACAGTCTGGTTTACTGCCTCACCAGTTGTCCCTGGAGAGGTCTGCCCTGGCCTCCCTGGCTCAGTATGGCTCGTCAAACGCTTCCCCATGCCTGACCCCACTGGGACCTAGCCCCACCATCCAGAGTCCGGTGGCCGGCAGGACATTCCAATACAGTGACCCTTCCAGTGCTGCGGGAACCCGGAAGTCCCTGCTCATGCCTCAGTCCTCTCTCCCGTCCCCGCTCCCGAGCCAGACGCACACGGCGGGGAGAGAGGGATCTTCGACGGGGCGGTTCTCGGAAGACCTCAGACTCTTGTCTTGCTCCCATACGTCCCTACCCGAGGATATGACTCAGTCCCTGGGCCCCCCGGGTGCGGGGCCCTGCAGTAGCATCCAGATGGAGACGGGATACTACCCGTCGCCGTTCTCCTCGCCCACCCTGGTGCCAAAGCCCTGTAGCTCAATCCCAGGGCACATAACTCCTCCCTTCCAGATGTCCCCGGGGCACCTGCACCAGACTCAAGCCCCGTCGGGGTGCGGCCCCATAGCACAGCCTCCGCGGCGAGGCTCGGCCGCCTACCCTCCGGAGCTGGAACCTCAGCAGACTGTGCGCTCCAAACTCCCCTCCAACTTGTGAGGTTGGATGGCGCCCTCCTCCCTCCCTCCCCGCCCCGAGCTCCCGTGGACCGACTCAGCGATGGAGAAGGAACGTGTTGTCTCTCGGCGTGTTCGTTTGTTACTCGCTCTAGATTCAGCCTTTGCTGCTGTGTTCCACCTCCTTTTGTTACTCCCCAAGACATTTCACTTGACTGTGAAATGCGGTGAACTCTCATATCGAGCTCCTTTTTGCGTTCTGCTTTTTGTCCTTTATGTTTGTTTTTTATTTCATTTTTTATTCGTCTCTCTATAGATATATTTCAATATGTACGTTTATCAAAGGGACTAGCAGGGGGTGTACAATTGAATCCATGTATTTGCTTTATTTCTAAGACTATGCCAAATTCATCCGCTGAGGTTTAGGCAAATGCTTCGTTGAACAACACAATAATACATTTTTCTGCGGGAAACCTATGCACTAATACCTGCATGTATAGAGGCTTTTTGTGTCCCCCCCTCCCCCCCAAAGAAATATAAATCTAACTTTTTAGCTCAAATGACACGCTTCAATACTAGCAGACTCTTTTACTGCCCTGTCTGGGATGACATATTGTCCATCCTCAAGCGTATCTATTAGATTGTACTATTTATTCCTCTGTGTGAACTTTGCAAAACCTACTTGGTGTTGGAGAGAAGAGATTTTAGGGGAAACCAAAAGACTTTTCCTATGTGCTCATCAATTTTGCCTTTTCTTGGTTGTCCTTTGTTTTTTTACCAACTGTAGTAATGCTGTAACCCGGGGAGGTTTTTTTGAGAAAAAAATAGGGCCCCGAAGAATTGGGACAGAACAACGTCGTTAGATGACGGCAGTGCCTCAAACCACGTCCCTAACAAGGCTTCACTTTGTCTCCAATGTAAAGCCGCCAAAAAAACAAAACACAAGAATCTAAAAAAGAAATTGTGAGGATGATGGAGGATGGCCTGGCTTGTGACCACTGATCTCTATGGGTGTGAAGGGGGTCAACTGTGTGTGTGTGTGTGTGTTGTGTGTGTGTATGTGTGTGTGTGTGTGTGTGTGTGTGTGTGTGTGTGTGTGTGTGTGTGTGTGTTGTGTGTGTGTGTGTGGTGTGTGTGGTGTGTGTGTGTGGTGTGTGTTGTGTGTGTGTGTGTGTGTGTCGTGTGTGTGTGTGTGCTCCCAGGGATGTGCGCCAGCATTAGGTGTGTTGTGAGACTGTGACAATATTGCACAGTCTGATGCAAGACAGCATCTTGCCACCCGGACCGATCAAAATACATTTTTGTTTTTCCCCCAACAACAAATACTAGTACTTCCACACGTCCCACCTTGTGTACGGTCATTTTCTGTGGCAGACTTGGAAAACTTCGGAGATAATTAGAGATAAATACTGACTTTCCATTTACCTGAACACACATTTCTGTTTCATTTCTGTTTGGCTCTGTTTATGTTCAGACACAACTTTTCAAACAAATGGTATCCACAGAATTTATTCAGGCAATTGTTAGAAAACAAATATGGCTCTGATACTGCAATCGTTAACAGCTCTTTCAAGAATAGGGATTCACCCCCAAATGAATGCCAGTGGAACTGTTGGATGTTGGCCATTGCTGAATGTATGCACGATTTATACAGCTGTTAAAATGGATCTAACTCAACTAGTCTATAGGGTTTCCAGAGGCAGGGAGAGAGGGCCACATCCAGAAGACGTGGGTGTTGTCGTGTGACCATGAATTCAAACCCGGGCTCAGTCGTTTGCTGCTGCTGCTCCACGTTCACGAGACAAGACACATACTAGTATGACCACAGGCCTTTCGATTGTATTTCACAACATTAAAATGACTGTTGCCAGGAGACGGATAAAAAAAAAAGGCAAAGTATTTCTACATCACAATCGCTCGTTAAGGTTTTTTTAATATGAGCGACAGGATGACGCCAATGATGAATCACCGAATGCACACACGGACTCCACAGTCCAAACGTACACATTAGTGCAATACCCCTCTCTCTTCAGGTATGTATGTGGTGGCCGAGGAGCGTTGTTAAAGGGGGGGGGTTAGGGTTAGGGTTAGGGTTGGGGGGGTGGGGCTGGGCGGGGTGGGGGGAGCATCTGTACTGAGCGGCGGTGCGGCGGGGAGAGACCCGGGTCCCACTCACACAGCTGGGTCCCCTACCTCAGTCACAGCACTCAGCGGCGGGCGGCCTAATTGAAGCAGACATGCCTGGATCTCCCCGGAGCACCGTGGGTCACAGTGGCCCGCAGCGTGCCGGGAACACTGGCCTTCCTCATTAGGGTTTCCATCACATCACACCACACCGGTAGCAACACACACACACACACACACACACACGTATGCACACATGACCCGATGTGGCCAAACACCCTCCCACCACCCCCCCCATGTGTGTATCTATACGCACAAACCCACACTCATACACACACACACAAAGACACACGCCTGGTGAATGCTCTCAGAGGGGAACTACTGAATGGTCTCCTCCTGCAGCCTTCCAAGGGCCTTTCTTCGATGACACACATTCGTCTTGATTGAAAATGTATAACTGTCATAATGTCATAACTGTTGTGTGAGATGGGATCACAACATTGTATTGCTGCTGCTGCTGTGTGTCTGTTTAGATGCATTGGTGTCGGGGGGGGATTATATAAGAGAGGTAGTTCTTACTGTTGGTTTTTTTGATAAAAGTGCCGATTGTGTTTTGATCTGTCTATCTGTTCATGTTTTTATTAGATCTTTAGATATTTTGTATTACGCAGGCGTTATTTCTCATTGAATATAGGCAGATCACCCTAAAACCAATTTTAAATACATTCATCAATAGAGGAATTAGACGGAAGAGAGAGATGTGTCAATAGACAGATGAGACAAATCTGCATTATCAGGCCTTGTTTCATCAAATCTAGGCTCTGCCAAATAATTGCATGATCGTAACCGGATGCTCAACAAGTGAAGAAAAATGGGTCAAGTGCCTTGGTGAAGGGCCTTTGTTTTCGTCAAATTCACTACAGTATTTTCAGCATTTTCTTCCCACCCAGGTATAATCAACATTGGTTCAAAACATATGCAAGCCATGGTTTTATGCGGGTATGGTCATGAACACACAAACAAACCCAGAAGCCCACTACAAGCCACTTCACGTCCCCCGACTCAGCCCCGCCCCCAACTCTTCATCACTTGTTTTTATTTTGCATTGCCAATCTCTTCATTCTTCATGCTCGGGGTGAATTGATTAATTTGATAATAAAGGAGCATGGCGTTGTATCTGCCTCCAAAGGGACAATCTATTTGACTGCATGAGCCCAGGCGCTGAGGAGGGCTCTCCAGCTAAGCTGTGTCATGTGTGCAACGCGGCACATGTTGACGCTCACAGCCTCCGTATCTCATCGCTCGCCATCGTCATGGTGACAGGTGTTGTCGGCTAGCTTGTCTAAACGTGACGTGCCTCTCTCTCTCTCTCTCTCTCTCTTCTCTCTCTCTCTCTCTCTCTCTCTCTCTCTCTCTCTCTCTCTGTGTCTCGCTCTGTCTGTCTCTCTCGTTTCTCTCTGTGTCTCTGTCTCTCTCTTTCTCTCTCTCTCTCTCTCTCTCCTCTCTCTCTCTGTGTCATGCATGCATGGTGTTTGCATGCCATTCCGTGTTCCTCGTTGTCTTCATCTTCGCCGAGGCAGCTCGTTCCTAAAAGCTTCTCAAATATGCATGTGTGTGTGTGTGTGTGCGTGTGTGTGTGCCTGACACATTGTTCTTTGTGCCAGTGACACGTCTGTTGTGTCGAACCCCATCGACTCTTCCGGAATGCGATCTAATAGGACCTGGGGTGAGAAGGTGACAGTGGTGGTGTAAGATAATGGCGGTGGTGGCGGTGGTGGTGGCGGTGGTGGTGGCAGCGGGAGGTGGCGTTGGTGGCGAGTTGTTTTGTCAAGTCCTCACTGAACAAAACAAACAGAACGAACGGCGACCGGTCACCAAATCCGCGCGGCCTCGCCATCGCGCCGCTGTGTTTGCGTAGCGTCAACTTTGCCTTTCAAGAAGCTGAGAGAGGGGGTGAGAGGGTTGGTTAGTCCCAGGTGGTACCTTCTCAATAGCATGACCTTATTATGTCATATGAGGAGGAGGGGGGAGGGTTGTGGGGGTGGGGGGCGTTGGTAGCTATGGAGCTGGCAGCTGATGCGCTGATGTGTGTGTGTGTGTGTGTGTGTGTGTGTGTGAGTGTGCACGTGCATGTGTGTGTGTGTGTGTGTGTGTGTCTATGGATTGATTATTTGGGATGAACCACGGATCCGGTGCATTATGGGAGATAAGGGGAAGGGCGCAGAGTGCATCACTTTATTCTGTCACCGCCATCAACACCGGGACAACAGTCAGAATGTGCGTGGTGACGCCCTGCGGTCTGCCCTGTCGTCTCTCTCGCTCCGCTATAATAACCACACTGCAGTAGAACACACGTGAATGCCTACAACGCGCTACAACGTCTGTTGGTGTTGCCTGCAGTGACTCCTGGGGTCCCCGAACACATAAACCTGAGCCACATGCTACAGCTATTCCCACATAATAAATTGACAAAATGCAAAGAAGTTCAGATTCTTATTGTTGGTTTTTTTTAGCTTTCACTCAAATTGACAAAAAAACCTCTCCAGAATACACCGGTCTGCCCTTTAGGGAAGCAAATCATGCATTATAGGAAGGGGGAGGGTGGAGGAGGGTGGAGGCGTGGCATCAGCTGGGAAGTCAATTGGAATGCATTGAAAAATGTATTTCCTTCCCAGCGACATGAATAGAGAAATCAGCGACCGGCCCCATTCACGCGTGCAGCAGGTATTTCCATCCCATATCCCTGTGTCATCGTCCACCTAAACGGCGCCACGCATCTGCCATTCATTTCCCTGAGTGGCATGCAGAGACGGAAGTGCTGGCTTGTTGAGTTTGCTCTCGGGTCATTCAGATCCATGCTGATTCCATCCCAAAAAGAATAATGCAGTGCCAATATGTCTTGGTCCACATTCATGTTTTTAGGGTCTGGTTTAAGATAATGATGAATAATGGACCAGATGTGCACATGGTGGCACGTGGCAACATTATGCAGCATATTTCAATCTACCACCACCTGAACGGCTATTTCAATTTTGAATACTCTGGATTCAACACATTCGCCGATGAAAGCCAGCCAGCATCAGCCAATGAGATCTCATGTTGGTGCCGGGGCTGGGGTGAATTTAAGCATGGCTACAGGCAGTATACACAATCATTGATTGACAACTACATACGAGACCAGCGGGGTTTGAACTTGTGACTTCTCTGCGGTAAAAAAGGGAAAAAGAGCAAGTTGTCTTCACTAAATCTTTCTCATTATATTTCTTAATATCGATATCATCTTCAACCTTCAACCAACATTACAGATTTAGGGGTTATATTGTACACAAGGCAACTGAGCCAAACACTACACATAATTTTTGCATACACTCGTCGTACAAACAAATCCTGGTCATAATTGGTCATAAAATGGATATTGGAGACATGAAAGTTATCCTGATTTATGGCCGAGCAGTTAACTGAAGGCTCCTGGACCTCAAGAGATTA
>PIJE02000047.1:230000-232500 GCA_002895965.2 Coryphaenoides rupestris | reverse complement strand
CACCCTCCTCCCCCACCCTCCACCACGCCCCCCCATCCCCTCCTCCACCCCATCTCTCTTCTCTCCTCTCTTTTAATGGTGGATGGTGGCGAGCAGAGCCTGCAGCCTCTGTTCTCCTGTTTATCACATTAGCCTGCGCGCCCTTCAGCGTTTACAGACCGCCGCATCCTTTGAACTGGGGAGCGGGTGGTGAGGGGAGAGCAGGGGTAGGATGAGGGAGTGGGGGAGGGGAGGGCAGGGGCAGCCATACCATTAATCATACCATTTACATTTTGACAAACGAGACCACGCCAGCCCAGCGCTGTAACCCGAGGGCCGGAGAGACTGTGCTCTGAGACAGACCCCCTCCGTCTTTTAATGGGCGGTTTGTGGGGATGGCCATCGCACGGCACCGCGTCCGGTCCAGAGAGCTTTCTTATATATACAGTATATATCTTATATATACAGTATATATATATATATATATATATACACACGTATATCTCTTATATAACTCTCATGTTGCGGTGATCAGATTGGATGAATAACTGGATTATTCACATCGAAACTCCTACATGGAATGTATCATGTGATCATACTAATCAGAATACACAGTGAAATATACCCGGACGTGTGTGTGTGTGTATTTCGGCAACAGTAGACTGCACGCCATTTCACATTTCCCATTGTTCTATTCTAATTACATGTGCCATATGACAGTCAGTTATGTAACAGATGAGATATGAGGATATATGACAACCAGAATCTGAACAGAGATGTACTTTCTGACAAATAAAACGTATAATTACATCATATTCATGAGGAGATAGCGAAGTCTCACTTTCAATATGAGAGTTTATATGGAGGAAGCGACGAGAGAGAGAGAGAAAGAGAACGAAATTATTATCGTGTGTGTCTCATCCTGAAAGGCTTCATTATACATAGGCAGGGCCAGCCATTGTGGAGAACAATTAAGATTATTTGAAGTGCCATCACCATCCGTCCCATAATTACAGTTTGTACAGAGCAGTCACGGGGAGTCAGAGGAGAGAAGCCATTTTGGAGTCAGACACCTAATGAAGCACCGAGTGTCACGTTGGCCCTCTTAACCCCTCGGTTCCCAGACCCGTCCATAGATTATTAGGCGGGAAAAATATGAATAATGCAGATTTATGGATGGCATTTCACACCGTCAGACAGTCGGAAATCACTGTTGGCCATCGGGCAATACATAGTCTTGTGCTCCAACCATGATCGGACCGCCACTGAATACTGCTAAAACTCTTCATTATTTCCACTATATTTGTTATTCTGTGTTACGACTTTGGAATGTATTTCCTTATTAGTGCATTAGTTGTTATAATTCACATCCCAGCAGCACAAGTACATAAGTCCATAAGAGATGCTGCTGCATCGAGTGCATCAAGTAACCACCAACCAGGCAGGAATAATATTCATTGGCATATATTACTCTTTTTTAACAGGAAGGTTGCTGGTTCGATCCCCGGGCTCCACCTAGCTAAGGTTGGTTGTTACCTTGCATGGTTTGCCCCGCCGCCGCTGTATGAATGGGTGAACATGAGGCAACTGTAAAGTAAGTGCTATATAAATGCAATCCATTTACCATTTACCATTTATTTAGTGTCTGCTGTGTGAGGGTGACAGAGAGAGAGGGTGCGTCATCATCAGCACAGCACCTCCACTGACCTGTGTGTCATGTTATGTCTAACACCCCCGCTCCACACACACACACACACACACACACACACACACACACACACCTTGGTATGGCCCTGGTCGAGTCATACAGTATGGAGCTATAATTCCAAATAATTTTTGGAATTATTATTATTATTACTGAAAGGGGTTGAGAAGGGGGGAAAAATAGCCACAAAGGAGGCATAAAGGAGAGACCTTGAGCAAAATTAATTAGTCTTAACACAATGGCTACAAGTCGAAATTATACGTGTGTATTGACTGGCATTTTCTATTGGCCAAAGCTTAATTGGCTCTTGTTGCAAAGGGCACTTTAAAACGATTTCCCCATGTTGACCATACACAGAGAGGGAGGGAGAGAGAGAGAGAGAGAGAGAGCTGCTTCTGCGTCTTATAACAGTTAATAAGGTCCAGCGAGTGGGGGGGGGGGCAGGCGCGCATTGTCGGGTTTTTATCAATCAGATGAATGCATCAAATCTTCGCGCAGTATGACGATCTATGCATCACTAGAAGGATACCCGGTCTGAAATGCGGTGGATATTTAAAATGGCATTTTAACTACTGGCACCGAAATGAGGCACCGAAATATGCGTTTTGATTCGGTACGGTAGGTACCGGTCGTACGGGAACCGGTGCCATAGTGGTACCGGGTTTCGGTACCCATCCCTAGTTAGGGGTCAGTACAGACTCAGGAGGTGTATGCATGTGAGAGAGAGTGTCACGATCGTTCGAGGTTTTGGACCCAAGTGCAGAGTCGGACACGGAGTGCAGGAAATAACACGGGTTTATTTAACGTAGTGAGGGG
>PIJE02000047.1:137500-222500 GCA_002895965.2 Coryphaenoides rupestris | reverse complement strand
GCCACCACCACCACTGCCACCACCACCACCGGCACCACCACCACCGGCACCACCACCACCTCTCAGATGTAGGGCCTCCAAGTCAGCGTAGGTCCAGTCTGTGGCCAGGACCCCCAGAATTGGACTGTGCTCACAAGCTCCCATCTCTTGCCCTCTCCTTTCTGCTCTACCCTCTATCCCACTTTCAATCACAACAAAAACAATCCGATCCCTCTGCTCAGAGCACAGCAGTCATCAGTACACGCTGTGCATTTTGCAAAAAAAATGACGAATGATCTCCCGCAGCCTGACTCTTGAGGTGACCTACACCGGCTCACTAGGACCGGCTCGAACCGGCCATCACCTCCTGGGGTTTGTCGTCTGGAATGCCGCTCTTCCGGCGACCTTGAGACGTAAAAGCCGAAAGACCCACGGAGCTCCCGCCGCATGGCAGAGGCTGGCGGCATAATGGAATTTACCGCACGCAGACAATGGTACGGACGGGCAAACACACACACACACACACACACACACATGTGAGTGGGAGGGGTGAGGAGACCCCTATTCATACACACATTGATCAAAATAAAATCTATCTGTGATTCCTCTTGCGTACCATAATTAAGCACGAGTTGGTGATGAAGCACACACACAGAGCTGTTACGTGCTCCAGGCCGGACTGAACACGTTCGAGAGAGATCCATCTTTTCTCGGTCAAAACATAGCGGACATTCGGTCTTTCCTCCATGTAATGGTTGTACAGCAAACCCAGTTCCAGTCCCAGGGTTCCCAGAGTCCTGCCAGGTTTTTGCTCCACCCATCCACCGAGCCATCTGATCTCGTTATGTCTACCTCTGGGATGAGTTCATCCTCCAATTGCAGATGGTTGGCTCAAAATCCTGGGGACTCTTCCGACCTTGGGATTCCCATCACTGGTTATAACACAATTCCTCAAACGAAACCCCTCATTATTTCACCGGAATCGTCATCAATACACTGATCATTATTTTGAGCATTCTGACTATGAATTATTACGACAGGGACGTGACACAAACGTGTCCACTGTGCTCGTCTACCGTCACAGACAATAATCCTCCACCTCTGCGGAAATCACCTCCGTTGTGTCATAGTGTGACATGGGCGATCAGATGATGCATGCATTTCTAATCATTTCTAATCAAATAAAAGACAGTGAGAAGTAATAGGAGTGGACGCCACTAGTCCCCGGCCACGCTGAATGAAATGAGCTGCCAACCGCTTCCTTCCTCAAGCCAACTTCCTAAAGCACTCTGCTCCGCATCAGCAGCCTTCTGGAATCCATCTTCACTGTCCATCAGTGTCTCTGGACAGAGCACTCCGTCCGGGTACAGAAGGCACATGGCCTCGATTTCCTGCATCCAAGGCCGGCACCTCTCCCCAGCTCTCTCCCCTTGTTCTGCCTCAGATGTCGAACAGCCCAATCAGAAATATATGAGTGGGTTTGTCCTTCCAGCGACCTTGAGTTGGCACACAGTGACCGGGAGGGGGGCGAGCTTGGCGTCTGTCTGGCGGCTGACGGCCAGGGCGGCACTGACAGTGTAGGAAGTGGAGTGGGTCCCGGTGCATGGCTGTTGGGCGACCCCGCGCGATTCCCCCTTCACAACACCGCTCGGCGGGCCACCTGAGCCTCTGCTTCCCCAGCCCCCTGTCAGCTGACACGCAGGTAACCCCGGTCCAATCCATCTCCTCACACCAATCCAACGCTCGGTTGGATCTGCGCTGGCGGGCGGCACGCCACTAGCTCACTCCTCACACCTCTTAATCTTCTTTTTTTTCATGGCATCTCCAGCGATGCCACCTCATGTACCTACGAGGAACATAGTACTATTTAGTCATAGCCAAGTGCCCATAGAAATTTCCATTCCCTAGGTAGACAGTTCCTATGGTATAGACGGTGATATCGGGCCAAGGCTTGGTCACATTTGCATACAAATTGCCCAGCTGGTACCCTGTCGTTACAACGGCACACAGCTCCCAGAATTCATTTGGAAATTAAATACAAAAGATAAGCAGCCGGTGCACAATCATTGATACAATGACATTTTTTTTTTACATTATTACATTATTTTGCCTGGCATACAGTTACATAAAAACAATGAGAATATACATTGGGTTAATTTTTGTAAATGTTTTTAATCTCGATTTTGACAGTTAGGACAGTTTTTTACATACAATAACTACAGCCGTAACTTGTGGTTTTTCTGTTGGTTTAGCTTCAGAGTCATTCTATATAGACTAATTGTGCAGACTGATTGTAATGGTTGTCATCCACACTGACAGTACAGTACAACCCCCAGCATCAAGCCTCCACATGAGACGCAAAAAACACCCCAGAGCAGAGTGGCTACTGGGCTGAACTCTGCCTGCAACACAGTGCCCTCTAATGGCTGCATACTGCGAGAATTATACATAAACATCTCTCTGAGCAAACAGATAACGTTCAGCTCCAGGGCAAAAATAATCAACTTTTCCATCGTCATCATGGCTCAGGTTCCAGCCCACGGGGTTTATAGCTTGCTGCCGAAGGCCAGTGTTGGCGTTTACTCCAATGACCCCACGGGACTCCTGTTTAATCATTGACCTCTGCGATGCCGTCAAGCCATCATGGGCTAATCAATTCCTCTCTCCATGGAAAACAAAGCAGGTGCTGACTGCAGGGCTTGACCCGGACCTCTCTGGGAGAGGGTAAGACTCTCTAGCACATTAAAGTCCCCTTAATGTGTAATTGAGGCTCTGGTTGAGCCTTATTGAAACTTGTGTTACAAATTGACAAGATAACTTGCACAAACCACTTCAGCATGAATCGACGACGCAAGGTTGTCGCATCAGCAACAATGCAGCAGGATGTGCATGGACATGTGGGGGGGGGGGCGGGGACTAGACAGTGTTGACTGAGGAATGTGCACTGGTGTGTGTGTGTGTGTGTGTGTGTGTGTGTGTGTGTGTGTGTGTGTGTGTGTGCGTGTGTGTGTGTGTGTGTATGCGTGTGTGTTACACAACCTCACTCGTGAGGTGAGTAAATGTGACCTCTGTTACCTTCCCGGCATATAAATGCGGGAAGCCTCTTGCCGAAGTGCCACCGGCGCGGAGGATCAATATTTCGGTCCTTTACAATCTCCGAACATTCAACCTCTCCCAAGGTCATCCCTCGCCAGAATCTCAGCGCGCACACGCAACGATTAAGCCCTCAGCCCACGTTCCGCTGGTACAGCGCACCGACAGGCTAACCATGGCAACCCGATGGGGGTTCTGTGGGGCGGGGAAGATCAGCCACGACTTCAGCGTGGCGATGAGGACTCTCCCTCCAGGCGACCATCAGGTAACTCCAGACACACAAACACACACACACACACACACACACACGTACACACACACACACACACACACACACACACTGACTGTATGTATAGTCCTCGCTGCCCCAATTGGGACACTCCTTCCAGGTTCTGTTGACACAGTGCGATAAATGTTTGTTTGGTTTTGTTCCCCCCCCGCCCCCAATCCCTCGTCTATAGATAAGGGCCATCGCCGCGAGGAGCCTGGAGCGTGCACAGGAATTTGCCAACAAGCACAGTATTCCAAGGGCTTACGGCAGCTATGAGGAGCTGGCTGCCGACCCAGATATCGGTGGGTGAACCGGTACAGCGGTTACACGCCTTTACTGGAGATAAAGGTGTAATGATGTCAGTTGTTTCACGTTTGGAGCCTGTGTGCATGTGTGTGTGTCTCTCTACCGAACAGACGTGGTGTACCTGGGCGTGTTGCACACAGAGCACCACCACGTGGGCCTGCTGTTCCTCAAGGCGGGCAAGAACATGCTGTGTGAGAAACCCTTCGCCATGAACTCTGGGGAAGTCAGGGACCTTGTGGACGCTTCCAGGAAGAGCAACGTCTTCCTGATGGAGGTATCCTTCTCTTTGAGTCACTTGTGCAGAACACAATGAGTCACTTGTGCACAACACAATGAGTCACTTGTGCACAACACAATGAGTCACTTGTACACAACACAATGAGTCACTTGTACACAACGCACATTCCTTGAGCATGGCATTACTGTAATAGACTGAGGGTTAGAAGTTAAATTCCCACTGGGACACATTCCCACTAAGAACATATCGTGGCTTTGGGTGACAGCGTCTATAAAATGGCTAAGTACGAAAGACAACCAATGAGCAGATCAGAATCAGCTTTATTGTCTTACATTTTACAAACAACGAAGGTAGTTTTGTGAAATTGGTGCAGCACATTGAACATTACACAGAAAGTAATAATATAGAAATTCTAAATATATATATATATACTGTAGGCCTATATATAAAAATATATAATATGCAAGATAGATCAAGAGAGACAAGGTTCTCAGCTCCATCTTCTAAGGTCATGCGAGGGTGAGGGCTTTTCCTCCCGGTACGTGGCCGTCAGCTGTCCCGTCTCCTCTGCTCCTCCTCTGCCAAGCCAGGCCACGCTGCTTCCCGGCGCACGGCGAGGTGCGCAGGCTGCTGGCGAGCGGGGCGGCGGTGGGCGAGGTGAAGCTGGTGAAGGCCTACTTCGGCTCGCCGCAGCTCCACATCCCCCGCTCAGTGGAGCGGGAGCTGGGCGGCGGCGCTCTGCTGGACATCGGGGTGTACTGCCTGCAGTTTGTGCTGATGGTGTTCGACGGGGAGAGGCCGGAGTCCATCCAGGCCACGGGAGTTCTGCTGGACTCTGGTTGGACCAGAGCTGTTGATCCGGTTTTTTTCCGGATCATTAACTCACACATGCGGTTAATGGTATGGTTAATGGTAATGGTTCACTTTTGTGTGCCAATGTTTGACAGGAGTGGATGAATCCATGGTGGTGGTCATGAAGTTCTCCGGGAACCGCATGGCGGTGTGCACCTTCTCCATCGCGGTCGCTCTGCCCAACGACGCCACCATCAGCGGCACTAAGGGAACCATCAGGGTAAGGAGGCCTTGGGGACATCCACAGAACACACTCACAAAGAGGAATAAGTACTTGCTCCACTTTGATTTATAGACCGTAATATAGAAATGCCTGCAGCATTCATACAGGGGGATAAATCGTACACTTTATTCATGTGACAATAGCCACAATGGCAACAATGTTCTGAAGACCGTTAAAATTGTACTTGGATTTTAATTGACCTGTTTTTCTGTCCTCTCTTGTGTGCCTGCAGGTGCTCGGCCCGATGCACTGGCCCACCGCGCTGGTGGTGAACGGGGAGGAAACGCAGTACCCTCTCCCTGAACCCTGCATGCCTCTCCACTTCACCAACAGCACCGGCCTTCGCTACGAGGCAGAGGAAGTGAGGCAGTGTCTGCTCAAAGGTTGGTCAACAGCCTGTGTTCTCATTTTCCTCAAAGAAAATTATGTTGTCTGAGCAACCGCCCCTCATTCTCAAAAAAAGAAATATATATATTCATGCATGGACAAAAGAATGAATGGTCATGGACCCAAGTTCTTATTATTACGAGCCATGTGCCCGTTCGAAACGTGGCCTTTCGTAATGGGCCGATTGCTTGGCCTCCAGTATTGCTACTTGCTGTTTTCTCAAGAACCGCTCCGACAAACAACTTCACACTCAAGACTACACTTCCTGGGGTCCTCAGCAATACACCCGCCAGAGCAGCGGCCATTCCCTGCCTGTGTGGAATAGGCTGATTGCTTGCAGCTTCCTCGAGAACCGCTCATCCAAACAACTTCACACTCGACAACACTGCACTTCCTTGGGTGCTCAGTAATACACCCGCCAAGTGTGAAGTCACTCGGATGAAGGGTTGTCGAGAAAATTGAAGGACATGCATTCATACATAGACACATAGATAGATAGAGATTCCTCTAATTACAGTTTGATTATTATTCTTATTCTTAAGTATTGATGGAACTTGTTTGAAGAGAAAAGGGCCCATAAGGGTCAGGGGCCTTTGCCAAATGTGTACAAATCAACAGCCGGGCAGGGTGGAACTGTCCAGTTGAAAAATCACACTCTCACCACAGGACTCAAGGAGAGCCCAAGGATGCCTCTGTGTGATTCCTTGTTGCTGACAGAAGTAATGGACGAGGCCAGGAAACAGGTGCGAGTCGTCTTCAGCCAGGACAGCCAATGACATCAGTGGAAAGCCACGCCCTCGCAGTCGATATAAAACCTTCAGTCATGCTGCTGAGAACTACTTGGTGCATACAGGGTTTTAGGTCTGTTGTATCCAATTAAATAACGTTTAATAAGGTGACAATATACATCTGCTATGATGATGTTTATGTGTATGTTTATGATGTTTAACAGGATTATGAATGGCTCAACACACACACAGTAAATTAAATCTGTGCTCTATTTTGGTATGATACTTTACCCTAGTTTACCCTATTGATTTATGCATTAATTTTAAAGAGTTATGTATATCATCTGAATAAACTACTCAAACATTTGTATATTACATTTGCATATACATGATGTATATTATACCATGTGTTTCCATACATTCTGCAGTAAAAACATTGTATCTAGCTCCATTTCATCATATAAAGCAAATATATTGCAAAATAAACTAGGCTATACTATCTAGGCCATTCCATTTTTTCAACAAAATCAGCTTCAAACTAGCTGTCATTGCATGAGCTGGTGATGTATGAGGTATGAATCTAAAGTTTTGAATTATTTAGGACAGACATTATTTGACAGATGGGTTATTATGTGTGACGTCTGGCCCTTAAAGGAGGTGTACGAATACATATTTGTGTTGGAAAGCGAATGGTTGTACCGTTACCTCTGACGCCAACTTAGGCTGTACAAATATGTAACACGCTCAATTACAATACCATCCATTAGCGTCCGCTTATCCGGGGTCGGGTCGCGGTGGCAGCCGGCTAAGCAGGGCCCCCCAGGCTTCCTTCTCCCCAGCCACACTCTCTAGTTCCTCCTGGGGGATCCCGAGGCGTTCCCAGGCCAGACGAGATATATAATCTCTCCAGCGGGTTCTGGGTCTGCCCCGGGGTCTTTGGACGTGCCCGGAAAACCTCCAAAGGGAGGCGCCCGGGGGGCATCCTAATCAGATGCCCGAACCACCTCAGCTGACTCCTTTCGATGCGGAGGAGCAGCGGCTCTACTCCGAGCTCCCTCCGGATGTCTGAGCTCCTCACCCTATCTCTAAGGCTGAGCTCCTCACCCTATCTCTAAGGCTGAGCCCAGCCACCCTGTGGAGGAAACTCATTTCGGCCGCTTGTATCCGCGATCTCATTCTTTCGGTCACTACCCAAAGCTCGTGACCATAGGTGAGGGTTGGAACGTAGATGGACCAGTAAATCGAGAGCTTCGCCTTCCGGCTCAACTCCCTCTTCACCACAACGGACCGGTACAGCGCCCGCATCACTGCAGACGCTGCACCGATCCGTCTGTCCATCTCCCGCTCCATTTTGCCCTCACTCGTGAACAAGACCCCGAGATACTTGAACTCCTTCGCTTGGGGCAGCAACTCACTCCTAACCCGGAGGGAACACTCCACCGTTTTCCGGCAGAGAACCATGGCCTCAGACTTGGAGGTGCTGACTCTCATCCCGACCGCTTCACGCTCGGCTGCAAACCGCCCCAGTGCATGCTGGAGGTCACGGTCTGATGTAGCCAACAGAACCACATCATCTGCAAAGAGCAGAGATGCAATTCTGAGGTCCCCAAACCGGACACTCTCCTCACCTCGGCTGCGCCTTGAGATTCTGTCCATGAAGATCACGAACAGAACCGGTGACAAGGGCAACCCTTGGCGGAGTCCAACACCCACTGAGAACATGCTTGACTTTGTGCCGAGAATACGGACGCAGCCTCGCACTTTGTTCGTACAGGGACCGAATGGCACGTATCAACGGCCCCGGTACCCCATACTCCCGTAGTACCCCCACAGGATTCCCGGGGGACACGGTCATAGGCCTTCTCCAAGTCCACAAGCACATGTAGACTGGATGGGCAAACTCCCATGCGCCCCCCAACAACCCTGCGAGGGTAAAGAGCTGGTCCACTGTTCCACGGCCAGGACGGAAACCGCATTGTTCCTCCTGGAGCTGAGGTTCGACAATCGGCCGGAGCCTCCTTTCCAGCACCCTGGAATAAACTTTCCCGGGGAGGCTGAGCAGTGTGATACCCCGATAGTTGGAGCACACCCTCCGGTCCCCTTTTTTGAGAATGGGGACCACCACCCCGGTCTGCCACTCCACAGGTACTGTCCCCGACCTCCACGCTACATTGACTAGGCGTGTCAGCCACGACAGCCAGACAATGTCCAGAGCCTTCAGCATCTCAGGGCGAATCTCATCCACACCTGGCGCCTTGCCACTGAAGAGCTTTTTGACTACTTCAGCGACCTCTACCAAGGATATGGGTGAGACTTCCCCCGAGTCTTCAGACTCTGCCTCTTCCCCAGAGGACGTACTGGTCGGGTTCAGGAGCTCTTTCAGGAGGTTCTTTCCACCTCAGTCTGGGTCAGCAGTTCTCCTCCCCGACTGAGCAAAGCCTGAGCCAAGCCCTGCTTTCCCTTCCTGAGTCGCCGGACAGTTTGCCAGAACCTCCTTGAGGCCAACCGAAAGTCCTGCTCCATGGCCTCCCCGAACTCCTCCCACACCCGGGTTTTTGCTTCAGCAACCGCTGAAGCTGCGGTCCTTTTGGCCTCCCGGTACCTGTCTGCTGTTTCAGGAGACCCCTGGGCCAACCAGGCCCGAAAGGCCTCCTTCTTCAGCCTGACGGCTTCCTTCACCGCTGGTGTCCACCAACGGGTTCTTGGGTTGCCGCCACGACAGGCACCGACAGCCTTTTGACCACAGCTACGAGCTGCAGCCTCTACAATGGAGGCTCTGAACATGGCACACTCATGTTCCATGTCCCCAACCTCCCCCGGGATGCACGAGAAGTTCTTCCGGAGGTGGGAGTTAAAGACCCTACGGACAGGGGCTTCCACCAGACGTTCCCAGTTCACCCTCACTACACGTTTGGGTTTACCAGGTCTGTCTGGCAGCCTCCTGCGCCATCTGATCCAACTCACCACCAGGCGGTGATCAGTTGACAGCTCTGCTCCCCTCTTCACCCGAGTGTCCAAAACATGCGGCCGCAGATCTGCTGATACGATTACAAAGTCGATCAGCGACCTTTGGCCTAAGGTGGTCCGGTACCAGGTACACTTGTGACCCACCCTATGTTCGAACATGGTGTTTGTTATGGCCAGTCCATGACTAGCACAGAAGTCCAATAACAAAACACCACTCTGGTTCGGATCGGGCAGGCCGTTCATCCCAATCACTCCCCTCCAGGTTTCTCCATCATTGCCCACGTGTGCGTTGAAGTCCCCCAGTAGAACTATGGAGTCCCCGGATGGAACCCTTTCCAGGATGTCACCCAAGGACTCCAAGAAGGCCGGATACTCTGAGCTGCTGTTTGGTGCGTAGGCACACACAACAGTCAGAGCCTTCCCCCAGCGACTTGTAGTCGCATGGAGGCGACCCTCTCGTCCACCGGAGAGAACTCCAACACAGCGGCGCTCAGCCGGGGACTTGTGAGTATCCCCACACCCGCCTGGCGCCTCACACCCTGGGCAACTCCGGAGAAGTAGAGGGTCCAGCCCCTCTCCAGGAGTTTGGTTCCAGACCCGGTGCTGTGCGTGGAGGTGAGCCCAACCATATCTAGTTGGTACCGCTCCACCTCCCGCACCAGCTCCGGCTCCTTCCCCGCCAGTGAGGTGACGTTCCACGTCCCTAGAACCAGTCGGCGATGACGGGGATCCGCACGCCCAGGACCCCGCTTTTGCCTACCGCCCGGTATACAATGCACCCGACCCCAATGACTCTCCCTGCAGGTGGTGAGCCCACAGGGAGGTGACTCCACGTTGTCTTTTCGGGCCTTGGCCCGGCCGGGCCCCGTGGATCCAGGTCCGGCCACCAGACGCTCGCCGACGAGCTCCCCTCCCAGGTCTGGCTCCAGAAGGGTGCCCCGGTTTCCCTTGTTCGGGCGAGGTGGACTGTTTCTTTCCGGGAGTCTTTTCATGGGGTCTTTGAATCGCTCTTAGTCTGGCCCCTCCCCTGAGACCACTTTGCCTTGGGAGACCCTACCAGGGGCTAATGCCCCGGACAACACAGCTCCCAGGGTCACGGGGGCGCCCAAACACAATACATAATGCAATGACGGGATAATGCTGTTTTCACTTCACGGGGCATTCGTTTGTAAATATTCACCCAATTCAAACACACTCAAACACTTGATAGAGATTGTGTTTGCCCTGAACACATTATAAGATAAGATAAGATAAGATAGAACTTTATTGATCCCGAAGGAAATTCTTGTGCCAGGTTGCATAGCAATAGAATAAAATAATAGAGAAATAAACAGTAGAATAATAAAAATTTACAGTAAGTCCAAGTCCTAGGAGAAGTATAAAAATATAGGTAAGATAAGATATCAGTCAGCAAAAACTATTTGGCAATAATTGAAGTGTAATAAAAGGGTAATAATAATAATAATGGTAAGAGGTGTAGTATTGCACATGATATAAAGAATATTAAGAGTATTGCACATAATGATGAAAGTGCAACGAAAGTATAACAGTGCAATAAGGCTAGATGGCTAATGTCCTGTGCAACTTTGTTCATAATGTGTTCCAAATGTGTTCTAGAAACGTTGCAAAAAAATGACAACGTTGGTGCTCTGTCGCCCCCTTCAGGCAGAGAAGAGAACAACACTGCTTATATAAATAAACCTGCTGCTGCGGGCTGCTTTCTCACCAACATGGCAACCCGATGGGGGATCTGTAGTGCGGGGAAGATCAGCCACGATTTTACTGTGGCACTAAAATCACTCCCGGACTCAGACCACAAGGTATCAGTACAACAACGGTGGATAAATAAAAAAATAAATAAATCATCATTCAGCAAATGATAAAAAAAATTGGGTGTTACTTTCAGTCACTGAACGATCGTCGTGTTCAGTCGTTGTTGGACAGCAGCGATGATCCCATTGTACACGACGGGTCTACGCAATTCATTTCGTTTTCGGGCTTCGTTGCTTTGCACTTTGACGGCGAACTTTGTCTCCGTTTGCGTGTTATGGTGCGTTCCAGTCACCCCGGAAGTCGAAGTCGAAGTCGGATTCGGAGTCGGAACTGGGAATGACCCGAGTTGACCGCGTTCCAGTGAACAAGTCGGACGCCTTGTTTTATCAGTCGACAAATAGGAATCACTTGGCCCATAATAATCTGGCCTGTAAAGCCCGTTGAGACTGTATTGTGATTAAGAGCTATACACATAAAATTTAATTGAATTTAATTCAATAACCACGTATATATTATATAATATATAATAAATAATTTTCTTCGGGATAAATAAAGTTCTATTCTATTCTATTATTTGGCATTTTGCGCATACAAACACCGTCGCAACACAGGTAGAAGTTGGAGAGTATTGTGTATACGACTGATTTTATGAGACACAAATGGACAGAAGTGCTAAAAAAAACAACAGTATATAATACAGCTGAGTTGGAAGTCCGACTTAGATTAGACCAGGCCGTCCCACAGGAAACACCTCATTAACATATTTTATTCATTTTTTTATTTATATGGACTTCCATTGCTGGTTTTCCTCCTGTATACCTGTTTTATCATGCAAATGTATTTACCAAACACATTTGCAATTGCAATACTTCCTCTTACCATTATTATTATTACCCTTTTATTACACTTCAATTATTGCCAAATTGTTTTTGCTGATTGAATAACTATTTTATTTATTATTCTACTGTTTATTTCTCTATTGTTTTATTCTATTGCTATGCAACTTGGCACAAGAATTTCCTTCGGGATCAATAAAGTTCTATCTTATCTTATCTTATTTCAAAAAACAAAAACATGGAAGCCTTGCATCGTCACTCCATTTGCCAGGGCAGCCCTGATCTATTCCATTCAGTCATGTTGCATAATATGCACATAGCCTTGCCTGTACTGCAATAGAAGGCACTAAAGGTGTCAATCTTTTGTCTTGTTTGTTCATTGTGCAGGTTGTGGCGGTGGCAGCACGGAACCTACAAGATGCACAGAAGTTTGCCGAGAAACACAACATCCCCCGAGCCTATGGCAGCTATGAGGAGCTCTCCGGTGACCCCGGTGTGGGTCAGTTGGCATCTCGACTCGAGTCGTTTTTTTGCGGCTGATGGTCATAATGTGAACGTACCGCGTGGCAAACCCAGTCAAGTTTGTGCAAGTCAGAGTGCTATTGCTGAAATATTTTGACCCCACGATTTGGCCAAGATTCAAGAAGTTTATTAGTCACATAAACATGCAGGATGTGCAGTGAAATTAAAAAGTGGCGATGTCCAGCGGAATGTGCAACAGAACAAGACAAATATCACAAATATCACAAATTGGAGGGATCAGAATCAGAATATCCACACGATTTACAATATTTACAGCAAAATGAGCAGCTTTTAAATAACCAAATATAGCAGCAGTGAGCAATAGGCATCAAGTTATTGTTTTATTTATAAATCCCCTGTTCAGTATTATAATTAGCCTATTGCGTGTACTGTATCCTAGAACCTAGCCTATCGTATTGTTTACGATCAACATGGCGTGTTGTCACCTGTGAGCAGAGGTGGTGTACGTTGGCTCCATCCACACCCATCACCGGAGCCTGAGTCTGCTCTTCATGAACGCCAAGAAGAATGTTTTGTGTGAGAAACCACTGGCCATGAACTCCAGAGAGGTGAAGGAGATGGTGGCCTGCGCCAGAGCCAACGATGTCTTCCTCATGGAGGTATGGAGCTCCATTAGTGGAGCACTTTTAAATCAGAGGCGCTGAACACTGCTGGGGAAAAATTGAGCATTTTGGTCCAGAGGAGTAGTTTAACGCATTTAAGCTTTTCCTATAAATAATCTAGTGAAATAAATAAGTAAACAGATATCTTTTTGTGATTTGCTTTATACTTTGCCCTCACATTAATTAGACTGGGGGTCCCAACCTACCAGCTGATATTTTAAGTGCAGATAATGGAACAGATCTGCTATCCTTTCCGTATACATGTTTATATTTTAACTGTCACATCAGTTTCTAAAAGATGACCTAGACATGGTGAATACTTTCTTGTGAAAGCAAGAGAAAAGCCAACAGAAAAACCCAAACAAGTATTTGTTATGTATGAAGCAAGCAAGCGGCGTAGGTCACTGGTCCACTAGACCGATGTTGATAGACTTTGTTCAATCCTCATGCCCTGTCGTGGATCGATGCACATAAGATTAGTTTGTATCACACAGAAAACGATTGACATTACACCAAGATTACAGCACAATCTGACTTACTGAATACATATTCAAAAGCCTTGTCTTCAGAGGATATACTGTATCTGGCCATTAGCAAGACTATGATATTTGCCAACCCTAGTTAGTTACAGCAGACAGAGTACTGACCTGGGGTAAAGTTATGTCTCCATCCCCCTTGCTCCAGGACAACTAGAGGCCAGTCTGGGGATCTGCATGGCGACTGCTCCCTCTGGTCCAGGAGAGGCCTCTGGGAGGGGGAGTCTTTTATGATTAAATGAGCGATGGCAACATTTGAAGGGCATTCAACGAGCCGAAAAAAATGCAGTCACAGCACCATCTGGGGTTACACTCGGGTCATCACATTACGCAATTTGGCCGATGATTTTATTGACTTACAGGCGAGGCCGAGAACAAGCAAAGCATTCAATCATTATTATAGCAACTATAAAAAGTCCAAGGGCTAGATGGTCATAGTACTGGACATCAAATCAAGGTGGGGTTGGACCAGAAAATAACCATGATAGGACCAGGGCACTAGAACCATCAGGCCCTCCTCCTCCTAATAGAAACCAAGCCACCCACATGAGCACCTTTTAATACAGGCGGTGGTGGTGACACAGGTGAGCGCTACTGATTCGATGTGAGGGAGAAGACTGTGGACCACCAAACCTGTTGGGGGCAGCAATGTGTCTGATGGCGTTCTGGGCTGCCTTTTATATTTAGAAGAAGAGAAGCTTGAGAAGAAAGGATTAACCACCTGAAGAAAATGAAACCACTCCAATGATAGTTTCTTTGGGTTGTGTACAATGTCAACTTTGTAGTATTAGTTCATATTTTTGTAGATATTTAATAACCACATTTGTTATACTTTCCCACCACCCAAATATGTGCAATCTACATTTAAAAGTATACATTTACAGGAATTTGCTCAATGCAACTACCTTATACCAAATAAAAAAGGCTATACACATATTTGAAACCAGTACTTGATAAACTGAAATGCATTAATTTGACTCTTGTCTCACAATAGCCTACAATCGAGGCATCTGTAGTGACTTATATCCTAATTATTTTGTAAAATAAACATGGGAGAAAATGAGTCACTGCCGATGGTAAGAAAGTAGGTCAGACAGTGAGGAACCCACAACAGTACTCCAGAGTATTTGTAAATGTAGTCTATTTTCCCCAATTGATGGTCTATATGGTGTGCAACTGGACGACGGTGACGCTGTACGCTTTCTCCCCCGTCTAGCCGAAAAACATTTTCTTTCTGTCTTTCTTTGTCAGGGACAGTACATATTAATAAACAGTGCTGTAAATATGCCATTTAATATGTCATTTACAGTAAAATTAGAACACAGACGGACATCAGCAGAACAGACATGAGCAGCAAATAGACGCAGAGTAGATTACGGTTCAACAAAGCAGAGACAAACGGGACATCTTGACTTAATTAGTTAACCTTAACTTACAGAACAGCTTCAAAAAACAGACATAAGCAAAGACAGATATGAGCAGAGACAGACATTGAAAAAGACAAATATGAGCAACAGGACAACAGTAGCACTAAGGTAAGTCAAGCAGCAGTGCAGTATAGCAGCATAACAAATTGTGAGTTGACAGATATTTGCTGAATGATTAAGGCCTCCTCCTCCTCCTCCCTCCCCACCCCAGGCAGTATGGACCAGGTTCTTCCCCGCGTCCCTGGAGATCAAGCGACTGGTGGCCCAGGGAGAGCTGGGCGAGGTGAAGATGGTCAGAGCGGACTTCGGGTTCCCCATGCTGGGGGTCCCCCGGTCGGTGACGAAGGAACTGGGGGGAGGGGCCCTGCTAGACATCGGCGTGTACTGCCTGCAGTTTGCGTGCATGGTGTACGGCGGGGAGAAGCCCCAGAGCGTCCAGGTCACCGGAGGCTGCCTGGAGACGGGTACTCTCGCGTGTGTGCTTAACACTTGGTCGTAGGGCTGGCCCATGTGGACAAAATCTCCTATCCCGAGAGACATTATACCACCAGGCGTGATTAACCATTCCAAGCGGTTTCAAAAAGCGGTTGGAATGGCCCCACTTGACATCACAAGTGGGCGTGTCCAGAAGTGTGATGGATAGATCAGCCTACCAGCAGTGGACTGTAGCAACGGGTAGGCTGATCTATCCACCATACATCTGGGTGGACACGCCCACTTGTGATGTCAAGTGGGGCCATTCCAACCGCTTTTTGAAACCGCTTGGAATGGCAAATCATGCTCACACCTGGTGGTATAATAGGGGTCCTTTAATATCTATAATGATGTAAATCATGATATAGCATGTTTTCTTGTAATTCAATAGCTGGAACATTCTGGTAAGTTCAGAAAATTGACATTTACTGTAATGCAGCCTTTAAAAGCAGGAAAAGACACCACTTATGCCATATCACGATTTTATGATATCCAACTCCATGACGACATATAGTCTTGTAATCACATTAATCGATATAATATCCATATATTGCCCAACCCTATTTGGTCGTGTCCAGCAAGTGCATTCTGCATAGCACATGACCTTGTTTGGGACATGCATCAGCGTGTTGCTGCTGCCCCCTGCAGGCCACTCAACCACATTTACTAAATTGCAAAGAAGTGTTTCATAACCGTAAACCCATCTGGGCATTTCAAATAAATAATGTAAATAACAAGCACAAATTACTTCTGGATGTAGCTCACTTTTAAAAACTGCAGGCTAGGTGTGTGTAGTCTTCCATTTTACAGAAGGAACAATTTGTCCCAGGAGAATCACAATAGGATGTAGAAGTAATTTTATCGTATATCAGGCCTATTTACCTTGTCTATCACGTGTGCGTGCATGCGTGTGCGTGCGTGTGTGTGTGTGTGCATACTTTGTTTTTGCAGGAGTAGATGAGTGCATGGTGGTCACTCTCAAATACCCGGGCAACAGGATGGCAGTGTGCACGTGCACAAACACTGTGGAGCTTCCCAATGACGCCGTGGTCTCTGGCACCAAGGGCTCCATCAGGGTAGGTCAACGCTGTCACCATGCAGACTGAGCACATGCAGGACAACCGGCTAAGAAGCTTTTTACAGAGGAATAGAGTTTAGAGTAATACTGAATAGAGATGTAACAAAAGCTTTGGTGTGGAAATAAGCGGTTTCATTGACCACTAACTCATCTAATTGTGCACAAATGATATTTGGGTGTGATTGAGTAGATAATTGGAGGCTGGAGTTGCTGGTCCAGTTTGATTGCACATAATGGTGCCACGTCTGAGTCATAAAAAGGCCTTGTTGATTGTTGTCACAGAGCCACAGCATGTCCTGCAGTCATTGAAATGTGAATTTGGTATTGATTCCTATTTTCAAATGGAGGTCCCCGCCCATATGTGGAGCCCTACGTCACTGATTGTGAATGGAAAAGAGACCCAGTATCCGGTACCCGAGCCCTACCTGCCCCTCAACTTCCAGAACAGCACGGGCATGAGGTACGAGGCGGAGGAAGTGCGGCAGTGTCTGCTCAAAGGTAATGTCCTCTTCCTGCACAGAACCATGATTGACGATGCCGGATTAACTGAATCCATTTAATTTTACGGAAATGCTGATCGCCACAAGGGGGCATAAAAATGCCAAATTCTTTGTGTGTGTATATCTCACTTATTTTACACTATTCTGTAGGATGGTTGCTTTCTTCAATTTTGACATGCAGAATTCAGCTGTCAGTCATTTTAACAAACATGACAATAAACTTGATCACTGATTAGAATATAAACAGTTTTAAGATATCAGTAAATTCAACTTGTGACTACAATGTCCACATCTTGTACATTCATACATCATTGATGTATATACACCACACTATGTGCATGTTATTAATTGTAGTAGAATACAATATTCAGTGAGAGATGTATCACATCCCCTATTTAGTGCATAAGAGCTGTCACCATCAGGCAGATGGTGCCATTCCACAGAACCAACCGGGCACGCAGATCATTTGTGCCTTTCAGCATTGAATCGCTGAACAAACTGGGAAACAATAACTGAACCTCTGTGTGTGAGGGTGCTGCACCTTACCTTATAATATGCAGAGCACTTTGGTGATATGTTGTGTATAGGTCTGTGACCTTGCTGTGGTGATGTTTTCGGTATTGTAATTGTCTGTCTATATTAGTCTCTTGTCTTAATGCTAATTGCGTGATTTTCCATCATAATTACAATGAGTGCTCCCCTCTGTTCTCCCCACACACACGAAGGTCTGAAGGAGAGTCCAGGCATGTCCCATGGAGACTCTCTGCTGCTGGCCGAGCTGGAGGACGAAGCTCGCAGGCAGGTGGGCGTCGTGTACAGCCAGGACCATCAATAAAGCCATAACTCAACCAGTGATAATTTACTAAAATGTATCCGATTTAAAAAAATAATCCTGTAGAGGATTTGTTTTGTACCATGATGCTAAACCACACAAGTGATTTTCCATTTGATTACCCTTTTAATAAAAAGAATAAGTGCACAGCAAGAGGATCAAGATTGTTTGTTTTGTCTCTTTTATTGATGGAAATCCAGTCACAGGACAGCTCAGTACACCAGATTAAACATAGACAACCTTAAACTAATGTGTTTTTCAAGTCCTAGCATCACTATGACACGCAAAAAGATGACGACAGCACAACGAATTGAGTGACAATAGGAGTGTAAATATGAGTTTTACCCAAAATGCAACAGGGTTCCAGGAAGGACATTTCCTTGCAAAAAAAAACCTCTAGAAAGTGCTCGTTTACATTTAATGTGACTGAACCACAAACGATAAAACCTGGGATATAATAATCAAAAGTGACACCTAAAGTTTCTCTCACAAAACACAAGACAGTAACTGGCATTCAAATGACATTAAGTGGCCATCCAGAACGAGTCTTGTTATATAGTAGTATAGTAGTCATGGACACCCAAGGAATGAGAGCTCACCTCTCACAACACTCAAGTAGAATACAGAATGTGGAATTGTCGACGTGGATTGGAAGTGTAACGTTGAGACTTGAATACAGTCACAGCTGGCATAAGAGTATACATATTACATACACATACACGATAAGCGGGCTGTTTCGGTGACCACGGTGGAACCGAGGTTGGACTGGAAGGGCAGCCATTTTGATACTAGACACCTCAACTTTGTTCTCATATTTTTGTTAAAAGGCAGAGCGGAGTGTATTCAGTGAAATTCCAACCTTTCGTTTTTTAACAAGGCGAGTTTTCCCTCCATGAACAACCACACCTCAACAGCCCATCTACCTGCATGCAAAAGAAGCCAGACTTTCCTTACTTGCGAGTTAATAAATACATGAGGTTTTGGGTCAGGGTGTACCAAGCTGTGGTCCCGTAGACTTTAGTTGTTATTGAGAGACTTTGTGCTGAGAAGCAAACGGAATGAGAGTGTTTATATTGGTGAAAAATACATGAAGTACAATATATTCTGCCTCTGTGTGTGATGGTTAGTTAAACTGATAAGGGGGAGGGGTTAGTCCAGACGGTGGGAGAGGGAAGGCTATGAGTGAACATAGAAGAATATGATGGGAGTGGAGGAGGGGGGCGGGGGTTAATGCGTTGTTCAGGGAACGATGACCACACGCATGGTGTTGGTGTAGCCGGAGCCCGGGCGCCAGCCGGTCAACACGATGACCACGTCTCCCTCCTTGAAGAAGCATCTGGCCTTGCCTGGGCACACGGACAACAGGAGACACTCGGTCATTCACCAACTATCGTGTTGACAATGTACAGTGAAATGGGTGTCAACTGTGTGTCTAGTGATACTTTCTTTAAAAGGGCTCCCGTTTTACCACCAGGTGTGTGATTAGCCATTTCAAGCGGTTTCAGAATCTCCCTCTAACGACATCACAAGTGGGAGTGTCCACCCAGATGAAAGATCAGACTACCAGCCTCCTGAGTGGACTGTAGCAACTGGTTTGGCTGATCTTTCCAGCACACATCTGTGTGGACACTCCCACTTCTGATGTCATTAGAAGGAAAGGCTTATTCTGAAAAGGCTTGAAATGCCTAATCTCTCACACACACACACTTTAGTTGCACAGCAGCAGGCCAGTGAAATTGACTATATAGTCAGAAAGCACATACAGGCTCTTAATGAGCAGGTAGGGGGGTTATGGCATCCAACGGTAGACTCAAACCCTGGACCATCGGGCTGGGGGTCACCCACCCAACCCCACCTAGACACCCCGTGACCTCTCACCCATTTCCATGGCGAAGTTGACACGCAGGTCGACGTCCTCGGCCCACACGTTGTGGGCGGGCTTGTTGAACAGCACGGGGAAGATGCCGCGGTACAGGTGGGCCTGGCGCGCCGTCTGGGCGTTACGCGTCACGGCGATGATGGGGGCGCGGGGGCGGTACCGGGAGATCAGGTGGGCGGACCTGCGGAGCAGAACACCGGATGAAAAGGACGCCTTTTTGGTGAGGGCAGTAGTGTTCCGGAGTATTGATTAAACTACATACAGTATATTAACTACAATGTAATTATACGCTAATACAACTATGAGTGTTTTACTTTTAACTCCAAAGCAGAGAATGCCTTCTAATTTACATAACATTTCAGAAGAATTTATTCTAAATGTATACAATCAAATAAAAGCTTATATTAATATATGTGGACTGTACGCAAGTAAGATGATATTAATGAAGTAATTTAAATAGGGTTGCACAGAGAAAGATCAAAACAACCAAATCCCCCAGTTGGCAGATACACAAGGCCCACTACGAATCAAGCATAATCAATCATCAGGGAGGTACCATTTCCATAGCAACAGCTACTAACCGGCACACCATGTAACCCTGTCTATATGTCTCACACACACACACACACACACACACACACACACACACACACACACACACACACACACACACACACACACACACACACACACACACACACACACACACACACACACACACACACACACACACACACACACACACAGAGAGAGAGAGAGTGTTTAGCTTAGGGAGGGTGGCTGGAAGTGGTTAGAGCTGGGTGATGCATTAAACCATTAAACAGCACCTGTGATCCCAAGAGACCGACATTATTGTACAACATGTCATTTCAGTATTACGGTGAAATTATTGGGTACATGCAGCAGGCGCTGATTATACCAGAATACCAGTTCTACCAGCATAGACGAACCCTGGACGCCTTCCTCATTAGGGTCAGTGAGATCCACTACTAGTACAACTATGGATGTGAACCGCTACCAGTCCCAAGACTAGTACTGGGCCATATGGGCAAAATCTGCTATAGTCATTTCATATCTGCGTCAATAATGTAAAATAACCACATTGTAGAGGCTATTTTGGATAATATACACCACACTATATATACAAAATTAGATTTTTGATAATCATCAGTAATATGGTTATAATAACCATCTCATCGTCTGACTGCTCCGAGTTGCTCTGTCATATACCTTTACCCAAATTACACAAAGTAATTAAGTTTTTACATTACTGTAATGCAGTTTTAATACTACGCTACCCTGCCCTACCTACTAACAACCATACCACCTTACCTTCTGGAACTGGGACTCCCTCCCTCCTCCACCTCCCCCACCCTCCTCTCACCTGCCCGTCTTGGTGAGCACTATGATGGCGCTGGCGCAGCACTTGAAGGAGGACTCCACCGCGCCCACGGCCACCGCCTCAGAGGGGTCCCGCGTCAGGTGGCTGTTTCTCCGCAGCTCCTCAAACAGCTGCCTGTGGAAGGTGGCTGCCTCCGCCTCCCGCGCAATCTGAGCCGGCCGACACGGCACCGAACCCGGGGGGTGGTGGGTTGGTTGGGGGTTACATTAGGGTCACACACTCTCACTCTCACACACACACACAGCTACTGCCATATGCACCCCGAGGAGCACGGGCAAATGCTCAGCTAGCCTCCTGGAAGGTTTTAAGGGTCATCATCTGATCATTGCTTTTGCTTTTTATTAGATTAGAGATTCTATTTTTTGAGGTTGATCAACTGTATAATTGTGTGTCAGATGAAGGACAGTTCGTTATACACTATTAATTCAGGTCATGTCGGCCAACAGAAAGCCAAAAGTGTGGCTTTGCTTGACCATGGCACTTGGTTTGTTTGTTTGTTTAAGAAGGGACAATGCACACTAATTAATGTAAGTAATTCATTAATGTAGCCATCATGTAAATGTGTCAGATTTAGCCATACAGGCTATTTTTCAATCTGCAATCCCTGACAGGTTGATGGTATATAGATAGCCACCAACCAATACAGATATATATGGTTGAACCCTTCACCCAACCAGTAGACTCGTGTCCAAGCGGTTTGCCGTGCTTCTCAAGGTTGTCTGTCCCTGCCTGGCCCTGCCCTCCCTAACCAGTATCGGTACACCCTGGTCCTCCCAGACCTTTTCACCCCCCAGGAAAGGGGTCACCGAGGGGATGGGGGTTGAGGGTCCTGCTGCCTACCTTCCAGAGTTTGTGAGTACAATGAACGCGGAGGCTAAGATCTTAAAGGACGCCTCGACGGAGCCGATGGCGATGGCCTCGGCAGGGTCGGTGGAGGGCGGCGTGCTCCGGCGCAGGTCCTCAAACACCTGCCGGTGGAACATGGCCGCCTCGGCCTCGCGAGCGATCTGCCACGGGCCAGTTGCGAGGGAGGGAGGGGGTGGGGAGGGGTGCAAAGGTCAAAGGGCAAAGAGGCCAAAGCAGGCATGATTCACGCAACAGGAGATGAAGTGCGAAGGATAGTTGGGGGTGGGGGGGGGGGGGGGGGGCAGGGGAGTGGTAAAGAGGAGATTGAAGGAGAGAAGGGGACAAACAACAAGGGGACAATAGAGATGTTTTGAGTGCAGTGAGCCAAACAGCAAAACATACATGTTAGAACACACCCAACAGACATGTCCCCATGTGTCCATCTGCAGGGATAAACTACAGAAAACACAAAAGCCCCTCATTTTTTTTTAAATTCAGTTAGTGGATTGATGTCAACAAATTTGCACATTCCTTCCAAGCTGTGTGAATAAACAAAACAAAAAGGGGTGTGGGACGCAAACACCAGACAAGTGCAGAGAAGGCTTAGTTGGAAAAGCAGTTGCAAGATAACGGGAAGATGCAGGAGAAAAAAAAAAATTACGCCAGCCTCACAGAGCCACCGATCGCACGTATGGAACATTCATCTTATTGATGACTCAGTGCATTTGCGATCGATTGAGCGAATGCGTTCATGCTGCAGTGTAGAACAGGCCCGCGTGGAGCCAGCAGGGCCACAGTCAGGTAGGGCTGCTGAGTCACAGCTGCAGCGGAGGTGCAGGAAGGAGACAGGAGCCAAGGACAGAGGAGGTGAGGCACGGCAGGCCCTGGCAGTGTGGAGGAAGACCTGCGTCGGCGCATCGCATTATGCAGCCATCAAGGCTACTCTTATTTTTAATGCTACGTTCTCATCTTAGTCATGATTATGACGCTTACCAAGGCTGACAAAAATATTTACCATTTCATCCAAAGCGATTTTTTAGAGCAATGCCATTAAGCAGCAAGTAGGAAAGAGGCACTTTGCGCAAGAATGTCTACTGGTAGGCAATATCCTGAGTCTTGCACTTTTAAAGCCGAGTTGAGAGTATAGGTCATAGTTGAGCGATAGGCTAGCATCGACGATGCTTTTCATCCATTGAAAATTGCAGAGAGACGGAAGAGCGAAGTATATGAATAGGAACGAGGACCTGCCAGTTGACCAGACCCTCGGTTTGAAATGTCAAGCCTCACAAACAGCTCTGGTCAAGTGGGGTTAAACAGTGCAGGGTTTCAAAGAGGATCAACCCCAGGAGAGAATTAAAAAAAAAACAAAAAAACGAAAAAAACAACAAAAGCAAACACTGATCTTGCAGTAAGATTAAAAGAAATAAGATTTAGTCTTTACTTTTCTGAAATTACTTCTCTGTCTGCCTTTAAGGATAACTTCATCTGTATCCGCATCAGGGATATCATGTGAGTCTGGAGCTCAGCACATATGCAAAATCTAACCCCAGCCTCACCCACATTTAAAATCATACAAAGTTCCCCTTTAACAATTGCTGACTGGGCGTTTCTCAGGAGCAGCAGCAGTACTGGGCAGTATCTCACCATGTGCTGTGTGCGCACGGCCTCCAGGGGGTAGTCTCCCTTGGCGGTCTCTCCACTCAGCATGATGCAGTCGGCGCCGTCCAGAACGGCGTTGGCCACGTCGCTGCCCTCGGCGCGGGTGGGCCGCGGCTTCTTGATCATGCTCTCCAACATCTGCACACCGGCACAACAAATGCAAAATAAGAATAAATATAAATGAACCCAGAATACCAATTGGGTAAAAAAAAATAGACATGCATTTAGTGCATTTTTGCACATTTCTTTGTGTACCAATGTTGTAAAAAAGACATTTACAAATCTGACTACAATGGGAGGAGTCTCGACAACCGTTCAATCGACTTCACACGTTTATTGCTAAGGAAGTGCAGTGTCGAGTGTGGAGTTTTTGTGGGCGAGTGAATCTCAAAAAAGCTGCAAGCAGCAGCAGCAAGACCCATGGTCCTTTTTCAACGGACACGTTACGAACGGGCAGGGCCATGCTTCGAACGGACTAGTATATTTGTATGCGTCATATACACAAATATATTGAATCACTGCCTTAGTATTCATTGTGTACTTTCAGGGTGTGGCACATTTCTTCCAACAGTGAGCCTGTATTGAGAAGGTTCAGATTTTGACATTGCCAACCTGTGTAGCGCACGTGATTGGCTTGCCGGCTCTGTTGCAGCGGCCAATCATCATCTTCTGGGCCAGGAAGACCTTCTCCGTTGGGATCTCGATACCCAGGTCGCCACGGGCAACCATGATGCCGTCGCTAGCCTCCATAATCTCGTCGAACCTGAGAAACAAACGCGTCAATTACTGCACACAGAATCCAAAATGAAACACCTGAATCTTAATGTTTTGAATGCAACTGTTTAAATCAATTTTAATTAGTAATTATTTTAACAGTGCTGATGTTTGTGTTCTTGTCTGTCGTTTTTTTTTGCCTATTTGTATTTCCATGTATTTCCTGAGAAATGAATGGCAAATGGATTGCATTTATATATTGCTTTTATCCAAAGCACTTTACAGTTGCCTCACATTCACCCATTCATACACCATCAGGAGCAGTTATGATTAGGTGTCTTGCTTAGGGACACCTCGACACTTGGCTAGGCGGAGCCTGGGGATCGAACCAGCAACCTTCTGGTTGCAAGACAACCACTCTTACCTCCTGAGCTAATTCCCCCCCTAAATAAAGGTTTGATACGATATATGATACGATTTAGCAATTTGGCAGGTACAAACATTCCCCCTCCGCCCCCAAACCCAAGACCACATTCTTAAACGTTAACTACTGCACATAAAACCATCCTTCCGGTATTAATTGTAATGTTCATGTGAGCGGACCTGCGGACGCCCTCGTGGTTCTCCAGCTTGCTGATTATCTTGATGTCCTTGCCCTTCTCCCCGAGCACGGCGCGCACCGCCTTGACGTCGTCTGCCTTGCGGATGAAGGAGGCGAACACCATGTCCACGCCCTGCTCCAGGCCGAAGCGCAGGTCCTGGATGTCCTTCTCCGAGACGGCGGGCAGGTCCACGGCAGCGCCGGGCAGGTTCACGCCCTTCTTGCTGCCCAGTGTACCACCGTTCTCGATCTCGCACATCAGGAAGTCGGAGCCTAAAAGAGGTGGAGGAGGGGGGCATGAGACTTCACTGAAACGGTACTGTATTAATCCAGGACAGGACAGAAGTGTGTGCGTAGTCGTAAGTGTGTCCAAAATGCTTTGTGACTTAGTGAAGTACCCAGCAGGAAAGCACCTCCTTCCAGTCAGCAGCGTACTCACCGATCTCCTTGACCTGCAGGGACATGAGGCCGTCGTCGATGTAGATCTTGCTGCCCACCTCCACCACGTTGGTGATGTTCTTGTAGTCCAGCCAGAGTACCTCGTCATCACAGTTCTCCATGTAGCTGTCGTCCAGGGTCAGCTTGATCATGTTACCCTTCTTCAGCTCCACCTCCCCCTCACCGCTCTGCCACAAACCACACGGGTTTATACATTTTATTCCAACATATTCCAACATGTTCTTAATGCCAGCACAAAGAGCACACACGGGATCGTATGTGAACACAAACCTTGTTGCACTTGTTTTGTAAGCAAACAAAGGCGTGAAGTATGTTTGTTTACAACACAGCAGTCCTGCCGGGTGGGACCATCATACAGAGACCACAAACACCACTGAACAAAACATGACCGGCGGGATTGCACTCCTGGGGGATTGAACATTTCTGAACGAGAGGCCGTTTGGAGGCAGAAGGCAGGGTGCTTGTTATTATGATTGGAATGATTCTGATGATCAATGTCATCATTCAGAATCATGATTCTGAATGTAGGGGTAGGCAATGGAGAAAATCAAATATTACACTTCTGCCACAATTGCAATATCCACAATTTAAGACAATGTCTCGTCTCATATCACGATATCGATAATCTGTATATTGCCCAGCCAGTCGATTAGATTTTATTTGTATAGCCCTTAATCACAGTTAGTCTCAAAGGGCTTTACAGGCCATGTGGTTATGGGCCATATGACACCCTGCTAGCCCCCCTAAGGGCAAGAAATGACTCCCAGCCATATGAATGGTGTCGATAAGTGAACGGTTGAAACAATTGAACTTACTCCCTTGATGAGTCCGGTCCTGATTTCAGGGCCCTTGGTGTCCAGAGCGATGCCCACCGGTCTGTAGTGGATGCTGCCGGACTCAAAGCTCTCACAGGCCTCGCGCACGTTCTTGATGGTCTGTCTGTGGTACTGCAGGTTGGAGAGAGTTCAGGAGACGAGTCAATTATGGATAGTAAAAAGGTAAAGGGACTTTGTAGAAGGGAATAATGTCAGGGAAATGCATGAGGCAGAGACTACGACGTTTCCAATATGAATTAGCAAACCCCACAAAAGAACACAAGAAAAGAGAATTGTAATTGTTCAAAGCCATCTCATCGAGACACGACATGATTTTGGATTTTTATTTTGATCTCCTTTAGTCCACTGGCTAAAACACTTTAGTATACAATTAATAAATAATACAACACATAATTATTGACAAATATACACAAACACACATGCATGCATAAATATACGCATACATACATATACACATAGTTACCTTTACACCATCTAGCAGCCGTCATAAATATGACGTGTTGGTTTACATACCAATTCCCTTTATGATTTCTTTTACTACATCATGCCATCTCTTATGACTAAAGTCACCCACACAAAAGGAAACTGCTCCTCTATTGATATCTATTGAAGTCAAATCACAATCTGACACCATTATCCACCAAGATAATGCCTATCTTTACAGCCCCAGCCTTCATAAACTTGACTAATAAACGGCACCGTGGAGTTGTGCAGTCATATCCACTTCCCATCGTATGTTCAAAAGGAACAGGTCAACCAATGATGATACAGAATGAATCACTGAAGACATTTTCTGGAAATCTCTAGAAATGTGACTAGTGTAGGTGCACAGCCTGTATTTGGTGGTGAGCCTGAAAGATGGTGAATATCATTTGTTCAACTAGAGGGTATATTTGTGGGGAGGATGTGATGACAGTATTTTTGTTTCGCATCCCGATTATAAATTAGGCTTTAGAGAGCATACCACATCTTAATGGGACATACCCCCATTTGAAATAGTAAGAGCAAATATTGCTAATAAATCACTGCCGACTCACCACTCCAAGCTATCTATCAACGCTCACAATGACCATTAAACATGCCTTTGTGCTTCCTCCACAAATTGTTAGGTTGAGAGTCATTTGGATTAAAGGCAAATATGTCAAACTGATTCTTCCTCACCAAGCCAATAGCAAATTACACATTTGGACTTCTCATGATGACTATGGGGAAAGTGGGGACAGCCCACCACGATATGATGCAATGCAAAGCAACTTGCATCGAAAGCATTCATTGGATGACTGTGCAAGTGTAGCCTGGTTGCAAGACAAAGGCAGGAAAGGGAGTCACGTTGGCAATGGACCCAGAATTCCTGTCCATGGAGGATAATAAGGGTGTTACCTTGAATCTTTAATTACTGGAATCTTTGCTAGGAAGACAAAGTCGAGGTAGTCTTTAATAGTCGAGGTAGTCTTTAATAGTCAAACCGTCACGTTGGGAAAAGTAAGTGTGTGTGTGTGTGTGTGCGCGTGCGTGCGTGTGTGCGTTTCCATTGTGAGGATGGGGGAGGGGGTTCTAAATGGGTGATACCATACCATTTTTGGACTTCTAGAAGGAAAAGCCTACAAGTTATACTGTTTTTTTTTGTCGGGATGCAGGGTCAGGCTACTGTGTGCAATTTGCTGCATTGTTCTGCTTCAACAAATGTCCTTGTTCTTTTTGAACTAGAGCAGCACATTCTAGGCTGCATTTGTTCTATAAGCTGAAATGCATTATTCACATGCAAGCCATTTACAATGTGTCATCAAATGCTTCTACATTATCTTTTACATGATCTTATCGATGGGAGTTTTGTCATGATCAGATGCAAATACCGTGCATCAGACAAAACAGAGCTCTGGCTCCACAAAGGACAGCCACTGTTAAATTAAGTTTGTGCTGCACTTCGCCTTATAGACAGCTGTGGGAAACCCTGAAAGACAAAATTGGTCATCTCTGATAGTCAACTCTTCTATCCCATACTTGATATATGCAAATCAGTCTTCGATGTAGGTGTGTTTTGGCAACTGGATGCTGGGCATGTAGACTGACCATTGTTATTGCCAATCTTCGTACAGCTTTTGTTAAGCACTTGGATGTAAGGGGCAAGTAATCACATTGACGGCGATTCAATTGGCTCCAGGTCCAAGTATCCTTTGAGCCTGCGGCATGATTACCTGCCAAGCGGCCTGGCCGACCTTCAAACTTACTAGAATGACCCATGGCAAAAGCTATAAGCTGTAATGAAAAGTTAGCTTCCACAGTCCAATCATATTCAAATAGTTTACCCTTGAGAGACTGATATCTGAAGCATCAATTATAAGGGGAACTTATAATTGACTTCAATATAAAGGAACATGACCGTTTTAGACAATGATAAACACCTTAGCAGTTGAGACAGGTAATTGCAACATTGTTGTAAGACTAAAGACTTTTGCAATGAGTACAACAGCAGTCAAGTGGAAGAATGGCGGGGCATTCAGAGTTCAGTTTAATTCAAGCACGTTTACAAGTATTTCGGCGGGCTCATTGCGCACTTTCACCAAACACTGTCGGTGCAGAGGAGATAAAGGTTTGTGCTGTACACCGATGAAGTATTTATAGTGCCACAAGCCACCGGAGATTAGGTTTCCGTGCTCGTCACACAGGTCTCATCAAGAGCTTTGATCCTGCTCACAAGGCTTGAAGTAACGCACACGAAACAGACCGGGAGGGGGGGGGTATTTTCCATCGAAGTAGAAAGACAAACCCTTGGTTCCCACAAAAACCTAGGCATTTCAAGGCGAGTGTCCAAATCCTAGGACTTTACAAAAAAAAAAAATGCTCATTAAGAAACACGCCTTGGGGTTTTGGTGCAATAGATTTGCCAACTACATTCCTTTAGTGCAAGGAGCCATCTTTATGAATACACTTGAAAAGGCACCAATCCAGTTTAATTAAATAGTGTAAAATTGTCCTCCAAAAACAGTTGGCAATACTACACATCGAGTCAAAGTGTTTTATTGTCACATGTTCTTCATACACAGGTACGCTTTCCTCAGTGCTTTTTTTTTTCCTCAGAATCCTGTACTTACTACTAACCACACCACATGTGGATAGAAAGGAGGCGGTGAACCAGGGGTAAAGCCAGTATATTTCCAGGGGACCAGAAGGTCATCATGGGTACCGAGTTTAATTCTATTAAGTCAGAGTCTGTCGTTGCTTAAACTGAAATATTTTTTTTTTACCACAACTTGGAGCTCGAAACCGGTGTGTGAAACAAGAAGGGGCTTACTTTGTCCCCATTGATATAGTGTTACATATCACACAAGTGGAAGTGTGTGTGTGGTTGGCGATCCTTGGTTTTAAGCAGCCCTCACCTGGCTCGCAGGGGTTGCATTGGTCCCATCAATGCACACGAGGTTAAACCAGTCATATCCGACGCACGTGTTTATTCAACCACTTCCTGATGTCTTGCAGTTGGAGGAGCCCGAGCAGAAGCCATGTAGTGGCAATCGTAGCAGAGAGCCTTTGCGACACACGCCACACGAGCCACATGCTCCACACACACGCCTTACCTCTATGCGTGCCGATGGGGAAGTTTCAAGCGTGTGCCAACGTTTCAGTTCCAGACTTGATCATCTCCTTCAGCATCTCACAGAGCGGGACACTCGAGCTGGCCCTAGTCAGCAACCAGAGAAAAAAGTATTGCGAGGACTTGCGGAAAGGCTTTTTTTTTTTTTAGCTTTGATACATTAGTTCCTAACTAGCATGACTCATCCATTTAGTCCAGTATTTACAATAGCTTCTTGGAAACCGTGTCATTTCTGAGTTGTCTTAGATGAGCGATATCGTTTGTGTTCTGGTAATGAGTGACTACAGTACAGTACGGTAGTTGAACAGTGTACCGCACTGAAGTTTTATTGCCCTTCTCCAATTAGCAGAGCTGTAAAGATACATCTGGATACCCATGCCGTGAGTCAGTGACTCTTAAGAGTGTTGACAGATGCATTTTGTGTGTATGCCATGTGGTATTCGTCAACCCACCGATGGTGCAGATGATGCCGGTGTTGCGGGCGGTGGTGGGCTCGGAGTCGATGTCCAGCAGGCACAAGTGCTCCAGGAAGGTGTCAGCCATGGCGGCGTTGAGCTGCTGCGTCTGGATGAAGGCGGAGCCCATGTCCAAGTTCTTCTGCTGAGGCATGATGAGTCCTGGTGCTGATGGGTTTGTCCTGCAGGAAGACAGGCCACCAACAGAGAGGATCAAGCAACATGCTGCGGTCAACATGCGTTTTTTGTTCAGGTGGTCCTAGCAGTTTATTCAATCAAGACAGAGGTCAAACCCTTACCCTTCGGACTCACAGTGCCTGAATGTGTATTGTAAAAAGTGACGTCAGGAAGCTGACACACGTTGCAAGGACATTGGCACAAATTGGTCATTCTAAATGCGTCACACCACCTCACACTTTGTAGTGTGTAGCCAACAGCCTATTACATGCCCCTCTTATTTGCAATGGGCCACGGCAGTTGTGAGGATTCTGTACAAATAACAAAAATCCCCATTCCATTGCCTGGCCAGACGTAAAGGGAAGTGCCTAAGCTAGCAGCTTGGAACAGACTTCATCAACAGTGCATTTGAATAAATATTCTTCACAAGGGTTTACAGTTTGGGCTACTTGCGCAGTAGATGGGCTCGACGATACAACCTCTCCAACAAGACAAAAAGGTTTTGGTTTAACTCAATTGTAAAGGAGTTTATACAATAGCCCACAGAGAGAGACTCAACAAGTATTACATTTCCTTCCTCCCACATTGTGAAAACATTAGGGTCATATTTGAAAGTGAGTCAAATATGAAAGTATTTGCAAAATCATTTAAGCAATCATTTATAGATGGAGACATAAAGCCAGCTAACCCGTTTATATTGCTTAAGATAAGATAAGATATTGATCAACGATGTAGGCAGTGTGCTCATGTGACTTCAAGACACTTCTCCTTTCCTACACACTCCCATGGAGCGACAACACGGGCCGCCATCAGTCAGTGTACATCATGTTCCCCTCCTCCCGTTTCCCATGGCAACCCCTCTGCCGCAAACACGCACGCGCACACTGCTATGCCCACCGTTCAGCTCTTCTTCTTTACCCCTCATCCACGATTGCAGCTGATTAGTCACCCAGTGACATTACAGCCTCCACCCTTTCCAAACACCTGGGTATGAAGTCCACGTGCATTTATTTCATCACATTGTGGTTTTGCTCATGTCAATTGATCTGAAATGTTCTTAAAAAGGACTTTGAGTTACAACATTACAACAGTACCAAGACTCATTAGACCTACATCTGTACTATTTTAACATGATTCTTACACCAGAACCTGCATTAAGGAGTTAGGCTAGTAACTAAGCAGAGGCTGTTTGGGTGAGGGCTGTGCTATGCCACTACGGTGGCATCCTCAATGAGGAAGTCCTGCACATTCTGATTGGCTGGGCTCCGGTTACAAAACCATGTCACATGACATGGTTAGGTGACATGGGAGAGGCAGAGCTCGTTGGAGGTCGTGTACTTCTCTAAAATGGAGCCTGGATTCCATGGTGATTTCAGGTATGTAGTAAGTAGGCTGTAGGCCCAATACAAATAAAGACTACAAAAACCCAACCCATTTCAGAGGAAGCATCAGAGCTCATGTAGACATATAACCCAGAGGACGTATCAGATTCCCTGATAGTGAATTAATTATCATTAAGTAAGTGAAGTCACACTCTCACTGATTGCTTTTCACATGAGCAATTCAAAATGGGCACCTTTGTATTGCTGACAACCCCTTGGTTGTCACCAATGACCTTTTGGCCAGTCAAATCTAGTTCAATCATGTGCAAGTTGAATAACATGCCAATGTAGTTGGATGCAGTGGGATGTTTTATAGTGTTAGGCATTATATATAGGCATTATATTTGTCTGACAATCACGACAGTCCAGGCAAGAGATTACACAATAATGCAATCAACATCGTACAGTTTAATTAACCCATCACAATTTTGAGCCAAGGACCTTCCTTGTTGCCTTTAAAAAGCATAATACTAGCTTGCCATTACTCATGGCATTACTCATGGGTACAGTGCATACGTGCAGGGAAGCCCATCCAGCATCCCAAGCCCCTCTGAGCACATTTCTCCACACTAGTCAGCGCCCCCAACAGGCTGGTGCAGTAGCAACAAGGGGAGAGACCTCTGGTGCTGTACGTGAGCTCAGTCACATCCCTCTCTGCTGCAGCTGGCTGCATCACACTCCGACGCTAAACCACAAGGGGCAGTCCCTTCATTGGCTCATCTGTTCCTGACTTCCAGGAAAGGTGCACTTAAAATAAAAGAAATATTTTAAATATGAATAGGCCTAGTGTGTACTAGCTTCGATTTCATAATAATACATATGACTTATATAGCGCTTTTAAAGGGTACTCAAAGACGCTTTACAATGAACAATAAACATATAACATAAAGTACAGAACACAGAATACAGATACAAAAACCCAACCCATTTCAGAGGAAGCATCAGAGCTCATGTAGACATATAACCCAGAGGACGTATCAGATTCCCTGATAGTGAATTAATTATCATTAAGTAAGTGAAGTCACACTCTCACTGATTGCTTTTCACATGAGCAATTCAAAATGGGCACCTTTGTATTGCTGACAACCCCTTGGTTGTCACCAATGACCTTTTGGCCAGTCAAATCTAGTTCAATCATGTGCAAGTTGAATAACATGCCAATGTAGTTGGATGCAGTGGGATGTTTTATAGTGTTAGGCATTATATATAGGCATTATATTTGTCTGACAATCACGACAGTCCAGGCAAGAGATTACACAATAATGCAATCAACATCGTACAGTTTAATTAACCCATCACAATTTTGAGCCAAGGACCTTCCTTGTTGCCTTTAAAAAGCATAATACTAGCTTGCCATTACTCATGGCATTACTCATGGGTACAGTGCATACGTGCAGGGAAGCCCATCCAGCATCCCAAGCCCCTCTGAGCACATTTCTCCACACTAGTCAGCGCCCCCAACAGGCTGGTGCAGTAGCAACAAGGGGAGAGACCTCTGGTGCTGTACGTGAGCTCAGTCACATCCCTCTCTGCTGCAGCTGGCTGCATCACACTCCGACGCTAAACCACAAGGGGCAGTCCCTTCATTGGCTCATCTGTTCCTGACTTCCAGGAAAGGTGCACTTAAAATAAAAGAAATATTTTAAATATGAATAGGCCTAGTGTGTACTAGCTTCGATTTCATAATAATACATATGACTTATATAGCGCTTTTAAAGGGTACTCAAAGACGCTTTACAATGAACAATAAACATATAACATAAATACGGAATACGGAGAATACAAATAAAGACTACAAAAACCCAACCCATTTCAGAGGAAGCATCAGAGCTCATGTAGACATATAACCCAGAGGACGTATCAGATTCCCTGATAGTGAATTAATTATCATTAAGTAAGTGAAGTCACACTCTCACTGATTGCTTTTCACATGAGCAATTCAAAATGGGCACCTTTGTATTGCTGACAACCCCTTGGTTGTCACCAATGACCTTTTGGCCAGTCAAATCTAGTTCAATCATGTGCAAGTTGAATAACATGCCAATGTAGTTGGATGCAGTGGGATGTTTTATAGTGTTAGGCATTATATATAGGCATTATATTTGTCTGACAATCACGACAGTCCAGGCAAGAGATTACACAATAATGCAATCAACATCGTACAGTTTAATTAACCCATCACAATTTTGAGCCAAGGACCTTCCTTGTTGCCTTTAAAAAGCATAATACTAGCTTGCCATTACTCATGGCATTACTCATGGGTACAGTGCATACGTGCAGGGAAGCCCATCCAGCATCCCAAGCCCCTCTGAGCACATTTCTCCACACTAGTCAGCGCCCCCAACAGGCTGGTGCAGTAGCAACAAGGGGAGAGACCTCTGGTGCTGTACGTGAGCTCAGTCACATCCCTCTCTGCTGCAGCTGGCTGCATCACACTCCGACGCTAAACCACAAGGGGCAGTCCCTTCATTGGCTCATCTGTTCCTGACTTCCAGGAAAGGTGCACTTAAAATAAAGAAATATTTTAAATATGAATAGGCTAGTGTGTATGTATATAATAATAATAATAATACATATGACTTATATAGCGCTTTTAAAGGGTACTCAAAGACGCTTTACAATGAACAATAAACATATAACATAAACGTACACAGATACGGAACACAGAATACAGAAACAAAAACAAATAGAGGTTGTAGAGTGAAAGAGAATGGTGGAGGTGGAGGTCAGATACTGTAGGCTTTCTTGAAAAGGTGAGTTTTGAGTTGGTTTTTAAAAGAAGTGTGTGTCACAGTTTGATGTTAGGAGGCAGGGAATTCCAGCAGGTTGGGGCAGCGACGGCAAGGTGCGGTATAATACAATTCCATAAGATAAGACTATACCAAGATAAAATTAGTATGAGGGCCTGCATGCCAAGCTCAACTGCAATACTAGCTAAACATTTGATGCATTAGTCAATTTCAAATGGTTAGACTAGGTCTGTTATACTGCTAGTCAAGTTAGTGCACAACCTAATCTAACTAGGCCTATAGCCTGCTTCTAGCATGCTTAAATAAACACATTTCTCCTTTAACATCAGCCAAATATCCTGCCTGGTTAACGTAAACCATTTGTTAATCTAATTAAATGTCTTTGAGTCACTGTTAGCAGGGCTTCACTGTATTGGTTGACAGGTGGCCATTGGCAACCATTTAGAGAAATTGTCAACCTAATCTTAGCCTCAGACAAGTTGCCACCCCTTTTTCGCATAAACAGGGTCAGCTAATAGCTAAACTTGCACCCCAAAATAAATAATTTAGCATTAGTGATATCTAAATATTGTTAGTTACATGTTAGTTGAAACAAGAACACCACATGCATTGTTGCGTTTTATTCCAGAACCAGCCAACACTGCATGTGCGGTGCACGACTATGGCAAAACAAATTGCGTTATTGACTGTGGGGTGAAATACTTCACTAACCCTGTCAACGTCACAAACAAATACGCAAATTGATTCAACCAAGAACCAGACGAAACGAAAATCACAGGATTTTGTGAAATCGTGCGAGTATCCTAGAAGTTGCACGGAAAAGTATAGTACTGCAAAGCATGTAGCCTACAACTTACACTTTGATAAGTGACACATCGTTTGCTCGTTCAAGGAAGCACATCCTACAGATCCAGTGCTAGACAAGTTAGTGTTGTTGAGCCCCGGTAAGTTATAGGACAGTAGAATCCAGTCACGTTTCTGGTAATTTACACAACCAACCCACTTATCTCTCTGAGCCTATCGTGAGATAGGAAGTATGTAAACATAACTGCCACTGGCAAGTGCCTGGAAAAGACAATTGCATGACCCTTGAATGCCTCTCATGCACAACACACAGAAGGCTGGTTCAACTTTAGCATTGAAGCCCAGCCCAGTCTCCCAGGTATAGCTGGGTGATGGCCTATTTTTTTGTCACAATGTAGGCTAGTATGTGCCGATTAGCACAGTCACGATTAATTTGGAAGACAAATCCACTTACAATAATTGTATTTGCAACATATGACCGGTGGGGTCTTGACCACCGAGATCCAGAGCTGCCAGAACTGACCACAGGTCAGTCAGATCAGCAGCCACAGCCCTGACATAGGCGCAATGCTAACATTAGCCCCTGCCCAATAATCCCCCCCACAATCCCTTTATCACATACACTGACAACACACACACACTTCTGGATCACCCCACAGACTTACAGGAAGAAGTCCCCCACATCCTGTGATCAAGCATGGTTTAAATTATAACCCAACTATACATACACAATGGTAAAATGTGCCACTGCGAGTGCTTTATTCCTCTGCATTACATCGCTAGCATGGTTAGAGGTCAACTTGGAGGACAGTGAGGCAAGCTGCTGGCTAGGTTTTACGTCACCGTCCGCAGAAGAACCGTTCCACTCACTCACCCCCAGTAGATCTTCCGGTTCCTTCTGGAAACCAAGAGACACGTCGCGGTCACAGACCTCCACAGAAATCCCGGTGTGCTGCCACAGGCAGAAGCCCCCCCTCTCGAAGCGACAACAGCGGTGCCACCTACACTGCTAGCTGAGCCGGCTGGGGTGAGAATGCAGGACTCTGGATGTAATCTTCTCCCAGAAGACAAAGGGGACAAGGAGCACCTGCTGTGTCCGCCTAACTGTCGTGCCCCGACACCAAGGACATGCATAAGATCACGTAGGACTAGAGATCTGGCATACATTGCCATGCAGCCATGTTCCACCACTGCAAACCAGCGTGGCTCATGCAACAAAACGCCTCACCCCCCCACCCCAGGCTCACATACAGAGCCATGGCTAATAATAACCAACACAGACCATGTTGGTAGTCACTGCATATGTGCAATGTATAGCAACATAACTAGCATGCAAGTTTTTTTTTTAACTCTTCGCCTTGGTTTACAATTTGTAAATGCCATTTATAAAGGCATCGGCAGACCATTATAGTCTGCAAACCACACACACACACACACACACACTTTAATACACAATATGGGAACAGGTATTAACAAAATACCCATTGGCACAGTTTATGTCAGTCACCCTAGGCCTCTACTCTCACAGCAAGATGTTCACTGTATATCTGTTGAGGCACCCAGGACACAAACACTGCTAGCATTGGTCAGCAGACAATGGTGCATCTATGGTGCAGAGGCACTGCATGCATGGGAGCAGAGCCAGGTGCACCCACACCAAGAGCGGCTGCAAGGGTGGCTGAGCCACCTCTGCAGGTCCACACCACATCAGGAAAACCACCAAGATGAAGGGCAAGGCCTTGACCTCCAGCCCAGGGGACAGTGGACCTCAGTATTAACTGATGACTGGTCATGGTTCTCATGTCATGTTTTATAAACCAAAACAAACCAAGAAGCCAGTCTACTGTTACACCAGCCATACCCACAATGGTGGTGACTTGAGGACTAAGGATTTAACTGTTAGATTAGGATGTATGCCATGATGCTAAAGTGAGTCACCGGCACCGAGGGAGGTGACAGAACCGTAGAATAGGTTTCTGCTGAGACAAAACTAAAAGCAAAGCGGAAAAAGTAAGGCCAGATAAAACGGGCCATTGCGTCTCTGGGCTCAAATGACCTGGCAAGTCCTCTGGGTGAAGAGCTCCCATTTGGGCTCCCATTGAGACAAGGAGAATAGACTGGCTATTATATAACAATTGCAACAGTCTCTTTCCCCAAGACAATACAAGGCTAAACACAAGCTGGAAGGAAAATGCTGCACCATTTCTCATCTCATGTTCCTATTGTTATGCCTGTGAAGTTAGTTTTAACTCAAGAAATACATAGCCTATTGTCTTTGGGATGAGATGCAATGAAATGCAGGCCTATACAACGAGACTGCACTTGGCTTGAAGTCTACAGATAAGTCTTTAACAGTTAAACTAGGCTCAAAAGAGACATTTTAGTGATACAGAACATAATATTGCAAAGATCATGATGGGAGACTAGTGCAGTCAGTGAGTGAATGTGAAATCCCCCACAATTTTACAATGTATATCAACATTAATAATACTGCTCCGGCTTGATTACATGGGAATAAAGCTTAACTGTTTAGGACCACGACATAATCTGCAGGAAATAAAAGATTGTCGATGCTAAAAGAGGAAATGCGCGCGCGGACACACACACACGTTGGAGGATGCGCCAGCGGTCACGTTGCGTTCTCTGCGTCACATTTTCCTGCTGCCAGACGACGTCACGACGACTGACAGGCGCACTGGCCAATGGGACGGCCTCGACCACACCCACACGACGAGTGACTGGCCAATCAGAGGCCGAGCGGGGGACCTCAACACACCCACACCCGCACACGATGAGACGGCAGGAAGAGGCGGTGTGTCCAGACGTTACATACACACAGCTTCCACTCCACTTGTACATCTCTAAATATGCGTATAAAACACTAAACACAAATGCCTCATGTTGTTTTATTTAGTGTACAAGGCAGAGATAATGCTAAAAAAAAAAGTCTACAAAAAAATAAAATAAAAAAAATAAGAGTTTAAAAAGCATCCAACAACATGTACACATCACATTTATGACTTGGTTGAATACACCAAAGTTCAGTTAATTCTAATAAAGTTGAGTTCTGTAAAGGCCAACATTTATACATGAGACATCATATAACACTACAAGGCTAAATGCTAAATGATGCTGTCCTCCTGTGACTATGTCAAAGAAAATGAACACAGGAAGTAGACACAAAATGTCCCTAAATGGCAGGAGGCTAGAATGTCTATTTTCTACTGCACACTATGTAGATATTGGGGAGAGGTTCAGATGCTGTGTGGGAGACTCACCTGGCTGCTGTCTCGCTGAGGAACTCAAGCGCTCTGAGTCTGCTGCTGCTGCTGCCGCCGCTCCCGCTCCTTAAGGTGATCTCGTCCCCTCCGCGCGGGACTACTTTTTATGACGTCGTGGGTGATAAGAAGATAAAAGGCGATAACTTACGTTTTTTTGATAATAATAATAATAATAATAATAATAATAATAAACGTAATCAAGGGAGTTAAATAAACAAAGTTAAATAAACAGAAATATTTGCATTGCTAAATGAAGACATATAGATATTATGGCCCATTTTGAATATTGGAATATTGGCCCCCCATATATATTATAATTACGGTATTGATTGGACTGTAATTATGATAACCTATCCTGTTTGGATATTTTTATTAAGGACGGATTTGTATAAAAAAATATTTAATTATTGATTTATTTTGTTTATTATTTTTATAGATTTTTATTTTATTATTCTACAGTTTATTTCTCTATTGTTTTATTCTATTGCTATGCAACCTGGAACAAGAATTGCCTTCGGGATTAATAAAGTTCTATCTTATCTTATATTATGGCCCATTTTGAATATTGGAATATTGAGGGGCATGGTGCCAACCCACAATATATATATTATCATTACGGTATTGATTGTAATTATGATAACCTAACCTGTTTGGATATCTTATATTGATAATATCTTATAGAATAATAATAATATCTTCTAATAATAATATCTTATATTTATAATAGCTTATATTTAAAATATATTATATTCATAAGATCTTTTTAACAATGACATGTTTAAAAACATTTAATTATTGATTTATTTTGCTTAAACAAGAAGGCGGAAGCGTACATGAGTGGCATAATGGACCAATGGGGAGTCAGGACGGTATCACAGCATCTTCTGGGCGGGGCCTGCACACATGTGACTCCTTTTCTCTTACCTGGACTGTCTCAGGTACAGGTACAGGTCGGGCTTACTGATGGTTAGATGATTAGGTATGCTCACTTTGCGTTTTTAGCGCCATCATTTCCATGTGTTCCGTGTATATTGAAGGATGAATCATTTGACATGCACGAGTTAATTGGTGAAGTGAGTTAATTTCACCATTGGATTAATAATGATTTATATAGGCATTAAGGTTAGTTAATTAGTTAGTGGTAATATCGTTGTTTTCCATCACGCATTATTCACCGTGGAGCACAGCATCTGTAATGGTCTCAGTAATACTCAGTAATATTAGCGAGACAACACCCCCCCCTAGTGTTGAAACAATGTCATTATTTTAAGCTGTTTTTCTTCTACATAAATACATAGCCTGTTTGACCACCATATAGGCTTTACGAATAATGCATAAGTTAGGATGATGTTATATAAACTAAATGTATGTTTTTCATCATGTAGAACCCTAAAACCTTTGAGTTTTTCATAAACAACACACTTCCTCTTCTAATTTTTTTTTACCAATGTTGTGTACTTGAGTACAAGAGTCTGTATAAACACAACACAGGCATGCTAGAATTTGAGCAATCCAAGGAAATATGCAGCTGTATATCCTGCTGGAGAATTATTATGATTATTATTAGCTCTGTCACTGACAAAGAGCCCTTCACACCGATACACACTTCACACAAAGAAGCCCATTCAAATGTAAAGATTAGCACTTTCATAAAGGATAAGACAACTACACAAAACTATCTTCACATATCTTACACCTTTATTATTCACATTCATGTTGGTAAGAGATATCAGTCTTTCCATGACTAAACAGGGTCTGAACTCACATGCAGTGTGGACAAAAGCAAGGCCTATGCCTTAATCCTCTCTGTCACTTCTAGTTCTGTTATCCCCCTGTGCCAACATGCCTGCCTTTGTCTCCAACATGCCTGCTTTTCAGCAGACCCATGAGTCCCACCCCCTTAAGTCCACTCAGTGCCAGTGCTGCTCACCTTATTACAACAGCGGCGGTGGTGTTGTTAGCTCTGCCACGATCCCTCCCCTAAGTCCGCTTGCAAGCACCTCACATATTCAAGATTCAAGAACTGTATTGCCCCCAAAACATACAGGATATGCAGTGAAATGAAAAAGTGTGGATGCCCAGCGGAATGTGCAACAGAACAAATACAAATAACCAAAGAATCAAATATCCACACTATTTACAGTCTTTACAGCTAAAGGAGCAAGATTAAATTTATTTTATATATTGTAAAAGTGCTGGTATGCACTGCCATTTACAGCTTCCCCCCCCCCCCCCACCTGACCAAAGTGAGAGTGTCATGTCCACAGTCCAATCCTCTGCTGCCGTCACTAATTAGTTGTCTTGGGTGTCCATCAGCATTAAGGTTCTTATGACCTCCTATAGTAACTAAGGCATCAGATTAGGCCTAGTCCTACAGTACAGGTCTCAGGTGGAGCATGTTGAGCTGTAAGAATGTTATGTGGCAATCATTTGCACGCGTGTGTGTGTGTGTGTTTTAGATTATATCTATCTATTAGATCTAAAACATAGTCTAGCAAAGTAGCACAAACAGCAGATGTTGCAGTGCATGCATACTAATGTACAAGACAGCATTTGTGTTGTATTTCACATTGAAATATTCAGAAGCTTGTCTTTTCTTTTCGTTGTGATTCCAGGTCCGTCATAAGACTGGACATAACAAGCACGGAACCATGCTGGGGAGGCCTCCCGCAAGGCTTCTCTGATTGGCCCAGCAGGTGGTGGTGGCGGTAGGGGGGGTATGATGAACGAGTTAACTCAGCTCTGCACACACACAAACTCATTATACATTATGATCGTTGATGAAAGAAAAGTCACATTTTGGTTTGCGATTGCTGGTGTTCATCAACTTTTGAGACACAATTTTCAGAGAAATGTGCAGATGATAATGTAGAAAGAATCAATCAATTGGCCTGAACAATTCTAACAATATTTTTAACATCAATTGATCCTAGTTAAGTGACAGTACCAGCCATTTCACTGTTTTGTTAAAGGAGACATATTAGCAACTGGTCCACCATACATCTGGGTGGACACTCCCACTTGTGATAAAAAAACAGAGATTCTGAAACCACTTGGAGCGGTTAATCACACTCACACTTGGTGGTATAATATGTGACCCCGACTGGAGGTTTGGTCCGGATGTCGGCATTTCTCAAAATGCGCTAGGGGGCAAAATCCTTTTTTTATTTTTTTTATTTTTTTTTTTAATGTTAATTTCAGGTCTGGGTTTTTGGGGGCGTGATAGGGATGGCGTTTAATTAACATATTCAGTTTCATTGGCTAGTTTCGGTCGAGCCACCGCCCATTAATAAACCAGCGTGGCTTTGTTTACAAGTGTGACCACGGTACTATGGCGGACGCTTCGTATTCTCAAGTTGCCCTTGCTATTAACAAACTTTCTGATGAAGATCGTAGGCGTAGGGGCGTATAAAAAACTACTGTTGTGTGGATATGTACACCTGTATTTGTCCAAGTTCATACTCATAATATCCTTTTTTTGCAGGGCAACGTGTTGTTAGTCTGGAGAGCTTCCGGAGGCTGTGGAAGTCACTGCTCCCTCATATAACAAGAACCAAACTCAAGACAGACATGTGCTGGCTGTGCCAGAAGAACAACTACCACGTGTTCCGCAATGCCAACCTGCCTAACGTGGTGAAATCAGCCAAGCTAAAGAAACAGCTACAGCATCTCCACAGTGTGGCAAAGGAGCGGTCACTCTACAACCACATGAAGGCTGCCTGTGCCAAGACCTGTGAGGAGTTGATCTCTCCCTTGGCCCCTCCACACCTGCAAGCAGGGAGATCACAATGCACTACAGTTTGGATTTTGCACAGCAGGTGAGAATAAGTTCATCCTATGACAAAACTATTGATTTGATTTACACACACACACACACCTCTGTGATGTTGATTTTCAATGCATCTTGTCTTTTTCTTCTCTTCCCCTTTGTTCTATTTCGCCTCCTCTCTTAGGTCCACTTCCCTTCTGACCCTCATCAGCCTGGGCCCATGTACTTTTTGGCTCCACGCAAGTGTGGCCTTTTTGGTGTCTGCTGTGAAGGGATGCCGAAGCAAGTGAACTACCTGATCGATGAAGGGATGGCCTGAAGCAAGGGCAGCAATGCAGTCATCAACTACGTGCATCATTTCTTCAACAACTATGGAATTGGAGAAACACACGTGGACCTTCATTGTGACAACTGCAGTGGACAAAACAAGAACATTTTGTGCTGTGGTACTGTGCCTGGCGCACCATGCACAAGCTTCACTTGAAGCTGGACTTCCACTTCCTGATTGCAGGCCACACCAAGTTTTCCCCCGACTGGTGCTTCGGCCTGGTCAAGCAGCGCTTCAGGAAGACCAGAGTGGACACTTTGGCTGACATCGCTGGGGTTGTGAGAGACAGCACTCCTGTGAAGCTAGTCAACATCCCACAGCTTGTCGGACAGGAGGACGGCACAGTGCTTGTTGAAAGCTACAACTGGCACCAGCATCTGAGTAGCTACTTCAAAAAGCTCCCAAACATTAAGAGTTACCAGCACTTCAGGTAATTATCATTGTCATGTATTAGCTATTCTATTTTATGGACCTGGTATGGCAAAATGGAGCGGGAGATGGACAGACGGATTGGTGCAGCGTCTGCAGTGATGCGGGCGCTGTACCGGTCCGTTGTGGTGAAGAGGGAGCTGAGCCGGAAGGCGAAGCTCTCGATTTACAGGTCCATCTACGTTCCAACCCTCACCTATGGTCACGAGCTTTGGGTAGTGACCGAAAGAATGAGATCGCGGATACAAGCGGCCGAAATGAGTTTCCTCCGCAGGGTGGCTGGGCTCAGCCTTAGAGATAGGGTGAGGAGCTCAGACATCCGGAGGGAGCTCGGAGTAGAGCCGCTGCTCCTCCGCATCGAAAGGAGTCAGCTGAGGTGGTTCGGGCATCTGATTAGGATGCCCCCCGGGCGCCTCCCTTTGGAGGTTTTCCGGGCACGTCCAACTGGGAGGAGACCCCGGGGCAGACCCAGAACCCGCTGGAGAGATTATATATCTCGTCTGGCCTGGGAACGCCTCGGGATCCCCCAGGAGGAACTAGAGAGCGTGGCTGGGGAGAAGGAAGCCTGGGGGGCCCTGCTTAGCCGGCTGCCACCGTGACCCGGCCCCGGATAAGCGGACGCAAATGGATGGATGGATGGACATGGTATGGTTGTATGTTATCTGTGGGCAATATTTTAATGTACTATCTTCCTTCTGTTCTATTACAGCCTTGATGCTGGGATGCCTGGTGATTGAGGCCAGAGAACACTGTGATGCAACACCAGTCAGGTTTCAGCTGCTGCGCAATGCTGATGTCCAGCCCCCCAAAGATGGTCTTCAGGTATAAGCCCCACCCGGACTGGACATGGCCAGACAGAAGTATCTTTCTGAGAAGATCAGAGAATTCTGTTATGACGAGGCTCAAGACATCACTTCCCTCCTGCCAAACAGCAGCTCAGAAGAAGGCCCCTGCCAGAGAGCAGCTCAGAAGAAGAAGAAGACTGTCCGTGTATAGCTGTTACTAGCACTCTGATTGTACTGTACACAGGCTCTCACTCATTATCACAATGGCACACATGTATAAAAACATTGCAAATAAAGTAAATTAAATTATTGTTGCTATTTTTTGTACTATTTTTTTTATCATGTAGCCTGTGACAATAAAAAAAACTTGAAACTTCAACTTCATCTTATATTGATAATAGGCTTTATGTTTAAAACTCGTTGACCTAATGTTAACCCAGCTAGTGGGCCCCACTGAGGCCTACTGTAGTCCGGACGATAGAAACGTCCAATTTGATTATGTTTATTGACATTCATCTTCCCAACTACGGGGCCTCTACAGTTTCAGACAGAACGGCCAGTAAAGAATTGGGTTGCTGGAGTAGTGGTCTGTTGGTAGAATCATGGTTTGTCATTTTGGAACTATTCATAGAATAATACATGGGAATTGTGCATAACCATATAGATTAGAATTGTGAATGCTGCCTTTAGTGAATTTAATATATTACTTTAAATTGTAAATTGTACTTTAAGCTTACTAGCCGACATTGTCATTGAAAAGCCCATCAGACCACCACTGACAGATAATGACAGCTAGTCCAGTGGGGGAGTGGTTGGGGGTGGGGTTAACCAGCGATTGTTACCACCCATTACCTGGCTGTGAGAGGTGTGAACAGCTCTGAATCTTTAAAGCTCTTTTTCTCTGCTTAGTGATTTCAGGTGTACCAACATTCACAGAAGCATATCTTCTTAAAAAACTGAAAAATGACCGTGTGCCAGTAGGGCCTATTTCTTTGGAAAAATAGTTATTGACCCGTCAATAAAAACTATTTCAATTGTAATGTGTCTATTAGCCTACCTTTATATTGCCATGTGCAGCCGGTCCAAAGCAGCCACACTGCGTTGTGTTCTGGTGTGATGACGGCCTACCACGACTTCAGGAGATACTTTTATTTCTGGAAAGAAAAAAAAGAAAATGGTCCTCGTCATGCCTGGCACACACAGTGTTCAACCTCTTGTCAGATCCGATGTGAACTCCAAAAATGTATAAAATGTATTGAAAATACACAAAAGATTGTATCAAAAGAACAATACAGTATATACTCCCAGAACAAGGATACAAACAAAAATAACCAATACAAAAGATTCACACGAATTTGTTTGACAGGAAAGAAAAAGGTCCTCGTCATGCCTGGCACACACAGTACTCAACCTATGACAGCAGAAATGACGAAGCACGTTTCACTAGCAAGAAAATGCACACACTTCTCACTCGGTCAAACCCTGCGAAAAATCTATAAAAACCCTGAAACATCCACGACAAAACTGTAGTAGCAACCCACTACAACTTTACTGTAAAATAATACACTTAAACTCATTTTATTTTATGAACAATATCATTTCCGTGGCGCTGCTTAGGTGAACGTGAATCCCGTTTTTCTTGATTTATGTATTTATTTTTACCAAAAAACCTCGTTTTTATTAGAAATGTGTTATTTTGATTTCCGGCGCCATCTGGTGACGTAATCTCGTCAAGTTCACGTTGGATGTAACGAGATTACGGAAATACACCGCAACGTCACCAGATGGCGCCGGGAATCAAATTAACACTCAGTTTGGAAATAAAATATGTAAATGAAAATAAATAAAAGTAAATTATAAAAATAAATATAAGGGATGTGATTTTCCTCTCTGTCACACATTTTGTTACACAATAGAATAGAATAGAATAGAACTTTATTAAAACAACAAAAACATTAAAACAATATGGAAAACAGAATAATACAAATAATAAAAATAAAAATGGCTTGGTGGCCGTTTTATAAAAGAAATAGCTTTTCAGTCCGATATAATAACCATATATGGTTATTGTATTTTTTTTAAAAAGAACAATTGTGATATAATAACCATATACCACAGCCTGTCGTGAGCTATTGCTTAAATATATGGTCCATTTGGCTGATTAAATACTGCATAGATATGCGTCACGCTATCGTGGGCATGGCTCAGTCGTTTGGGGACTCCCACGTGACGGAGCTGTACGGCGATGATGACGTCAGCGCGCGCGTTACGCTCACAACTTGACAGTTCGCCGTCGACCGTCGCGGAGAGAGGTTTAAAGTCGTCATTTACCGGGATGATCGGGCAGAGACGGCGAGTGACACGACGAGTGGTACGGGCAGAGAGACCGAGAGACAGACATAATGCAGTTATGTGTAGATAGCTATGTTTTACGGTCTATATTGTGAATAGGTACACAGGGTTTGACGGATTTATTTTTATTTCACTGCATTTCACTGGAGAGCAGTTCACTTTTACAGAGTTCTGCGTTTTAGGCCTATTTCTGTCTCATACTTTAATTTAAAGTCGTGATTTAAAACGATTATGGGCGGAGATAGCGAGTGACACGAGTGTTACGTTTTTTTTAATGTTATGTAGAAATAAATACATCGGCAGAGTCAGACGGCAGACCAAGTTATGTGTAGATAGCTATGTTTTACAGTCTGTATTGTGAATAGGTACACAGGGTTTGAAGGATTTATTTTTATTTCACTGCACATCATGTGTATTTGACAAATACGGTTGTTGAATCTACATCAGAGCGACGACGCGCATTACTGGTGGTTAATAAGAGCTTTAGGCTACTGGCGGTTAAGAGCGTTATATGGGGAGAGTGTGGGGAAGCATTTGTCAGATAAATATTGATAGCGATGAGTAATATTGTTGTTTTCTGTAGTTTCCATCACCTATAACATGTAATTAAGCTGGGGTGCTATGTTGTGTCTGATTGTACGGTAAATCAAAATTGAATATTAAACAAATATCGAACTTCAAACCAACTTAACCATGGTTGATGCGCATTACTGGCGGTTAATAAATAATACTCGGTGACCCAGCTGTCGACGAGAGAGAGTTGGGAGTGGTACGTTTTTTTTTTATGTTATGTAGAAATAAATAATAATAAATAAATAAAGAGACGGGTGGGCAGAGAGACCGAGAGACTGACAAAATACAGACCAAAGGTTATGTGTAAGTAGGTAGGTAAAATGCTAATTTTGTTCATCTCTCCCATTCAAGGACTTCTGCAGTGGCGATCAGACAGGAGATCTGCAGTGGAGAATCCTCATCCCACTCCGTTGATCCTACCTGGAGGTCAGTTGACTTGAAAAGGGGGGGTTGAATCCTATTATTAATACTAATAGGATTCAACTTGTAAGTAATGTGTGTATTGTAAGCCGAAATGTTAATTTGTATTTTGTAAATTGACATTTGAATGAATGTGCAATGATTTGTACTAGGGGTGTAACGGTACGTGTATTCGTCCCGCGACGTCACGGTACGGACGTCACGGTTCGGTACGTGCAGCCATACGACGAATACGTCTGAGTCACACTCCAATCCAGAAGGTGGCGATAAAGCACATAAACGCTGTTTGCCGACCGCCATTAAGGAACAAGAACAGCAGAAGAAGACCAACACAAGATGAAGCGGACGCGTTCACGTTGACTATGACTATGAGTGCAACTGAGACACAGGAGCTAGAAGACCCGCCTGCTACTTTCAAATCAGCTGTGTGGGAAAATGTCGGGTTCGCAGTGGACTACAGCGGCGATGGAGATCTGTAAAGAGAGATGAAGCTTGAGTACCTTTAAGAGATGCATATGACCTTTCAGATTCACAAGTTAATCACAAATGTGACACATTACTCCTAAAGGCACTGATTTTATTTTATCTCATATTTGACATATTTTGTATTTTCACACCAGGAGATGTTATTCAGTTCTGTATTGCTTTTTATTTTGCATCAGCCCTAGGCCGAAATAATTGAAACACTCCTTGTTATTATTTATTTAGTAGTATTTTCAGAACATGAGAGCTGCTTTTCAGTTTTGGAGCTTATTGAACCTTTTTGTTTGACGTCATCCAACATAACAATATGTCCTATGGGGACAGTGTATGTTTGCTGTTTACATTTAACTGTATAATACAGCATATGGAAAAGTTTGAGTTCTTTATTTTTATAATGAAGTTACCAAAGTTGCCAGTTTGCAAATACTACCTGGCTGTACCTGGCCTGCTACCTCAGTACCTCCCTACTAGCATGTTTTGTTTCCTCTGTCTTTTTTGGGAGGGTTGGGCTTAAGCTTTGAATGTTTAAATATAGCTTAAGTGGAAACAAATTGAAACACTGTACAAGTTTTATTTTTTATTCTATTTATTTTGTACTTTTATAACATAAGAGATGCTTTTCAGTTTGTAGCTGATTGTGACCAATTGCTTTTTGTTTTTTTTATCAGCCCTACATAGAAATATGACCGATGCAAGAGTGTATGTTCACTGTTGTGTTACTGGTTGATACACTACAGGGCCAGGCTGTACCAACTATCTCAGGGGGGACTATACGACACTAGGTGGAACTAAGTATAACTTGCACTACTGTCTGTTCAAAATAAATGAAAAGAAACCTAGCCTTATGCATTTGGGATTTTTGTTGCTTTTTTCCTGTTTGTACCGAACTCGTACCGAACCGTGACCCCAAAACCGAGGTACGTACCGAACCGTGGCTTCTGTGTACCGTTACACCCCTAGTCTCTGGGTCTCTGGGTCTCTGGATGTCTGGATGTCTGGATCTCTGGAGCTCTGGAGCTCTGGATCTCTGGAGCTCTGGAGCTCTGGGTCTCTGGGTCTCTGGATGTCTGGATGTCTGGATGTCTGGATCTCTGGAGCTCTGGAGCTCTGGGTCTCTGGGTCTCTGGGTCTCTGGATGTCTGGATCTCTGGAGCTCTGGGTCTCTGGGTCTCTGGATCTCTGGATGTCTGGATCTCTGGATCTCTGGATCTCTGGATCTCTGGAGCTCTGGAGCTCTGGGTCTCTGGGTCTCTGGATGTCTGGATGTCTCGTCTGGGTCTGCTCCTGGAGCTCTGGGTCTCTGGGTCTCTGGATGTCTGGATGTCTGGGTGTCTGGGTGTCTGGATCTCTGGAGCTCTGGGTCTCTGGGTCTCTGGGTCTCTGGATCTCTGGATGTCTGGATGTCTGGATGTCTGGATCTCTGGATCTCTGGAGCTCTGGAGCTCTGGGTCTCTGGGTCTCTGGATGTCTGGATCTCTGGAGCTCTGGGTCTCTGGGTCTCTGGATGTCTGGATGTCTGGATGTCTGGATGTCTGGATCTCTGGAGCTCTGGGTCTCTGGGTCTCTGGGTCTCTGGATGTCTGGATGTCTGGATCTCTGGAGCTCTGGGTCTCTGGGTCTCTGGGTCTCTGGGTCTCTGGATGTCTGGATGTCTGGATGTCTGGATCTCTGGATGTCTGGGTCTCTGGGTCTCTGGATGTCTGGAGCTCTGGATGTCTGGGTCTCTGGATGTCTGGATCTCTGGATGTCTGGATCTCTGGATGTCTGGATCTCTGGATCTCTGGAGCTCTGGGTCTCTGGGTCTCTGGATGTCTGGAGCTCTGGATCTCTGGATCTCTGGAGCTCTGGGTCTCTGGGTCTCTGGATGTCTGGATGTCTGGATGTCTGGAGCTCTGGAGCTCTGGATGTCTGGGTGTCTGGGTGTCTGGGTCTCTGGGTCTCTGGATGTCTGGATCTCTGGATGTCTGGATGTCTGGATGTCTGGAGGTCTGTATGTCTGGAGCTCTGGAGCTCTGGAGCTCTGGGGGTCTGTGTGTGTCCGTGTGTGTCCGTGTGTGGGCGTCGTGTGATTACCACTCGGCCACCCCGGCTACATATATGAGTGCACCCCGTAAATGAGTGTCATTTCACGGGTACAACTTATTGAGTCTACCGCTTAAGTAAGTCCACGGCTACATATATGAGTGCACCCCGTAAATGAGTGTCATTTCACGGGTACAACTTATTGAGTCTACCGCTTAAGTAAGTCCACGGCTACATATATGAGTGCACCCCGTAAATGAGTGTCATTTCACGGGTACAACTTATTGAGTCTACCGCTTAAGTAAGTCCACGGCTACATATATGAGTGCACCCCGTAAATGAGTGTCATTTCACGGGTACAACTTATTGAGTCTACCGCTTAAGTAAGTCCACGGCTACATATATGAGTGCACCCCGTAAATGAGTGTCATTTCACGGGTACAACTTATTGAGTCTACCGCTTAAGTAAGTCCACGGCTACATATATGAGTGCACCCCGTAAATGAGTGTCATTTCACGGGTACAACTTATTGAGTCTACCGCTTAAGTAAGTCCACGGCTACATATATGAGTGCACCCCGTAAATGAGTGTCATTTCACGGGTACAACTTATTGAGTCTACCGCTTAAGTAAGTCCACGGCTACATATATGAGTGCACCCCGTAAATGAGTGTCATTTCACGGGTACAACTTATTGAGTCTACCGCTTAAGTAAGTCCACGGCTACATATATGAGTGCACCCCGTAAATGAGTGTCATTTCACGGGTACAACTTATTGAGTCTACCGCTTAAGTAAGTCCACGGCTACATATATGAGTGCACCCCGTAAATGAGTGTCATTTCACGGGTACAACTTATTGAGTCTACCGCTTAAGTAAGTCCACGGCTACATATATGAGTGCACCCCGTAAATGAGTGTCATTTCACGGGTACAACTTATTGAGTCTACCGCTTAAGTAAGTCCACGGCTACATATATGAGTGCACCCCGTAAATGAGTGTCATTTCACGGGTACAACTTATTGAGTCTACCGCTTAAGTAAGTCCACGGCTACATATATGAGTGCACCCCGTAAATGAGTGTCATTTCACGGGTACAACTTATTGAGTCTACCGCTTAAGTAAGTCCACGGCTACATATATGAGTGCACCCCGTAAATGAGTGTCATTTCACGGGTACAACTTATTGAGTCTACCGCTTAAGTAAGTCCACGGCTACATATATGAGTGCACCCCGTAAATGAGTGTCATTTCACGGGTACAACTTATTGAGTCTACCGCTTAAGTAAGTCCACGGCTACATATATGAGTGCACCCCGTAAATGAGTGTCATTTCACGGGTACAACTTATTGAGTCTACCGCTTAAGTAAGTCCACGGCTACATATATGAGTGCACCCCGTAAATGAGTGTCATTTCACGGGTACAACTTATTGAGTCTACCGCTTAAGTAAGTCCACGGCTACATATATGAGTGCACCCCGTAAATGAGTGTCATTTCACGGGTACAACTTATTGAGTCTACCGCTTAAGTAAGTCCACGGCTACATATATGAGTGCACCCCGTAAATGAGTGTCATTTCACGGGTACAACTTATTGAGTCTACCGCTTAAGTAAGTCCACGGCTACATATATGAGTGCACCCCGTAAATGAGTGTCATTTCACGGGTACAACTTATTGAGTCTACCGCTTAAGTAAGTCCACGGCTACATATATGAGTGCACCCCGTAAATGAGTGTCATTTCACGGGTACAACTTATTGAGTCTACCGCTTAAGTAAGTCCACGGCTACATATATGAGGTGGTGGGGTCCGCCCCGGGAGTGAGTCCCCCGCCTCGGGAGTCCCCCACCTCGGGTAAGTATAGGGGAGAGCCGGTGCCCCTGGATGTCTGGATGTCTGGATGTCCGGAGCTCTGGAGGTCTGGGTGTCTGGGTGTCTGGAGCTCTGGGTGTCTGGATGTCTGGGTCTCTGGGTCTCTGGGTCTCTGGATGTCTGGATGTCTGGATGTCTGGATCTCTGGAGCTCTGGATCTCTGGAGCTCTGGAGCTCTGGGTCTCTGGGTCTCTGGATGTCTGGATGTCTGGATGTCTGGATGTCTGGATGTCTGGAGCTCTGGAGCTCTGGGTCTCTGGGTCTCTGGATGTCTGGATCTCTGGAGCTCTGGGTCTCTGGGTCTCTGGGTCTCTGGATGTCTGGATGTCTGGATGTCTGGATGTCTGGATGTCTGGATGTCTGGATCTCTGGAGCTCTGGGTCTCTGGGTCTCTGGGTCTCTGGGTCTCTGGATGTCTGGATCTCTGGAGCTCTGGATCTCTGGAGCTCTGGAGCTCTGGGTCTCTGGGTCTCTGGATGTCTGGATGTCTGGATGTCTGGATCTCTGGATCTCTGGAGCTCTGGAGCTCTGGAGCTCTGGGTCTCTGGATGTCTGGATGTCTGGATCTCTGGAGCTCTGGGTCTCTGGGTCTCTGGGTCTCTGGGTCTCTGGATGTCTGGATGTCTGGGTGTCTGGGTGTCTTGGTCTCTGGAGCTCTGGGTCTCTGGGTCTCTGGGTCTCTGGATGTCTGGATGTCTGGATGTCTGGATGTCTGGATCTCTGGATCTCTGGAGCTCTGGAGCTCTGGGTCTCTGGGTCTCTGGATGTCTGGATCTCTGGAGCTCTGGGTCTCTGGGTCTCTGGATGTCTGGATGTCTGGATGTCTGGATGTCTGGATCTCTGGAGCTCTGGGTCTCTGGGTCTCTGGGTCTCTGGATGTCTGGATGTCTGGATCTCTGGATGCTCTGGATCTCTGGATGTCTCTGGAGTCTCTGGGTCTGGATCTCTGGATCTCTGCTCTGGTTCTGGATGTCTGGATGGTCTGGAGCTCTGGAGCCTCTGGGTCCTGGGTCTCTGGATTCTGGATGTCTGGATCTCGATGTCTGGTGTCTGGATTCTGATTCTGGAGCTCGGATCCTCTGGGTTCCAGAGGATCTCTGGCGTCGCTCCAGGATCTGGAGCTCCTGGAGCTCTGGACGCTCTGGAGCTCTGGAGTCCATGGATGCGGATCTGGAGCTGGGCTGGAGTCTTGCATCCAGCGACCCAAGACCCAAGACTCCAGAGCTTCAGGAAGATCAGAGACTCCAGGAATCTCAGACATCCAGACATCCAGACATCCAGAACCCAGAGCCCAGAGCTCCAGAGCTCAACCAGAGATCCAGACTCCAAATCAGAAAAGACACCCATGATCTGGATCATACTCAGAGATCCGACTTCCAGAGACCCAGAGACCCAGAGACCCAGAGCTCCAGAGATCCAGACATCCAGACATCCAGACATCCAGAGACCCAGAGACCCAGAGCTCCAGAGATCCAGACATCCAGAGACCCAGAGACCCAGTGTGTGTGTGTGTGTGTGTGTGTGTGTGTGTGTGTGTGTGTGTGTGTGTGTGTGTGTGTGTGTGTGTGTGTGTGCTATCATTAAAGCTTATTTAATAATGATTGATATTACTGATATTATTTATATTTATTAATTGCAAATAATAAAGAGTTGGGAGAGAATGACTCTCTTTGGCATACATTCAGTTGAATAAGTAACTCTCCTCTGTTTCTTTTATTATTATTATTATTATGTTTCATGGTACTTTTTCATTTTCTCATGAATTGTATCTGTTAACCTTGAAGGTGTGACTCTCGGTACATATCTTTCTATTGCTTTTGTGATTAGCCATTAGTGGGGGTTTTTTTCTGTCTTTCATTTTTTCTCTCAGAGTCTGTCGGCATGCAGACTCTGAGAGAAAACAGGACATGCGTCCCTCGCCTCCGCAGAGGAGCAGATAACGCAATAATGAGGACGTTTGAAAGGAAAACAGTGTTCTGGAGAAGATGTGTTCTTTAGATAGTTTTGTATGATTAGACACCGTGTGTGTGTGTGCGTGTGCGTGTGCGTGTGTGTGTGTGTGTGTGTGTGTGGCCTTGATAGACAAGCACACGGTGCTGGCGGTGGAGAGGACTCGGAGCGTGTGTGTGGGCGGAGAGTGAGGCGTGGGTGGGTGCAGACTGGCTGGGGAGGGAGGGAGGGAGGTGGAGTGACCTTGACCACGGAAGGTCATCAACAACGTTTTTTTGGTTATTGTTGTTGTTTTACACTGACAGGATATAGGCATGTACTCATTGTCATGGCTTATCATGTTGTTGGAAACAATTACACAAGACTAAATGAACTGATATATTATAATATAGGCTACTATCAATACAATATTTTATTGTTTCAATGAAATGATATCCATTATATGTTGAGTCTTTGCAGGTATTTTTTGTACATTTACAAAATATAAAACATTATTTAAAAATAGGTTTTGTCTCCAAGTGTCCTCTGAGTATCCACAGGGGAAACGGCGCCGACATAAGCCTGTGTAGAAACATCCATGATCCCACCCCTCTCCTGTGTCTTCGAGGAGAGGGCACACTCATTAAGACAGCCCGTTGTCGGCCTTATTTACTGCCAATTCAGACCGCTGTGTTTACTGTGGCGTCCTGGGTCTTTCAGATAAGCACAGAGCAGGGGGGACGGGGGGGACGGGGTGGGGGGGGGGGGGGGGGCTTGGCTCCTGCTTGGAGAGCAGGTTGGGTTGGGCCTGGACCAGACTGTTTGAAGTCCCAGACATGGAGGCCTCTATCTGCTCCCCACAGCTGGAGGAGAGCGAGAGAGAGGGAGAGAGAGAGGGAGAGAGGGAGGGAGAGAGGGAGAGAGAGGAGGGGGAGAGAGAGAGAGAGAGAGGGAGGGAGGAGGGGGAGGGAGAGAGAGAGGAGAGGGGGAGAAGAGGAGAGGGGGAGAGAGAGGAGGAGAGAGAGAGGGAGGGAAGAGAGAGAGAGAGAGGGAGGGGGAGAGGGAGACATAGATGACAAGGCAAGCAATTACTATGACCAGAGGTCTTTTAAATCTAAAAACCGACATTAAGTGATGGTCCCCACCAACAGCAGAGAGGCAAATAAAGTAAGTCCAGCTAACATAGATCGGTGAAGTGCACCCCGTTATGAGAGAGCCAGCCCAGCCTATGAAGGATCATAGTACAATGTACAGGGAGTATAACAGTGTGTTTCACGTGTGAGAGATCTACCGCTTAAGTAAGTCCACGGCTACATATATGAGTGCACCCCGTAAATGAGTGTCATTTCACGGGTACAACTTATTGAGTCTACCGCTTAAGTAAGTCCACGGCTACATATATGAGTGCACCCCGTAAATGAGTGTCATTTCACGGGTACAACTTATTGAGTCTACCGCTTAAGTAAGTCCACGGCTACATATATGAGTGCACCCCGTAAATGAGTGTCATTTCACGGGTACAACTTATTGAGTCTACCGCTTAAGTAAGTCCACGGCTACATATATGAGTGCACCCCGTAAATGAGTGTCATTTCACGGGTACAACTTATTGAGTCTACCGCTTAAGTAAGTCCACGGCTACATATATGAGTGCACCCCGTAAATGAGTGTCATTTCACGGGTACAACTTATTGAGTCTACCGCTTAAGTAAGTCCACGGCTACATATATGAGGTGGTGGGGTCCGCCCCGGGAGTGAGTCCCCCGCCTCGGGAGTCCCCCACCTCGGGTAAGTATAGGGGAGAGCCGGTGCCCCTGGATGTCTGGATGTCTGGATGTCCGGAGCTCTGGAGGTCTGGGTGTCTGGGTGTCTGGAGCTCTGGGTGTCTGGATGTCTGGGTCTCTGGGTCTCTGGGTCTCTGGATGTCTGGATGTCTGGATGTCTGGATCTCTGGAGCTCTGGATCTCTGGAGCTCTGGAGCTCTGGGTCTCTGGGTCTCTGGATGTCTGGATGTCTGGATGTCTGGATCTCTGGATCTCTGGAGCTCTGGAGCTCTGGGTCTCTGGGTCTCTGGATGTCTGGATCTCTGGAGCTCTGGGTCTCTGGGTCTCTGGGTCTCTGGATGTCTGGATGTCTGGATGTCTGGATGTCTGGATGTCTGGATGTCTGGATCTCTGGAGCTCTGGGTCTCTGGGTCTCTGGGTCTCTGGGTCTCTGGATGTCTGGATCTCTGGAGCTCTGGATCTCTGGAGCTCTGGAGCTCTGGGTCTCTGGGTCTCTGGATGTCTGGATGTCTGGATGTCTGGATCTCTGGATCTCTGGAGCTCTGGAGCTCTGGAGCTCTGGGTCTCTGGATGTCTGGATCTCTGGAGCTCTGGGTCTCTGGGTCTCTGGGTCTCTGGATGTCTGGATGTCTGGGTGTCTGGGTGTCTTGGTCTCTGGAGCTCTGGGTCTCTGGGTCTCTGGGTCTCTGGATGTCTGGATGTCTGGATGTCTGGATGTCTGGATCTCTGGATCTCTGGAGCTCTGGAGCTCTGGGTCTCTGGGTCTCTGGATGTCTGGATCTCTGGAGCTCTGGGTCTCTGGGTCTCTGGATGTCTGGATGTCTGGATGTCTGGATGTCTGGATCTCTGGAGCTCTGGGTCTCTGGGTCTCTGGGTCTCTGGATGTCTGGATGTCTGGATCTCTGGAGCTCTGGGTCTCTGGGTCTCTGGGTCTCTGGGTCTCTGGATGTCTGGATGTCTGGATGTCTGGATCTCTGGATGTCTGGGTCTCTGGGTCTCTGGATGTCTGGAGCTCTGGATGTCTGGGTCTCTGGATGTCTGGATCTCTGGATGTCTGGATCTCTGGATGTCTGGATCTCTGGATCTCTGGAGCTCTGGGTCTCTGGGTCTCTGGATGTCTGGAGCTCTGGATCTCTGGATCTCTGGAGCTCTGGGTCTCTGGGTCTCTGGATGTCTGGATGTCTGGATGTCTGGAGCTCTGGAGCTCTGGATGTCTGGGTGTCTGGGTGTCTGGGTCTCTGGGTCTCTGGATGTCTGGATCTCTGGATGTCTGGATGTCTGGATGTCTGGAGGTCTGTATGTCTGGAGCTCTGGAGCTCTGGAGCTCTGGGGGTCTGTGTGTGTCCGTGTGTGTCCGTGTGTGGGCGTCGTGTGATTACCACTCGGCCACCCCGGCTACATATATGAGTGCACCCCGTAAATGAGTGTCATTTCACGGGTACAACTTATTGAGTCTACCGCTTAAGTAAGTCCACGGCTACATATATGAGTGCACCCCGTAAATGAGTGTCATTTCACGGGTACAACTTATTGAGTCTACCGCTTAAGTAAGTCCACGGCTACATATATGAGTGCACCCCGTAAATGAGTGTCATTTCACGGGTACAACTTATTGAGTCTACCGCTTAAGTAAGTCCACGGCTACATATATGAGTGCACCCCGTAAATGAGTGTCATTTCACGGGTACAACTTATTGAGTCTACCGCTTAAGTAAGTCCACGGCTACATATATGAGTGCACCCCGTAAATGAGTGTCATTTCACGGGTACAACTTATTGAGTCTACCGCTTAAGTAAGTCCACGGCTACATATATGAGTGCACCCCGTAAATGAGTGTCATTTCACGGGTACAACTTATTGAGTCTACCGCTTAAGTAAGTCCACGGCTACATATATGAGTGCACCCCGTAAATGAGTGTCATTTCACGGGTACAACTTATTGAGTCTACCGCTTAAGTAAGTCCACGGCTACATATATGAGTGCACCCCGTAAATGAGTGTCATTTCACGGGTACAACTTATTGAGTCTACCGCTTAAGTAAGTCCACGGCTACATATATGAGTGCACCCCGTAAATGAGTGTCATTTCACGGGTACAACTTATTGAGTCTACCGCTTAAGTAAGTCCACGGCTACATATATGAGTGCACCCCGTAAATGAGTGTCATTTCACGGGTACAACTTATTGAGTCTACCGCTTAAGTAAGTCCACGGCTACATATATGAGGTGGTGGGGTCCGCCCCGGGAGTGAGTCCCCCGCCTCGGGAGTCCCCCACCTCGGGTAAGTATAGGGGAGAGCCGGTGCCCCTGGATGTCTGGATGTCTGGATGTCCGGAGCTCTGGAGGTCTGGGTGTCTGGGTGTCTGGAGCTCTGGGTGTCTGGATGTCTGGGTCTCTGGGTCTCTGGGTCTCTGGATGTCTGGATGTCTGGATGTCTGGATCTCTGGAGCTCTGGATCTCTGGAGCTCTGGAGCTCTGGGTCTCTGGGTCTCTGGATGTCTGGATGTCTGGATGTCTGGATCTCTGGATCTCTGGAGCTCTGGAGCTCTGGAGCTCTGGGTCTCTGGGTCTCTGGGTCTGGATGTCTGGATCTCTGGAGCTCTGGGTCTCTGGGTCTCTGGGTCTCTGGATGTCTGGATGTCTGGATGTCTGGATGTCTGGATGTCTGGATGTCTGGATGTCTGGATCTCTGGAGCTCTGGGTCTCTGGGTCTCTGGGTCTCTGGGTCTCTGGATGTCTGGATCTCTGGAGCTCTGGATCTCTGGAGCTCTGGAGCTCTGGGTCTCTGGGTCTCTGGATGTCTGGATGTCTGGATGTCTGGATCTCTGGATCTCTGGATCTCTGGAGCTCTGGAGCTCTGGGTCTCTGGATGTCTGGATCTCTGGAGCTCTGGGTCTCTGGGTCTCTGGGTCTCTGGATGTCTGGATGTCTGGGTGTCTGGGTGTCTTGGTCTCTGGAGCTCTGGGTCTCTGGGTCTCTGGGTCTCTGGATGTCTGGATGTCTGGATGTCTGGATCTCTGGATGTCTGGGTCTCTGGGTCTCTGGATGTCTGGAGCTCTGGATGTCTGGGTCTCTGGATGTCTGGATCTCTGGATGTCTGGATCTCTGGATGTCTGGATCTCTGGATCTCTGGAGCTCTGGGTCTCTGGGTCTCTGGATGTCTGGAGCTCTGGATCTCTGGATCTCTGGAGCTCTGGGTCTCTGGGTCTCTGGATGTCTGGATGTCTGGATGTCTGGAGCTCTGGAGCTCTGGATGTCTGGGTGTCTGGGTGTCTGGGTCTCTGGGTCTCTGGATGTCTGGATCTCTGGATGTCTGGATGTCTGGATGTCTGGAGGTCTGTATGTCTGGAGCTCTGGAGCTCTGGAGCTCTGGGGGTCTGTGTGTGTCCGTGTGTGTCCGTGTGTGGGCGTCGTGTGATTACCACTCGGCCACCCCGGCTACATATATGAGTGCACCCCGTAAATGAGTGTCATTTCACGGGTACAACTTATTGAGTCTACCGCTTAAGTAAGTCCACGGCTACATATATGAGTGCACCCCGTAAATGAGTGTCATTTCACGGGTACAACTTATTGAGTCTACCGCTTAAGTAAGTCCACGGCTACATATATGAGTGCACCCCGTAAATGAGTGTCATTTCACGGGTACAACTTATTGAGTCTACCGCTTAAGTAAGTCCACGGCTACATATATGAGTGCACCCCGTAAATGAGTGTCATTTCACGGGTACAACTTATTGAGTCTACCGCTTAAGTAAGTCCACGGCTACATATATGAGTGCACCCCGTAAATGAGTGTCATTTCACGGGTACAACTTATTGAGTCTACCGCTTAAGTAAGTCCACGGCTACATATATGAGTGCACCCCGTAAATGAGTGTCATTTCACGGGTACAACTTATTGAGTCTACCGCTTAAGTAAGTCCACGGCTACATATATGAGTGCACCCCGTAAATGAGTGTCATTTCACGGGTACAACTTATTGAGTCTACCGCTTAAGTAAGTCCACGGCTACATATATGAGTGCACCCCGTAAATGAGTGTCATTTCACGGGTACAACTTATTGAGTCTACCGCTTAAGTAAGTCCACGGCTACATATATGAGTGCACCCCGTAAATGAGTGTCATTTCACGGGTACAACTTATTGAGTCTACCGCTTAAGTAAGTCCACGGCTACATATATGAGTGCACCCCGTAAATGAGTGTCATTTCACGGGTACAACTTATTGAGTCTACCGCTTAAGTAAGTCCACGGCTACATATATGAGTGCACCCCGTAAATGAGTGTCATTTCACGGGTACAACTTATTGAGTCTACCGCTTAAGTAAGTCCACGGCTACATATATGAGTGCACCCCGTAAATGAGTGTCATTTCACGGGTACAACTTATTGAGTCTACCGCTTAAGTAAGTCCACGGCTACATATATGAGTGCACCCCGTAAATGAGTGTCATTTCACGGGTACAACTTATTGAGTCTACCGCTTAAGTAAGTCCACGGCTACATATATGAGTGCACCCCGTAAATGAGTGTCATTTCACGGGTACAACTTATTGAGTCTACCGCTTAAGTAAGTCCACGGCTACATATATGAGGTGGTGGGGTCCGCCCCGGGAGTGAGTCCCCCGCCTCGGGAGTCCCCCACCTCGGGTAAGTATAGGGGAGAGCCGGTGCCCCTGGATGTCTGGATGTCTGGATGTCCGGAGCTCTGGAGGTCTGGGTGTCTGGGTGTCTGGAGCTCTGGGTGTCTGGATGTCTGGGTCTCTGGGTCTCTGGGTCTCTGGATGTCTGGATGTCTGGATGTCTGGATCTCTGGAGCTCTGGATCTCTGGAGCTCTGGAGCTCTGGGTCTCTGGGTCTCTGGATGTCTGGATGTCTGGATGTCTGGATCTCTGGATCTCTGGAGCTCTGGAGCTCTGGGTCTCTGGGTCTCTGGATGTCTGGATCTCTGGAGCTCTGGGTCTCTGGGTCTCTGGGTCTCTGGATGTCTGGATGTCTGGATGTCTGGATGTCTGGATGTCTGGATGTCTGGATCTCTGGAGCTCTGGGTCTCTGGGTCTCTGGGTCTCTGGGTCTCTGGATGTCTGGATCTCTGGAGCTCTGGATCTCTGGAGCTCTGGAGCTCTGGGTCTCTGGGTCTCTGGATGTCTGGATGTCTGGATGTCTGGATCTCTGGATCTCTGGAGCTCTGGAGCTCTGGAGCTCTGGGTCTCTGGATGTCTGGATCTCTGGAGCTCTGGGTCTCTGGGTCTCTGGGTCTCTGGATGTCTGGATGTCTGGGTGTCTGGGTGTCTTGGTCTCTGGAGCTCTGGGTCTCTGGGTCTCTGGGTCTCTGGATGTCTGGATGTCTGGATGTCTGGATGTCTGGATCTCTGGATCTCTGGAGCTCTGGAGCTCTGGGTCTCTGGGTCTCTGGATGTCTGGATCTCTGGAGCTCTGGGTCTCTGGGTCTCTGGATGTCTGGATGTCTGGATGTCTGGATGTCTGGATCTCTGGAGCTCTGGGTCTCTGGGTCTCTGGGTCTCTGGATGTCTGGATGTCTGGATCTCTGGAGCTCTGGGTCTCTGGGTCTCTGGGTCTCTGGGTCTCTGGATGTCTGGATGTCTGGATGTCTGGATCTCTGGATGTCTGGGTCTCTGGGTCTCTGGATGTCTGGAGCTCTGGATGTCTGGGTCTCTGGATGTCTGGATCTCTGGATGTCTGGATCTCTGGATGTCTGGATCTCTGGATCTCTGGAGCTCTGGGTCTCTGGGTCTCTGGATGTCTGGAGCTCTGGATCTCTGGATCTCTGGAGCTCTGGGTCTCTGGGTCTCTGGATGTCTGGATGTCTGGATGTCTGGAGCTCTGGAGCTCTGGATGTCTGGGTGTCTGGGTGTCTGGGTCTCTGGGTCTCTGGATGTCTGGATCTCTGGATGTCTGGATGTCTGGATGTCTGGAGGTCTGTATGTCTGGAGCTCTGGAGCTCTGGAGCTCTGGGGGTCTGTGTGTGTCCGTGTGTGTCCGTGTGTGGGCGTCGTGTGATTACCACTCGGCCACCCCGGCTACATATATGAGTGCACCCCGTAAATGAGTGTCATTTCACGGGTACAACTTATTGAGTCTACCGCTTAAGTAAGTCCACGGCTACATATATGAGTGCACCCCGTAAATGAGTGTCATTTCACGGGTACAACTTATTGAGTCTACCGCTTAAGTAAGTCCACGGCTACATATATGAGTGCACCCCGTAAATGAGTGTCATTTCACGGGTACAACTTATTGAGTCTACCGCTTAAGTAAGTCCACGGCTACATATATGAGTGCACCCCGTAAATGAGTGTCATTTCACGGGTACAACTTATTGAGTCTACCGCTTAAGTAAGTCCACGGCTACATATATGAGTGCACCCCGTAAATGAGTGTCATTTCACGGGTACAACTTATTGAGTCTACCGCTTAAGTAAGTCCACGGCTACATATATGAGTGCACCCCGTAAATGAGTGTCATTTCACGGGTACAACTTATTGAGTCTACCGCTTAAGTAAGTCCACGGCTACATATATGAGTGCACCCCGTAAATGAGTGTCATTTCACGGGTACAACTTATTGAGTCTACCGCTTAAGTAAGTCCACGGCTACATATATGAGTGCACCCCGTAAATGAGTGTCATTTCACGGGTACAACTTATTGAGTCTACCGCTTAAGTAAGTCCACGGCTACATATATGAGTGCACCCCGTAAATGAGTGTCATTTCACGGGTACAACTTATTGAGTCTACCGCTTAAGTAAGTCCACGGCTACATATATGAGTGCACCCCGTAAATGAGTGTCATTTCACGGGTACAACTTATTGAGTCTACCGCTTAAGTAAGTCCACGGCTACATATATGAGTGCACCCCGTAAATGAGTGTCATTTCACGGGTACAACTTATTGAGTCTACCGCTTAAGTAAGTCCACGGCTACATATATGAGGTGGTGGGGTCCGCCCCGGGAGTGAGTCCCCCGCCTCGGGAGTCCCCCACCTCGGGTAAGTATAGGGGAGAGCCGGTGCCCCTGGATGTCTGGATGTCTGGATGTCCGGAGCTCTGGAGGTCTGGGTGTCTGGGTGTCTGGAGCTCTGGGTGTCTGGATGTCTGGGTCTCTGGGTCTCTGGGTCTCTGGATGTCTGGATGTCTGGATGTCTGGAGCTCTGGAGCTCTGGATCTCTGGAGCTCTGGAGCTCTGGGTCTCTGGGTCTCTGGATGTCTGGATGTCGGGATGTCTGGATGTCTGGATCTCTGGAGCTCTGGAGCTCTGGAGCTCTGGAGCTCTGGTCTCTGGGTCTCTGGGTCTCTGGATGTCTGGATGTCTGGATCTCTGGAGCTCTGGGTCTCTGGGTCTCTGGGTCTCTGGATGTCTGGATGTCTGGATGTCTGGAGTCTGGATGTCTGGATGTCTGTGATCTCTGGACTCTGTGGTCCGGTTCTTCTGGGTCTCTGTCGGTCTCTGTGGATGTCTGGATCTCATGGAGCTCTGGATCTCTGGAGCTCTTGAGCTCTGGGTCTCTGGGCCTCTGGATGTCTGGATTCTGGATTGTCTTGGATCTCTGGAGCTCTGGAGCTCTGGAGCTCTGGAGCTCTGGGTCTCTGATGTCTGGATCTCTGGAGCTCTGGTTCTCTGGGTTCTCTGGGTCCTTGGCGCTCGGTCTCTGGGATGTCTGGGATGTCTGGTGTGTCTGGCGTTCTGGTTCGTTTGGTCTCTGGAGCTCTGTCTCTTGGTCTCTGGGTCTCTGGAGGCGTGATGTCTGGTTCTGGATGTCTTGATGTTCTGGATCTCTGGGACTCTGAGCTCTAGAGCTCTGGGCTGGTGGTGTGTGTGTGTGTGTGTGTGTGTGTGGTCCTCCATCCCACACTCCAGCAGCAGATTAAATATACATGGCCCTGCGCTGCATATTGCAGTGTCTTGGATGGCCGGGGCCCCCCGGAGTCTTCAAATGCCTCTTAAATACCGGACAGCAAACTGACAGCGAACGTGGACCGTGGATGACTAAAGCTAGGCTGAGCAATTGTCCTTGCCAACTTCATAACTTTCCTGGTAAGGAATAGACACACACGCAGGCATGCAGGCACGCACACACACACACACACACACACACACACACACACAGAAGTCGGCATATTTTTTGGGGGTGAGCTGAAGAGATTGTTATTGGAGAAAAGACATCCAGCTGACCAGACCCTGCAGTGATGTGTGTGATTGAGTCTCTGGTTCTCTCTCTCTCTCTCTCTCTCTCTCTCTCTCTCTCTCTCTCTCTCTCTCTCTCTCTCTCTCTCTCTCTCTCTCTCTGTATTTTCACATCTCTCACTCACTCCTTGTCAAGGACACATTTGCTACACTGGCGGTGAGCCTCTCACCGCGGCGATGTTCTCTCTTGTATTCCATTTTACTTTTACCTTCTCTTTCTTATTTCACATTTTCTCTCCGTCTGAGAAGCGAGCTCTCACACCTCCTGCCTCTCGTCCTCCTGACCCTCTCCTCTTCCCCGCACACACACCTCTGCCCCCATCTCTCCCTCTCTCATAATAGTGTGTGTGTGTGTGTGTGTGTCTGCCTGAGCCTGTGTGTGTGTGTGTGTGCATGTCTGCCCAAGCCAGCATGAAGCGCATGTGCCAGAGAGCCATTGTGCGTGTCGTTTGTGATTCCGTGCTGCATAATCAAAGAGAACTCGGCTGACCATTACCGGCCGGTATTTTGGGGGTGAAATGTCACGGTGCTCTGAGAGACATGAACAGCGGCACCAAAGGCCATTCAAAGCCTGGCAGCCCATTACAGAATATGTGCAGCCCTCAGCCTCCTAATCAGCTATGTGCTCAACAATGCCCTGACACATAAAAAAAAACAAGACTCCTACTACAGAGCAGACACAACGTCTTCAGTTGAACCCTCTTTCAGGAAATCTGGTGTCTACAGTCTACAGTCTCCATTCTGCTCAGCATAGATTCCAAGTATTAAGAATATGACAAATGGACCACATTTATATCGTTCATACACAGACTGCGATGTGTCAGCCATGCTAGGCGCCAGCCGGCTCCTCGGGAGCTGTTAGGGTTCATGTCTTGCTCAGGAACACCTAAGTAGGCGCACCCGGGGATCGAATCAGCAACCTTCTGGTTGCCAGACAACTGCTCTACCTCCTGAGTCACTGCCGCCCCCCATAAGACCGTATATATAAAGAATAGATGTAGTCACCGTGACGTCACCCATTGGTTTGTGGACTGCTGTTTTGAAGACTTGCTAGCTTTACACACAAAACGCTGAATGAGACAGTTTTACATTCTGAACGTCCAAAAAGTAGTTCACGGCTATTTAAATGTATACAGTGCTAGAGATAGGCATTCTATCTAGATTGATAGGTCACTAGCCACACCTTAAGGCATACCTCGTCTATTTTACTCGAAATAGGACAATCATTTGAAAATGTAACATTATGCTGTATTGAATAAGACATGAAACTCGCGATTGAGTCCATAAACTCATTAGGAAAATGTTTACTGAGTCAATAAATCAAGTGAGAAGTCGGGTCATTTTCTCATCCTCCACCATACAATCATACAATCAATCTTATTTTTGTAACCATGGTCTCGACCCCTGCTGGCCATTAGAAAGAATGCAGAAAGCGTGCCGGTTTAAGGCACCTTCCGCATTGGCTTCATTTTCCTAGCCGTGGCGTAAACATGTTACAATGCAGACACTTGAGTAACGTAATGTTGCATGGCGGCAAAACGGTTTGGCCTGTGCCTCCACCCCTAATGGTTACGGATGCCCCAGCGAAAACCTCTTTTCTTCTCTGCATTAGTATGGAAGAGGGATTTCACTGAGGCTGCAGTGCATTGTAATTGGCCACTTAACAATCACCCAGCGCAAACATATCACACATGTACAGTTTAGGGCAAATTGAAAAGGCTCTAAACCCGACGTGTATAATCCACAGCGATTCAGGCGTGGCGGTAAAATCGGCGTTTCTACATTTGCAAACCCGACACCTCACCCCCCAACCCCCCCCCACCCCCCTGGTGTTACGATGAGGGTACCGGTTAGTAATAACATACATAAACATAAAGAACGGAAATGCGGTAATCTCCATAATTCGCATCTCCGAAGCATTGAACAAACGAGTGCGTGTCTGGAAACTCTTCCTCATTATTCCTGTGTGGAGCGTGTCTCTCTGTTTGTTTCCAGTTCTGCTCTGCTCTGTTGTTTCGCCTACTAAACAGTTCATGCCTGTGCGTCGCCCCGGCCTTGTTATCGGCAGCCCGCCCCCTAATGAGAATGTGACATGTCGCTGCATCTGATTGGAACTTTGTTTTCTGTGTTTTTTTCTGAGACAAAGGAGGCTTCTGAAAACAGCATTACAAGCATTTTCGCACCCACGCAAGCTCCTCCATATTCCTTGACCGCTTTCTCAACCGCCTGCTTCGCTTATGGCACTCATAGAGACATATCGCAATTACATTGGTGCTAATAATTAAATAAGAAATTGTCACGGATAATTAAAAAGAGATGAGAGTCCCGCCGAGGCTTTGAATATGATAACCCTGTAGGATTTTAAATTGGAATGAAATGTGTTTTTATTAACTTTGACCCAAAAAAAATGCGGTCTTGTGCGTGAGAATGTAAGAGGCGCTTGTGACAACGGAGCCCCATGCTTCTTTAAGCGAAACTGTTTTTTAATGGCAGTGCTCCGCGGTCCAGACTGCCCTCCGAGAGCACTACTACAGATATTGGATATTAAAGCATGCCCTTCAATGATACTGGCTTGTAAAACTGCCCACTGGGAAATACACACAGCCGCACGTGTTATTGGGAACGATATTAGTCCGTACGACGGCGCGTACAACACAAACACATTCCGTCGGCGTGCATCAACCCGCATTTTGAACGGCCATTGTTGTCCCGTGTCCTGTGTCCACAAGGTCAGGGTGGGCGGCGGTATGGCTCAGATGGTACAGCGGGTGTCCCTGGGTGTCCCTGAGCAAGACACACCGCCCTAACTGCCCCCGACCATCTGGCTGGTTTACACTGCTGTCGGCGTATGACTGGGTGCATGTGAGGCAATGTAAAGCGCTATATAAATATAAATGCAATCCATTTACCTCTTACAAAGTCAGACACCCGGTCGGTGCCATCTGGGGCTGCTCCTTGCAACCTATGGCTTGCCTACCGAGCTCACTGGTACCTCTGACATGCTCGGTGGAACACACTCCCGTCACATCACGTGTTTAACTGGTGAGAGAGTGTGGGTGCCAAGGTTGGGGACACGGACGCAGTGGAGAGGGTTTTCTACCGTGACTCCTCGCATTCCCATTGCAACAACATGCCTCTCTTGTGTTGCCGTAACCTGCTGGCGAGCTAACCTTCAGGAGGAGATGAAAGCGTGGGTTGCACCAGAGAGGGTATCGCACGAGTTGTTTGCGTTTGCTTGGGGGGAAGAAAAGCACCGTGGCATCGTATGGCAGCTGACTTTGAGGAGAAACACTGGGAAAAAGAAACAGAAATGCCAAATTCCTGCTGCGTTGTGTGGGGTTGCTGAGGTACAGTAAATCGTTTTTTTACCTCCCAGCACAAAAGAGCAAAGGTGTTCAGTGGCAACTCTAGATACGGTGAATGACAGACTAGCTGTAGGGCTACACTGTGGCAGCGGAGCCACTCTCCTTTTTCGATAGAAATGTGTTTTAAAGTTTTATGGTGAATACACTCGTACAATAGCCTGGAAATCCAGACCCACATCTAGAAAGCTGTAGGTCTGGTAACGAGTAATGAAAATGGCCCAACTCGAGGGGCGGCACCAAGCGTGCGTTTGAAAATATCACTGCACGCAATTGGATAACACTACGACCAATCAGAAGAATACACGGGGTGACGTATCCAGAGGACGGAAAAGAGTTTGTTTTGGAGAATAGTTTGACAGAGAGACGTAAATGTAGCCTAATGGAAATGGAGCCATTAAATGACTTTTGCCGTTTTTGCAAGCAGAATATGAGAATAGTTGGTTTGTACAGATACTCAAGTTTAACTCTTTTATTGTAGCGGCCAAAGCCGTTTCAAACAACTGGTGTTCATCCGTAGCCATCTTGCAATGTTTACTGACTGATTCCGTCGCAGCGCTGACGTCATCTGTTTAGCCCGCCTCTGGCCCGCCTATATCAGATACACCGATGTGATTGGTTGATGTTCGAAACAACAGGAATTGCTAATGAGCATGTTACTGATGACCAGAGTGACTCGCTGAGCAAATTCAAATTGTGCTCTCGCGAGAACTCTGGATTTCCAGGGTACTCGTACAATGCACTTGTGGCAAGATCGCATTCATCCTTAAACGCAACTACAAAATTATTCTAATCAAAAAACAGCTAAACTACGGGTTTACAAAGATATAAGCAAAGCATAACCAACAAATTTAAAAAGAACATACACATAACCTTGGCTTAACATTTACATACAAAAATCATAAATTGCAATATAGATCTACACACATTTTTCTTGCTATTGCTCTCGCATTAGCCTAGCGGTTGCCAGTCAAGTGAGCGGAGGAGCAGCAGTTTACAACAATGGCAGCGGTTTCCATGTGTGGGAACCTTCAGCATTCAGCACAGAACATCCATAACACCGGCGAAGCTCCACGTTTGTTCAGCCTGCACATGACGAACGTATGCAATGACAACGAGAGGACCTTCACTCTTATAACTCGACGCGATTTGCCTCCTCTGTCCCACGATTTGCGCTGTCCTCGCCGGGAGTGAGCATCAACGACTCAACGGCCTCTATAGAAGGTTATCTGAAATAGGAAATTGTGTCCTTTGTTTCTGTTTCACCGAAGACTTCCAGCACAACAAAACATACCCTGTCGTAGATTGACCCCGCTCCCTCATGACCTCCAAAAACAGATGCAGCTCACGAAACGACGGGCCGCAATCTGCGATCTATGATTGTTTTCTCCTAAAGTCTATTTAATGGCATCTCTCCTCTGGCTGAGATCTGACATCCATTTGTGGTGCTGCTGCTGCTGCCGTTGCTGCTGCGGTCGCCTGATCTGACGCGCTGACAAAAACCCATGAAAATATACGGCGCCGTCGTCTGAGCCCCTTCACAGCACCGTCACCCATCTCCCACCCATCCTCAGGAGCGGCAAACAACATTTACAGAAGAAGGTAGTGTGTGTGTGTGTGTGTGTGTGTGTGTGTGTGTGTGTGTGTGTGTGTGTGTGTGTGTGTGTGTGTGTGTGTGTGGATGGGACGACGAGGCTGTGTGTGGGGGAAAAAAAACCGAGGTTAATGGAAGCAGCACATGTTTAATATGTAGGGAGCTGCTGCTGCACGCGTGTCATCATCAAACAATGTTAAAAATTAAGCTGCAGGCTGGGGGCGGAACTTCCTGTCATCGCCAGTGTGTTTGCCTAGTTCCTCGTCTGACATCGATGGATGGTTGCAAGGGAAACAGTGAACCAGATTGCTTAAGCTTTACTCCCTGGCGCGTCTAGGGGTGTCAGCTGTAAAGCGTTTTGCTGCTTTAGGAGAACTCCATGTCTGGATGGAATAGGATTAGTCGTGACAGACCTGGTGGTGGTGACGCCTGGCCCTTGTCACGTCCTTCAGAGCAACCTTGTGTTCCTAAAGTGATGTGTTTACTCAATGAGCAAACAGTGAATTACCATACATTAACCTAATGCAATAATGCAGCCAAGTCCACCCCCACAAGGCGTGTGTATGTGTGTGCGTGTGTTTGTGCGCATATGTGTGTGTGTGTGTGTGTGCGTGTGTATGTATGTGCGTGTGTGTGTGTGTTAATGGCTTTATTCCTTGAAAGTCTGGTTGATTTGTAGTTCGGAAAATGTGACAATGAAGTAAGCCGTCATGTGTCGTGTCGTTAATTGATGAGCACCACAGGTGCAGTAACTCACATTCCCTCACCGGTTTGGTTTGGTTCAGTTATATTTGAGGAAAATTGTCTGAAGTGAGGGGAGATCGCGCCTGATGTTGTCGCGTTGCAACAGTGTGGTAGTTTCGAGTTTAAGAGGCGACACACATGTGCTGTATTTGATGAGATTGTGGGGCAAGACTAGTGCAATTCACATGAAGAGAAAAGAAAGTCTAAGGAGACTCTGCTGACCGCTGACCGTCTGATTCCCCTCCTCGTCGGCCCAAAAGACCACCCGCCTTCGGTGTGTGTGGACATTCAGTATCATTATCTTGTAAACACTGTAAACCACATATTTGTCCAGCATATTTGTCCACGGAGGGAATAAAGTCCCACCCACGGCCCACCCGACACTGTAACACCGGTAGCCGTGACAACACTATGGTGTGTGTCGCAATACAGACTTGACGCTGGTCTCTGGGTCTCTGGATGTCTGGATGTCTGGATGTCTGGATGTCTGGATGTCTGGATCTCTGGATCTCTGGAGCTCTGGAGCTCTGGGTCTCTGGGTCTCTGGATGTCTGGATCTCTGGAGCTCTGGGTCTCTGGGTCTCTGGATGTCTGGATGTCTGGATGTCTGGATGTCTGGATCTCTGGAGCTCTGGGTCTCTGGGTCTCTGGGTCTCTGGATGTCTGGATGTCTGGATCTCTGGAGCTCTGGGTCTCTGGGTCTCTGGGTCTCTGGGTCTCTGGATGTCTGGATGTCTGGATGTCTGGATCTCTGGATGTCTGGGTCTCTGGGTCTCTGGATGTCTGGAGCTCTGGATGTCTGGGTCTCTGGATGTCTGGATCTCTGGATGTCTGGATCTCTGGATGTCTGGATCTCTGGATCTCTGGAGCTCTGGGTCTCTGGGTCTCTGGATGTCTGGAGCTCTGGATCTCTGGATCTCTGGAGCTCTGGGTCTCTGGGTCTCTGGATGTCTGGATGTCTGGATGTCTGGAGCTCTGGAGCTCTGGATGTCTGGGTGTCTGGGTGTCTGGGTCTCTGGGTCTCTGGATGTCTGGATCTCTGGATGTCTGGATGTCTGGATGTCTGGAGGTCTGTATGTCTGGAGCTCTGGAGCTCTGGAGCTCTGGGGGTCTGTGTGTGTCCGTGTGTGTCCGTGTGTGGGCGTCGTGTGATTACCACTCGGCCACCCCGGCTACATATATGAGTGCACCCCGTAAATGAGTGTCATTTCACGGGTACAACTTATTGAGTCTACCGCTTAAGTAAGTCCACGGCTACATATATGAGTGCACCCCGTAAATGAGTGTCATTTCACGGGTACAACTTATTGAGTCTACCGCTTAAGTAAGTCCACGGCTACATATATGAGTGCACCCCGTAAATGAGTGTCATTTCACGGGTACAACTTATTGAGTCTACCGCTTAAGTAAGTCCACGGCTACATATATGAGTGCACCCCGTAAATGAGTGTCATTTCACGGGTACAACTTATTGAGTCTACCGCTTAAGTAAGTCCACGGCTACATATATGAGTGCACCCCGTAAATGAGTGTCATTTCACGGGTACAACTTATTGAGTCTACCGCTTAAGTAAGTCCACGGCTACATATATGAGTGCACCCCGTAAATGAGTGTCATTTCACGGGTACAACTTATTGAGTCTACCGCTTAAGTAAGTCCACGGCTACATATATGAGTGCACCCCGTAAATGAGTGTCATTTCACGGGTACAACTTATTGAGTCTACCGCTTAAGTAAGTCCACGGCTACATATATGAGTGCACCCCGTAAATGAGTGTCATTTCACGGGTACAACTTATTGAGTCTACCGCTTAAGTAAGTCCACGGCTACATATATGAGGTGGTGGGGTCCGCCCCGGGAGTGAGTCCCCCGCCTCGGGAGTCCCCCACCTCGGGTAAGTATAGGGGAGAGCCGGTGCCCCTGGATGTCTGGATGTCTGGATGTCCGGAGCTCTGGAGGTCTGGGTGTCTGGGTGTCTGGAGCTCTGGGTGTCTGGATGTCTGGGTCTCTGGGTCTCTGGGTCTCTGGATGTCTGGATGTCTGGATGTCTGGATCTCTGGAGCTCTGGATCTCTGGAGCTCTGGAGCTCTGGGTCTCTGGGTCTCTGGATGTCTGGATGTCTGGATGTCTGGATCTCTGGATCTCTGGAGCTCTGGAGCTCTGGGTCTCTGGGTCTCTGGATGTCTGGATCTCTGGAGCTCTGGGTCTCTGGGTCTCTGGGTCTCTGGATGTCTGGATGTCTGGATGTCTGGATGTCTGGATGTCTGGATGTCTGGATCTCTGGAGCTCTGGGTCTCTGGGTCTCTGGGTCTCTGGATGTCTGGATCTCTGGAGCTCTGGATCTCTGGAGCTCTGGAGCTCTGGGTCTCTGGGTCTCTGGATGTCTGGATGTCTGGATGTCTGGATCTCTGGATCTCTGGAGCTCTGGAGCTCTGGAGCTCTGGGTCTCTGGATGTCTGGATCTCTGGAGCTCTGGGTCTCTGGGTCTCTGGGTCTCTGGATGTCTGGATGTCTGGGTGTCTGGGTGTCTTGGTCTCTGGAGCTCTGGGTCTCTGGGTCTCTGGGTCTCTGGATGTCTGGATGTCTGGATGTCTGGATGTCTGGATCTCTGGATCTCTGGAGCTCTGGAGCTCTGGGTCTCTGGGTCTCTGGATGTCTGGATCTCTGGAGCTCTGGGTCTCTGGGTCTCTGGATGTCTGGATGTCTGGATGTCTGGATGTCTGGATCTCTGGAGCTCTGGGTCTCTGGGTCTCTGGGTCTCTGGATGTCTGGATGTCTGGATCTCTGGAGCTCTGGGTCTCTGGGTCTCTGGGTCTCTGGATGTCTGGATGTCTGGATGTCTGGATCTCTGGATGTCTGGGTCTCTGGGTCTCTGGATGTCTGGAGCTCTGGATGTCTGGGTCTCTGGATGTCTGGATCTCTGGATGTCTGGATCTCTGGATGTCTGGATCTCTGGATCTCTGGAGCTCTGGGTCTCTGGGTCTCTGGATGTCTGGAGCTCTGGATCTCTGGATCTCTGGAGCTCTGGGTCTCTGGGTCTCTGGATGTCTGGATGTCTGGATGTCTGGAGCTCTGGAGCTCTGGATGTCTGGGTGTCTGGGTGTCTGGGTCTCTGGGTCTCTGGATGTCTGGATCTCTGGATGTCTGGATGTCTGGATGTCTGGAGGTCTGTATGTCTGGAGCTCTGGAGCTCTGGAGCTCTGGGGGTCTGTGTGTGTCCGTGTGTGTCCGTGTGTGGGCGTCGTGTGATTACCACTCGGCCACCCCGGCTACATATATGAGTGCACCCCGTAAATGAGTGTCATTTCACGGGTACAACTTATTGAGTCTACCGCTTAAGTAAGTCCACGGCTACATATATGAGTGCACCCCGTAAATGAGTGTCATTTCACGGGTACAACTTATTGAGTCTACCGCTTAAGTAAGTCCACGGCTACATATATGAGTGCACCCCGTAAATGAGTGTCATTTCACGGGTACAACTTATTGAGTCTACCGCTTAAGTAAGTCCACGGCTACATATATGAGTGCACCCCGTAAATGAGTGTCATTTCACGGGTACAACTTATTGAGTCTACCGCTTAAGTAAGTCCACGGCTACATATATGAGTGCACCCCGTAAATGAGTGTCATTTCACGGGTACAACTTATTGAGTCTACCGCTTAAGTAAGTCCACGGCTACATATATGAGTGCACCCCGTAAATGAGTGTCATTTCACGGGTACAACTTATTGAGTCTACCGCTTAAGTAAGTCCACGGCTACATATATGAGTGCACCCCGTAAATGAGTGTCATTTCACGGGTACAACTTATTGAGTCTACCGCTTAAGTAAGTCCACGGCTACATATATGAGTGCACCCCGCCCCGTAAATGAGTGTCATTTCACGGGTACAACTTATTGAGTCTACCGCTTAAGTAAGTCCACGGCTACATATATGAGTGCACCCCGTAAATGAGTGTCATTTCACGGGTACAACTTATTGAGTCTACCGCTTAAGTAAGTCCACGGCTACATATATGAGTGCACCCCGTAAATGAGTGTCATTTCACGGGTACAACTTATTGAGTCTACCGCTTAAGTAAGTCCACGGCTACATATATGAGTGCACCCCGTAAATGAGTGTCATTTCACGGGTACAACTTATTGAGTCTACCGCTTAAGTAAGTCCACGGCTACATATATGAGTGCACCCCGTAAATGAGTGTCATTTCACGGGTACAACTTATTGAGTCTACCGCTTAAGTAAGTCCACGGCTACATATATGAGTGCACCCCGTAAATGAGTGTCATTTCACGGGTACAACTTATTGAGTCTACCGCTTAAGTAAGTCCACGGCTACATATATGAGTGCACCCCGTAAATGAGTGTCATTTCACGGGTACAACTTATTGAGTCTACCGCTTAAGTAAGTCCACGGCTACATATATGAGTGCACCCCGTAAATGAGTGTCATTTCACGGGTACAACTTATTGAGTCTACCGCTTAAGTAAGTCCACGGCTACATATATGAGTGCACCCCGTAAATGAGTGTCATTTCACGGGTACAACTTATTGAGTCTACCGCTTAAGTAAGTCCACGGCTACATATATGAGTGCACCCCGTAAATGAGTGTCATTTCACGGGTACAACTTATTGAGTCTACCGCTTAAGTAAGTCCACGGCTACATATATGAGTGCACCCCGTAAATGAGTGTCATTTCACGGGTACAACTTATTGAGTCTACCGCTTAAGTAAGTCCACGGCTACATATATGAGTGCACCCCGTAAATGAGTGTCATTTCACGGGTACAACTTATTGAGTCTACCGCTTAAGTAAGTCCACGGCTACATATATGAGTGCACCCCGTAAATGAGTGTCATTTCACGGGTACAACTTATTGAGTCTACCGCTTAAGTAAGTCCACGGCTACATATATGAGTGCACCCCGTAAATGAGTGTCATTTCACGGGTACAACTTATTGAGTCTACCGCTTAAGTAAGTCCACGGCTACATATATGAGTGCACCCCGTAAATGAGTGTCATTTCACGGGTACAACTTATTGAGTCTACCGCTTAAGTAAGTCCACGGCTACATATATGAGTGCACCCCGTAAATGAGTGTCATTTCACGGGTACAACTTATTGAGTCTACCGCTTAAGTAAGTCCACGGCTACATATATGAGTGCACCCCGTAAATGAGTGTCATTTCACGGGTACAACTTATTGAGTCTACCGCTTAAGTAAGTCCACGGCTACATATATGAGTGCACCCCGTAAATGAGTGTCATTTCACGGGTACAACTTATTGAGTCTACCGCTTAAGTAAGTCCACGGCTACATATATGAGTGCACCCCGTAAATGAGTGTCATTTCACGGGTACAACTTATTGAGTCTACCGCTTAAGTAAGTCCACGGCTACATATATGAGGTGGTGGGGTCCGCCCCGGGAGTGAGTCCCCCGCCTCGGGAGTCCCCCACCTCGGGTAAGTATAGGGGAGAGCCGGTGCCCCTGGATGTCTGGATGTCTGGATGTCCGGAGCTCTGGAGGTCTGGGTGTCTGGGTGTCTGGAGCTCTGGGTGTCTGGATGTCTGGGTCTCTGGGTCTCTGGGTCTCTGGATGTCTGGATGTCTGGATGTCTGGATCTCTGGAGCTCTGGATCTCTGGAGCTCTGGAGCTCTGGGTCTCTGGGTCTCTGGATGTCTGGATGTCTGGATGTCTGGATCTCTGGATCTCTGGAGCTCTGGAGCTCTGGGTCTCTGGGTCTCTGGATGTCTGGATCTCTGGAGCTCTGGGTCTCTGGGTCTCTGGGTCTCTGGATGTCTGGATGTCTGGATGTCTGGATGTCTGGATGTCTGGATGTCTGGATCTCTGGAGCTGTGGGTCTCTGGGTCTCTGGGTCTCTGGATGTCTGGATCTCTGGAGCTCTGGATCTCTGGAGCTCTGGAGCTCTGGGTCTCTGGGTCTCTGGATGTCTGGATGTCTGGATGTCTGGATCTCTGGATCTCTGGAGCTCTGGAGCTCTGGAGCTCTGGGTCTCTGGATGTCTGGATCTCTGGAGCTCTGGGTCTCTGGGTCTCTGGGTCTCTGGATGTCTGGATGTCTGGATGTCTGGGTGTCTGGGTGTCTTGGTCTCTGGAGCTCTGGGTCTCTGGGTCTCTGGGTCTCTGGGTCTCTGGATGTCTGGATGTCTGGATGTCTGGATCTCTGGATGTCTGGGTCTCTGGGTCTCTGGATGTCTGGATCTCTGGATGTCTGGGTCTCTGGATGTCTGGATCTCTGGATGTCTGGATCTCTGGATGTCTGGATCTCTGGATCTCTGGAGCTCTGGGTCTCTGGGTCTCTGGATGTCTGGAGCTCTGGATCTCTGGATCTCTGGAGCTCTGGGTCTCTGGGTCTCTGGATGTCTGGATGTCTGGATGTCTGGAGCTCTGGAGCTCTGGATGTCTGGGTGTCTGGGTGTCTGGGTCTCTGGGTCTCTGGATGTCTGGATCTCTGGATGTCTGGATGTCTGGATGTCTGGAGGTCTGTATGTCTGGAGCTCTGGAGCTCTGGAGCTCTGGGGGTCTGTGTGTGTCCGTGTGTGTCCGTGTGTGGGCGTCGTGTGATTACCACTCGGCCACCCCGGCTACATATATGAGTGCACCCCGTAAATGAGTGTCATTTCACGGGTACAACTTATTGAGTCTACCGCTTAAGTAAGTCCACGGCTACATATATGAGTGCACCCCGTAAATGAGTGTCATTTCACGGGTACAACTTATTGAGTCTACCGCTTAAGTAAGTCCACGGCTACATATATGAGTGCACCCCGTAAATGAGTGTCATTTCACGGGTACAACTTATTGAGTCTACCGCTTAAGTAAGTCCACGGCTACATATATGAGTGCACCCCGTAAATGAGTGTCATTTCACGGGTACAACTTATTGAGTCTACCGCTTAAGTAAGTCCACGGCTACATATATGAGGTGGTGGGGTCCGCCCCGGGAGTGAGTCCCCCGCCTCGGGAGTCCCCCACCTCGGGTAAGTATAGGGGAGAGCCGGTGCCCCTGGATGTCTGGATGTCTGGATGTCCGGAGCTCTGGAGGTCTGGGTGTCTGGGTGTCTGGAGCTCTGGGTGTCTGGATGTCTGGGTCTCTGGGTCTCTGGGTCTCTGGATGTCTGGATGTCTGGATGTCTGGATCTCTGGAGCTCTGGATCTCTGGAGCTCTGGAGCTCTGGGTCTCTGGGTCTCTGGATGTCTGGATGTCTGGATGTCTGGATCTCTGGATCTCTGGAGCTCTGGAGCTCTGGGTCTCTGGGTCTCTGGATGTCTGGATCTCTGGAGCTCTGGGTCTCTGGGTCTCTGGGTCTCTGGATGTCTGGATGTCTGGATGTCTGGATGTCTGGATGTCTGGATGTCTGGATCTCTGGAGCTCTGGGTCTCTGGGTCTCTGGGTCTCTGGATGTCTGGATCTCTGGAGCTCTGGATCTCTGGAGCTCTGGAGCTCTGGGTCTCTGGGTCTCTGGATGTCTGGATGTCTGGATGTCTGGATCTCTGGATCTCTGGAGCTCTGGAGCTCTGGAGCTCTGGGTCTCTGGATGTCTGGATCTCTGGAGCTCTGGGTCTCTGGGTCTCTGGGTCTCTGGATGTCTGGATGTCTGGGTGTCTGGGTGTCTTGGTCTCTGGAGCTCTGGGTCTCTGGGTCTCTGGGTCTCTGGATGTCTGGATGTCTGGATGTCTGGATGTCTGGATCTCTGGATCTCTGGAGCTCTGGAGCTCTGGGTCTCTGGGTCTCTGGATGTCTGGATCTCTGGAGCTCTGGGTCTCTGGGTCTCTGGATGTCTGGATGTCTGGATGTCTGGATGTCTGGATCTCTGGAGCTCTGGGTCTCTGGGTCTCTGGGTCTCTGGATGTCTGGATGTCTGGATCTCTGGAGCTCTGGGTCTCTGGGTCTCTGGGTCTCTGGGTCTCTGGATGTCTGGATGTCTGGATGTCTGGATCTCTGGATGTCTGGGTCTCTGGGTCTCTGGATGTCTGGAGCTCTGGATGTCTGGGTCTCTGGATGTCTGGATCTCTGGATGTCTGGATCTCTGGATGTCTGGATCTCTGGATCTCTGGAGCTCTGGGTCTCTGGGTCTCTGGATGTCTGGAGCTCTGGATCTCTGGATCTCTGGAGCTCTGGGTCTCTGGGTCTCTGGATGTCTGGATGTCTGGAGCTCTGGAGCTCTGGATGTCTGGGTGTCTGGGTGTCTGGGTCTCTGGGTCTCTGGATGTCTGGATCTCTGGATGTCTGGATGTCTGGATGTCTGGAGGTCTGTATGTCTGGAGCTCTGGAGCTCTGGAGCTCTGGGGGTCTGTGTGTGTCCGTGTGTGTCCGTGTGTGGGCGTCGTGTGATTACCACTCGGCCACCCCGGCTACATATATGAGTGCACCCCGTAAATGAGTGTCATTTCACGGGTACAACTTATTGAGTCTACCGCTTAAGTAAGTCCACGGCTACATATATGAGTGCACCCCGTAAATGAGTGTCATTTCACGGGTACAACTTATTGAGTCTACCGCTTAAGTAAGTCCACGGCTACATATATGAGTGCACCCCGTAAATGAGTGTCATTTCACGGGTACAACTTATTGAGTCTACCGCTTAAGTAAGTCCACGGCTACATATATGAGTGCACCCCGTAAATGAGTGTCATTTCACGGGTACAACTTATTGAGTCTACCGCTTAAGTAAGTCCACGGCTACATATATGAGTGCACCCCGTAAATGAGTGTCATTTCACGGGTACAACTTATTGAGTCTACCGCTTAAGTAAGTCCACGGCTACATATATGAGTGCACCCCGTAAATGAGTGTCATTTCACGGGTACAACTTATTGAGTCTACCGCTTAAGTAAGTCCACGGCTACATATATGAGTGCACCCCGTAAATGAGTGTCATTTCACGGGTACAACTTATTGAGTCTACCGCTTAAGTAAGTCCACGGCTACATATATGAGTGCACCCCGTAAATGAGTGTCATTTCACGGGTACAACTTATTGAGTCTACCGCTTAAGTAAGTCCACGGCTACATATATGAGTGCACCCCGTAAATGAGTGTCATTTCACGGGTACAACTTATTGAGTCTACCGCTTAAGTAAGTCCACGGCTACATATATGAGTGCACCCCGTAAATGAGTGTCATTTCACGGGTACAACTTATTGAGTCTACCGCTTAAGTAAGTCCACGGCTACATATATGAGGTGGTGGGGTCCGCCCCGGGAGTGAGTCCCCCGCCTCGGGAGTCCCCCACCTCGGGTAAGTATAGGGGAGAGCCGGTGCCCCTGGATGTCTGGATGTCTGGATGTCCGGAGCTCTGGAGGTCTGGGTGTCTGGGTGTCTGGAGCTCTGGGTGTCTGGATGTCTGGGTCTCTGGGTCTCTGGGTCTCTGGATGTCTGGATGTCTGGATGTCTGGATCTCTGGAGCTCTGGATCTCTGGAGCTCTGGAGCTCTGGGTCTCTGGATGTCTGGATGTCTGGATGTCTGGATGTCTGGATGTCTGGATGTCTGGAGCTCTGGAGCTTTGGGTCTCTGGGTCTCTGGATGTCTGGATCTCTGGAGCTCTGGATCTCTGGGTCTCTGGGTCTCTGGATGTCTGGATGTCTGGATGTCTGGATGTCTGGATGTCTGGATGTCTGGATCTCTGGAGCTCGGGGTCTCTGGGTCTCTGGGTCTCTGGGTCTCTGGATGTCTGGATCTCTGGAGCTCTGGATCTCTGGAGCTCTGGAGCTCTGGGTCTCTGGGTCTCTGGATGTCTGGATGTCTGGATGTCTGGATCTCTGGATCTCTGGAGCTCTGGAGCTCTGGAGCTCTGGGTCTCTGGATGTCTGGATGTCTGGATCTCTGGAGCTCTGGGTCTCTGGGTCTCTGGGTCTCTGGGTCTCTGGATGTCTGGATGTCTGGATGTCTGGGTGTCTGGGTGTCTTGGTCTCTGGAGCTCTGGGTCTCTGGGTCTCTGGGTCTCTGGATGTCTGGATGTCTGGATGTCTGGATGTCTGGATCTCTGGATCTCTGGAGCTCTGGAGCTCTGGGTCCCTGGGTCTCTGGATGTCTCGATCTCTGGAGCTCTGGGTCTCTGGGTCTCTGGATGTCTGGATGTCTGGATGTCTGGATGTCTGGGTGTCTGGATCTCTGGAGCTCTGGGTCTCTGGGTCTCTGGGTCTCTGGATGTATGGATGTCTGGATCTCTGGAGCTCTGGGTCTCTGGGTCTCTGGGTCTCTGGGTCTCTGGATGTCTGGATGTCTGGATGTCTAGATCTCTGGATGTCTGGGTCTCTGGGTCTCTGGATGTCTGGAGCTCTGGATGTCTGGGTCTCTGGATGTCTGGATCTCTGGATGTCTGGATGTCTGGATGTCTGGATCTCTGGATCTCTGGAGCTCTGGGTCTCTGGGTCTCTGGGTCTCTGGATGTCTGGATGTCTGGATGTCTGGGTGTCTGGGTGTCTTGGTCTCTGGAGCTCTCGGTCTCTGGGTCTCTGGGTCTCTGGATGTCTGGATGTCTGGATGTCTGGATGTCTGGATGTCTGGATCTCTGGATCTCTGGAGCTCTGGAGCTCTGGGTCTCTGGGTCTCTGGATGTCTGGATCTCTGGAGCTCTGGGTCTCTGGATGTCTGGATGTCTGGATGTCTGGATGTCTGGATGTCTGGATCTCTGGATCTCTGGAGCTCTGGAGCTCTGGGTCTCTGGGTCTCTGGATGTCTGGATCTCTGGAGCTCTGGGTCTCTGGATGTCTGGATGTCTGGATGTCTGGATGTCTGGATCTCTGGATCTCTGGAGCTCTGGGTCTCTGGGTCTCTGGGTCTCTGGATGTCTGGATGTCTGGATCTCTGGAGCTCTGGGTCTCTGGGTCTCTGGGTCTCTGGGTCTCTGGATGTCTGGATGTCTGGATGTCTGGATCTCTGGATGTCTGGGTCTCTGGGTCTCTGGATGTCTGGAGCTCTGGATGTCTGGGTCTCTGGATGTCTGGATCTCTGGATGTCTGGATCTCTGGATCTCTGGATCTCTGGAGCTCTGGAGCTCTGGAGCTCTGGGTCTCTGGGTCTCTGGATGTCTGGAGCTCTGGATCTCTGGATCTCTGGAGCTCTGGGTCTCTGGATCTCTGGATCTCTGGAGCTCTGGGTCTCTGGGTCTCTGGATGTCTGGATGTCTGGATGTCTGGAGCTCTGGAGCTCTGGATGTCTGGGTGTCTGGGTGTCTGGGTCTCTGGGTCTCTGGATCTCTGGATGTCTGGATGTCTGGATGTCTGGAGGTCTGTATGTCTGGAGCTCTGGAGCTCTGGAGCTCTGGGGGTCTGTGTGTGTCCGTGTGTGTCCGTGTGTGGGCGTCGTGTGATTACCACTCGGCCACCCCGGCTACATATATGAGTGCACCCCGTAAATGAGTGTCATTTCACGGGTACAACTTATTGAGTCTACCGCTTAAGTAAGTCCACGGCTACATATATGAGTGCACCCCGTAAATGAGTTTCATTTCACGGGTACAACTTATTGAGTCTACCCCTTAAGTAAGTCCACGGCTACATATATGAGTGCACCCCGTAAATGAGTGTCATTTCACGGGTACAACTTATTGAGTCTACCGCTTAAGTAAGTCCACGGCTACATATATGAGTGCACCCCGTAAATGAGTGTCATTTCACGGGTACAACTTATTGAGTCTACCGCTTAAGTAAGTCCACGGCTACATATATGAGTGCACCCCGTAAATGAGTGTCATTTCACGGGTACAACTTATTGAGTCTACCGCTTAAGTAAGTCCACGGCTACATATATGAGTGCACCCCGTAAATGAGTGTCATTTCACGGGTACAACTTATTGAGTCTACCGCTTAAGTAAGTCCACGGCTACATATATGAGTGCACCCCGTAAATGAGTGTCATTTCACGGGTACAACTTATTGAGTCTACCGCTTAAGTAAGTCCACGGCTACATATATGAGTGCACCCCGTAAATGAGTGTCATTTCACCGGCCTCGTGATACCTATACTGACTGACTGACTGACTGACTGACTGACTGACTGACTGACTGACTGACTGACTGACTGACTGACTGACTGACTGACCTGACTGACTGACTGACTGACTGACTGACTGACTGACTTGACTGACTGACTGACGCGTGTGTTGCCTGCCAGCCGGGAAAATGACTTTGCTCTGGAGTGGAGCGACTGTGGCTCTGATTAGAAAGACTCACCGCCAATGTATGCAGCACGTGTGCCTGCAGACACGCCTCCCCCCCCGCCCCCACACACACACACACCACACACACACACACACACACACACACACACTCTCCTGGTTGATTACATGCAAAGTTTGCGCTGGGGAAACGGAGGGAAGCGTGTTGTTGTTTTTCTCCTTTTGTCTGTGTTATCTGCCGGTGACGGCGTCGTACGGGTGATTGCCAAGGGAACAGAGAAATACCAAATAAATGTGTTTGGGTTTTTTTCCAATTTCCTTTTTTTCCTCTTTAATATTATACTTCTGCTGCTGGTCCCTAATGTACCGCCAAAAAAAGGTACATTATAGATGAAAATATAATGCGTTTACAGGATGCCTCCTCGTAAACATGCTGACAATAAAAAAAACTAAACAAAATAAAACACCACGATATAGGTACAGCTCTATAGTCATGCAAGACAAGATACGCAAACCCAATATAAATCTCGCCCGCTGTTTGCAGTCATGGTAAATTGTGCCGCAACATACATCCAGTGCTGGCGTGCCCCCGCGCTGTATAGATACCATCTGGAATGATGGGTCAGTCTTGCCGGAGTCTCGGCAGTGGATATTTTCTCTCTCTCTCACTCAGTAAGAGTGAGATGTCACCACGATTTCATTAATCTCTGTCTGCCCCCTTGAGATGTGTGCGTGCCACCTTCACCCCCAATCTCTTGTGCTCTCTCTCTCTCTCTCTCTCTCTCTCTCTCTCTCTCTCTCTCTCTCTCTCTCTCTCTCTCTCTCTCTCCCTGTCCCTCTCTCTTGCTCGCTCACTGTCACACATGCGTACACGCAAGGACGCCCTCACAGTCTGCGCGACGCCGCCACCGCATACATAATCTATGGACTCCTGGCTACTGTGATCGCCTTTAACTTCCTTCCGTCCCCTCCGAGTGGGAAACGGAAAGTGAGAGAGGAGTGTTAATGGTCGACCTGCTGCTCGTCCCCAACCCCTGCGCCCCCCCCTCCTCCCACTGGGAGCATGAATAGTTCACCTGCTAGCGTGGTTGGAGTAGAGGAAGGCTTAAAGTGTTAACCAACTGAACTTGTCTTAAGCTCCCATTTCTAATTGGCTCAAATAACTTGTTTCAAATATCTTTTTTTTTTAACACCGTGTTGCGTTTTACACTTATTAAGCTGAGCCGAGCCAATAAGCAGATTCCGGGCATCAACACCAGTGACCCTGAACTAACAAGGCGGACGTAGTGTTGAGAGTACGTGGCGACTGCTTTAAATACACAATAATAGCCCCCCTCGCACTCCCCTGTGGAGTGGTTCATCAGAGTCATTGTCTTCCTTACTTCCAAAGGCCACCAATGGTCAACATCGACCGTTTATTTATTTCATTCTAGTAGAGGACACAGACGGTGGCGGGGTCTTCACACATGCGCACACACACACACACACACACACACACACACACACGCACAGACATGCACACACACACATTTTTAATTGAACTGGATTTTTTTGTGGCCCGGACCGGATCACGTTACATAAGTGGCTGTGTGTGACGCCACCACACACTTTTTTTTGGCAGCATTTTTTTTTCCCGCCCTCCCCTCATCTGCGTTCCCGCTGCGCTGTCGGCGTATTCTATTATACACTTCCTCATTTCCCTAGCTGTCCTTCAAACCGGGCTGAATGTCAGCAGCTCGGGGCACACGAATCCTGTATCAATTATGAGTTGAGGCGGGCGAAAGCGAATCAGCCGCTGATACGATCTGTAGGGTGCTCGGAGGCGTGTGTGTGTGTGTGTGTGTGTCTGTGTGTGTGTGTGTGTGTGTGTGTGTGTGTGTGTGGGGGGGGGGGGGGGAGAGGTGAGGAAGATGTGCTGTTGACAAGAGATGAGGCAGAGCACACAACATTTCAGAGAGAGAGAGAGAGAGAGAGGGGGTTTCTGCAGCTTTTAAGAAAAATATTTTTACATTATGAATTTATCCCCATTTTTAAAACAAATCGTTTACCGCCGGGTGAACATCACGGACGATAAGTGGACAAACAAAATACTGAGTGACTGAAACTAATTAGAAGGTACAACATGGCCAGTGGTGTATTTTGAATGGTGTAATTGCTAAAGGCAATGAGGAAGGGAGCTGTTAACATTTTTTTATTTGCATAGTAATGTGGGGGCAATTAAAATAGTAAATTAACAGAGCCTGGAAATAGTTGGTATTTTGTATTAGGTGATTCGTGTTTCCATGTATGTGCATTCAGAATGTGTGTGTATATATATACTGTAAATGGTTTCATACTGGTTATGTATACATGGTTTGACATTGTCGTTAAGGCATATATATGGATATATATAAATAATATTTTTCTTTTTTCAGTTTTGTGAAAGAAAAATGGCAGTGACGGATGGTGTACTCAATCCACCTTGTCCGCCGTGAAGGACATAAGACACCCTTCTAGAAATACTAAAGCCACAGTGTGCAAGGTGTGCTGTGTCCGTCCACGGGGGGGGGGGGGGCCGAGGGGGGGGGGGTCGTCTGTCGTGAAGCTGTCCGTCACATTGGAAATAAGCGCCCACTCGCTCTGTGGTCTCGTGGTCTCATGGTTGTGCAGCGCCTCAATGTCACTCCTGGGTCACAGAGAGCACAGAGCCAGGAGAGGACGGACATGCACGGACGGAGGGAGGAAGGAAGCTAGGACGCTAGGATACGGAGGTTGAACGTCACGAACATCCGTCTGACCGCAAGATTAAAAATAAAAAGTATATCTGGCAGTTCCACATAGCAAGCTTAAAGAAGCTACAAGTACTGTGCTTGACGGGAATTTTCGTTTCGCTGTTGGCTCATAAGCCACCAGTGCAAGTGAAGCCACCGAGAATGCAAATGTATCTTAACTGCATGTGTTCTGCATCTTTTATCATCATTTACAACATGGGTTGATGGGTAACGTCGCAATGGCAGATTTGTGCGAGTTACGTTTTCGTGCGATCAGAAATATAAGATATAATACATTCACAGACGTTCAGATTTCTTGCCAGTGATTCTTTTTTTCTCTCCTTCATTCGGTGCATGACAGCCAACAGATTACGTGTTTCTTTACTTCAGTGTGAATAATTGGGCAATTACGCTGAGCAAAGGAGAAAAACGCAGGAACGTCGAGACTGCATGTGGGGCGGCCAGGGAGGCGGAAACGTTTCCAGGTGTGGTGGGGTCTGAGATAGGGGGTGGGGGTAGGGTGGGTGGGTGGGTCTGGTGGGTAGCAGCAAGCAGTGCACACACACACACACACACATTTGGTGTATACACATCTCATTTCTCTGAGCTGTCAGACGCAGCGTTGTCGAGGATGTTCCATGGAACTAATGCTTCACGATTTGTCAAGTGGAAGTTTGTTTTCTCGTTGCTGCTCTTTTGCTCTGCACTCCGCGGTGCTCATGTGTTCAGTATTTGGGGGCTTGGAGTTGGACTCCTCAGGAAAGGTTCAATGTTAAGTGGATGGCGTGTTCGAAATATATGAATACGGAAAGAGTTTACAATTTTGTGTGTGTGTGTGTGTTCCTGCGTGCACATGTGCCTCAGGGTTTCTGGGAGAGACACAGGTGTTTAAATGTGTGTGTGTGCGTGTGTGTGTGTATGCATGCTTAAGCCCTGCCCCCCCTCA
>PIJE02000047.1:55000-132500 GCA_002895965.2 Coryphaenoides rupestris | reverse complement strand
TTTCAAAATAACGAGAGTCAACGGTGTGGAGTCCGACGAGCCCAAATTTAATTCCGCCGCCGTTCCGTTGAACTCAAAGGACTCGGATAAGAGCAATGTGTGATTGTTGGTTTTTTTTCGCGTTTGTGTTTTTTTGTGAGATTGAGGCCAGATACCTTTCATTTCATTTTCCTGTGAGCCTGGTTGATATTCATCCCAGCCACCCGTGCTATTTACCCACAGTGAAATCTTGCGTGGAAATCTCTGTATGTCAAATGCGGGTCAATCAAATACATACTCGGCGCTAATGCTAGGAGGGCACAAGGTTGCTACGTGGCTAGTGCCTCACAGGACGCAACGTACAGGAGATACGCCACGCTGGCACCTCTCCGTCAGCCAGGACCCAGACAAGGGTTCCTGAACGTGGCACGCAGCAGGGGATGTCCCTCACGACGGAACCACACATGCACAGGCAGCACTCGTGGCACCCAGCATACTATACGCACACACAACACACACACACACACACACACACACACACACACACCACACACACACACACACCACACACACACACACACACACACACACTCACACTCACACTCACACTCACACTCACATTCGCATGCATGATGTGTGTCACACTTAAACGTGCACACCTCGCAGCCCCCGGAGTTATACCGCAGGGCAGCTCTCCCAGTCGTCGCTGTCGACTTTCAAGGTACATTAGCGAAGCAAAGGCTGTGACGTGTTCCTTGTGTTAAGAGAGAGCGAGGGGGGATGTAATGTTTCATGATATTACCTATTAGGTGGCGCGCTTGTCAGAACATCCTGCCCACCCCCACCCACCACCCCCCACCACCCACCACCCCCCACCACCCAATGTCCTTCGTCCATTGCTCATTAAAACACACCAGCGATGTTCCCATTCACACTTCCCCTCTAGCTTCCTCTGTCCTCTCAGCTTTTTATCCAGTCCTACGCCTGCTGACCACTACAAAAGTCCTACAGCCTGCCTCCTTTTAAAATCCCCGTCCCTGTCCCGTCACTGTCCTGTCCTGTTCTGTCCGGTTCTTCACCTGTCCTCCTGACCCTCAGTTGGTTACTCACGGTTAGGCCCCACGTCAAAATGGTCGCTCCTTTGGTAGACTCGTCATACGGCCCCTGCATACTACACGACTTTTAACGTTGTACGATTGCTCTATTGCGCACACTGTACATCTGTCTTGTAGTTGCGTGTCTTAGTGGTCATAATGGGTTTCACACTAGAGGTGTTTGTCTCGTCTCCAAGCTATTTTTTAAGTCACAAAAATATGCAAGAACGGACACTTCCAAACTGGATGTCGACAGAACGGTAAGTTGCGACCCCATCAACAGACTGTTGCTCACAGAGCTGTGCTACGATATGCCTCTGATTTTGGCCTTTTGTCCGCGACTTCCAAAAAACGTGTTGACTGGAAACCCGGGCTAAAATCGAGTATTGTGAATTTGGCATTAGCTGGCGGCGCCCTGTGCTCTTTGTGTAGTTAGCCAACTGCTCTCTGTTGTAATTTGCTGACTGCTCTTTGTGTAGTTAGCTCTATATATTCGACTCCTTGGTCCGCCTCATATAATTTCACAGTCCCCCATTTTACAAACTGCCCACTTATCCTGCTTAATTTTCTTTGCCTTCTCTTGCCATAAGCATTTGTGTGTAAATATGTATTTAACGTTTTGCTTTTGGCCGCAATGGAGCTTTCAAAACAACTACGTTAACATAACCTTTCAATAGCCTTGTGTAAACACAGTCTGCAACAAGCTCAACAGCGGCCGCCGATAGCCCGCGTTCTCCTGCATTCAACAAGCCCTCCTGCGGTCCAGTTACCTCAGTAGCTGGGTGTGATGCTCAGCTGTCTGTCCTCCAGCAGTGGAGTGATGTAGCGACTGTGTGTGTCCTCAGATATTGATGAGTGTGCCACCCAGATGCACTACTGCCAGTCCAACACGGCGTGCATCAACCTCCCTGGTAGCCATCGCTGCGACTGCATTCCAGGCTTCATCCGAGTGGACGAATACTCCTGCACTGGTAAGTCTCCTGCATGCACACATGCACACACACACACACACACACACACACACACACGCCGCCAAAAGTCCTGCCATGTTTTCTGCTGCCAGGTGGATTTGAGATTCTAGTTGTACCTCTGGGTGACTTTCACGGGCCAAACCAGCTGGTTCACCGAAAATACTGGAGATAACGAACTTTATGGACCTCTAACACAAGCACACACACACACACACACACACAGCACTTCATATCCAAGTGTGTGAACATAACCTATATGAACACAGTGCAAATGGTTTTTATTATATTTATATTGTCTTTATGGTGCACTCCTATCGGTGTGCAGTGGCGTCGTTAATCTGCAATACACTGTGTAAAACCTCCATCCTGTCAGCCTGGAGGAGAAAGCCCCCCCCCCCCCGGGCATGTGGGGGTCATGGGTCAACACTGAGCGGACGGTCCAGCGGGGCTGCAGCGCGGAGAGGCGATCACAACACCAGTGAAGTGTGCGTGTGTTCGGTGTGTGGTGGGAGTTGCTCCTGGCTCCTGGCTGGCTCTGTTTGTCACTGGCGTCTCACATCACTGACAATGGCTTCCAGTTGACTCTCGGAATCATTTGCCGATGTTGTCAACAACAACAACAACAACAACAACAACGGCTGGAACAAAAAACAACCCAAAGTTGCCAGCCAGCCAGCCAGCCAGCCAGCCAGCCAGCCAGAGAGCATACCGTCTGTGAGCAGCTGCCAAAAACCATCGTTTGCCACATATTGATCCCTTTGGGCGTGGGCCCACATGTATTTCGTGGTAATGGATTTTACCAAGTCATTATTAGCCATATATCATTACAGCATGTCATAATATATATATATATATATATAAATTATAAACATTTTACTTGACACATTTTTGACTGATGAATCCTGTGAAGTTTAGTGCCCCCCCCCCCCCCCCCTTTTACTTTTTAACAAAGGCAGGTGTGAGCTGTAGCCGGTCGTCCTTACAGTCGCATTCCGTGCGACTCGACTGTATTTAGTGGCCAGCTGGCGGCGCGGCTGAGAGGAAAAAGAAGTGTTCTTTAATTAGCTGGGAGTTGGCACCGGCGGCGGCGGTAGAACGGGTGTCTGCGGACAATCAATCCATTTTGCCGCTCGTACAAACCTGGCTACTGACACCGACTCCAAGCTCCATCGAGCAGCCGCCGAAAAGTCTCCACTGTCTGCCAGAACAGATGTATACGCTGCCTCCATCACATCTCTCACTTCTCTACCTCCCTCTCTTTCTCTCTCTCCCTTTCCCTCTCTCTCTCTCTCTCTGCCGTCAAATTGTCATCCGCTTACGCTTGTTCTCATCTTTCTTCACCCGAGCAAACGAGGGACCCGGTTTGGTTTCACTCAGTTCACTGAGGAAAAATGGCTTCTTTTTACTCTCACAACAGCATTGTTAGCGCTCATCGTGCCTGGGCAGAATGATGAAAAGGTACCGCTTTGCGTACTGCTGACACCCGCAATGAAACGGGAGCATGTAATTGTATATTTTTTCTCTCTCTCTCATGCTCACAAATGTCTATCTAGAGAATTACTATAGATTTGCTTTGGTGCCATAGAAACCGTAACCAGACCCGTTATGAAGCTGGCCTTGCTCCTTTGACCAGATCAATCCTCCATTAAAATGTATTGAAAATGAAGATGTATTGATGTGTTGAAAAAGGAAACAAAGAAATGGTGTGACACATACATCTGCCTCGCTGTGGCGAAACACAGATGCTGTAGGAGAAAAAGGTCTCACCTTGACTCTCATTAACCATGCAAGCGTGTGGCACTTCAGGTCAAACCCAGTCTATCTGCCCGATTAACAAACAATACTTTATACAGTGTAATCCGCTTATAGTGATCACGTTTTTCCGGGTCAAATTGATCACTATAAGCGGTTGATTACTATAACCAAAATGTTCTAATTTTCTTTATTTTTTATGCTGATTACCATCCAATTGACATTTGTATATATAATACATTAATACATGTATAAAGTAATGAAACGGACAGCTTTGCTATTTACTGGATTTTATTACAGCAAGTTAACTGAAAAATACTGTACAGTACGTACATTAACGTTACAGTACAGCTGTTTGAAACGCGATTCAAATAGCAAATTAAATTACAGCATTGCACTGTGTAGCTATAAATCAAATACACTGCAGTAGGCTACTGTAGGCCTATATGAAAAAACTGTACTGTATAACTTACAGTAGTTCCACATATAATTAGGCTATAATTTAAAGCTGTATATTGTGCCGAATAAGCCGACAGTTAGTGCAAATACTGTAGCCGCAGCTTGGCGGTTTCAGTGCATAAACCCGTCACAGTCAAAACTCGTAACAGAGCTTGAAAAACTAACTTTAACTAAAACATAACTTTGTTCAGAGACATGCAGCACCAGCGCTCACCAGCCGTTGAAGACGGTCACGCGCGAGCCGCTATAAATTACCGTAATTTATTAATTTCTCCCACATATGTTATGTATAAAAGGACCCAAAATTATCACGATAAGCGGACTGCTTGATCGCTATAAGCGAATTATTTAAACAGTGTTTGTATAGGAACCATTCTGTCCCAGGCTTTTGATCCATATAAGCGGTTGATCACTATATCCGTGATCACTATAAGCGGATTACACTGTATCAGCAGAAACGCAATGCTTTTGGGGTGGTTGTCATTGGCATTTTAGCGATTTTGCTATTGTTTGTCATTGCATTATATATGCAGTACCACAGACGGCAGTATACCACACACACACACACACACACACACACTTAATCACCACAAGCCTTGAGGCACAATCAGTGTGCTGGTGCGGACTGAGTTTACCTCGCATCACAATCAGCCTCTTAGACAACAGAGGCGCTCGGGTTGTGATGATGTCATGGCGAGCTTGTTGATCACGATCGCCTCGCGGTAGAGGAGTTCAGTGCATGTGTGAGTCACACACCTCACACACAGAAACGGATTGGTACAACCGCACACTAAGCACTAAGTACCGCCACCAATGTCAATTATGCAGTCACTACTTTTTTTTCGGGTGTGTGTGAGTGCACATGTGTGTGAATGTCCTTCAACTCGGATGACATCAAAAAGGGGAGTGTGTCAGTACACATGCACACACACACACACACACACACACACACACACACACACACACACACACACACACACACACACACACACACCTGTTCTGTGGTGTCTCACCCCCCACTCTGATATCGTTCACTTTGATATCGCAGTCTTTACAACTTTCTCCTCGGGGGCGATAGACAATCACTTATTGCAGCTGTATCCTTACACAGACGCCACACAAATTACTGTACACCTCGGACCTCTCTCTCTCTCTCTCCTCTCTCTCTCTCTGCTCTCTCTCTCTCTCTCTCTCTCTCTCTCTCTCTCTCTCTCTCTCTCTCGCTCTCACACCACGCACCACACCAGCAGCTCGCTGAGGATTTGATTAATTATTTTTCTCTGGTGCGCTCACTCTCCTGCCCTTCTCTGCCTCTCTGCCTTCTCGCTTACTCTTTATCTCTCTCTCTCTCTTCTCTCTCTCGTCTCTCTCGTCTCTCTCCTGCGTCTCTCCGTCTCTTCTCTCTCTCTTTCTGTTCCACTGTTCCCTGCCACTGTCCTGGCGGTGTTCTGTGTTGCTCCAACTCACTCTTATCTTATGCTCCTCTCTTTCTCTCTCTCTCTCTCTCGCTCTCGTTCTCCTCTCTCTCTCTCTCCCCATGCTTATCGCCTCTCTCTGCCTGCCGCCCACCGTCTCCCTGGCTGAGTCTGTCCTTTGTCGAGCCTGTGCCCTGGCTGTAAACAATACGCAGCTGCGGTAATTACGGTTCCACTTGATTTCTCTCCATGAAAGGATGGAGGGAAGGAGGGAGGGAGGGGGGGGGGGGGAGAGGGAGTGGGTAGGAGGGGATGGAGAGGGAGTGGGAGGGAGTGGGAGGGAGGGAGGTAGGCAGGGCTGATCCAGGAAATAAACGATGGATACAGAACCATGGCAGAGGTGTGCTTGTTTGCGTGTGTGTGCGTGTGTGTGTCTGTGTGTGCGTGTGGAGGAGCATGGCTGCCAGAGGGAAGGGGGGGGGGGGGGGGGGGTTGGCATGCACGCCGCCTTCCTCTTCCTCTTGTCAAAATGTCACGGCAGACGCTCCTCAATAGACGCGCCTCCGTTTCAGCTCGAAATGTGTCACCGATTTGGAAATACGAAAATAGTGATGCTGCTGCTGCTGCTACTTCTGCTGCTGCTGTGTCTGCCGCCTGATTCCATGTTCCGCTCGTGTTTATTTATATATGCAGCGGCGGCACACCTTGGTGTGGCTCGGGGTGCCACAATGAAGATGTTTGTCCTCCGTGGGTGTCCGCCGTGTGTTCTGTCTCTATACTGTACGGCTACCGTGGACAGATATCGGTGCACGGTCAAACCTGCTCCGTGCTTATCTTGTTCTTAGCTTTTTTCCCAGGTTAAGCATGTAGGAGATAAGACTCTGAGTCGGCGGTGAGGCTGTTAAGAAATTGAACGGATATAATCTCTCCCATTGGCCCCTTTTGCCTCAGATACACCCTGTCAGCCTGTATGAACCACAGTTAATAACCATCGCATTTACAGCCCCGAATACAGGCTATTCAAACGCTTTTTCAGAATTAGTGGTAGGTGATGCATGGCAGGTGACAGGACCTTGACACGGATTTAAGCCACCAGTCAAGAAACAGAAATTACAGTAAATTGTGTTTCACCAGAGGTGCTCCTCCATTTCAATATGTAGTTTTGATCTGTAAGAAGGGACACTTTTTATTTAAGACAGTGTTGAATGTAGACCAACATTGATGTAATTGTCATTAATAATGTCATTATATGATGCTGCCAATCTATTGCCTGTTTGGGCATGTAGGGAGTTTCCCCTGCATGTAAACTGCAGTGGTGCAGTGCCACCACTGGATTACTAGCTCCATGCCGGACTAAAAATTACTTGTGCAGTGCCCAAGATCAAAGCACGCCTGTCCCAGGCTTGTAGCTCATCCAAACAACTTGACGATCGACTTTACACTTCCTTGGGTCCTCAGCAAAACCCCCGGGCAGGTGCCCGTTCCATGCCTGTTCAGAACAGGACGATTGCTTGGCCTCCGACATTGCTGCTTGCAGCTTTCTTGAGAACTGCTCATCCAAACATCTTGACACTCCACACTCCTTGGGTCCTCAGGATCAACTTCAAGTATGAAGTCGATTGGATGAACGGTTGTCGAGAAGACTGAAGGACAGATGGACAGACATGCATACAGAGACTAACCCTACAGAGATGTTGGGAGCCCCGAATGAGATGCTTTTTAAAAAAAAATGTAAATCCAATTGTTGCATTGTCTTTATTATCATTTGGAGAAATATTGTGGGGGAATACTGACAGCAAAATAGTGTTCTGCTATAGAAGAATACAAAACTAATGATGTTACTGTAGGTGTCATTAGCATAAAGCATAAAGAGAAAAAGTAGCACTTATTATCAAGTAACTTAATAGAAAGTAGTTTACATATTTGATTATATAGAACAGAATAAACAGTATTATGAAACTCAGACAACGAAGAACAACTTTATTAATCCACACTTTTTCAGCACTGTGCACGAGCGCACATTAGCACCGTGCACGAGCGCACTGTGCACGAGCACACCAGCACCGTGCACGAGCGCACATCAACACCGTGCACGAGCGCACCAGCACCGTGCACGAGCGCACCAGCACCGTGCACGAGCGCACATCAACACCGTGCATGCGCGCATCAACATAGTGCACCTCACACACATACAGTACCTCAGCACCGCTGCTGGAACAAAAACATAGGGGAGGGAAACACTGCAATATATAATAGTTTTACTTCCATAATACCATTGCATTTCACCAATCCATCCTCATCCTGTTTCTACATGTGTGTCATGGCTGGTGCGGCTAACCAATGGGTTTCCTGGAGACGCCTGTAATTTCATGCAACAGCTGGTACATTTATGTTACATAAATGATACCACTGGGAAAGTGGGGTATTTTCCTTCCTGGGCATATTATATGCTTAATGAAATTTTAATCGTAATCAATCCCAATTATGCATTGAATGGATGTGGAACTCAGGTGTGAAGAGAGTGGAAACCTTGGCAACCTTCACTGTTTACATTAACTTTTCAAAATGGAGGTCATATCACCTTGCTGGCTCAGTGCCAGCCAATTTGGGGAGCCGATCAAACACAGTTAGGGGCCGAGAGAGCTATGGTTCCCTTTCCCTCTCTCTCTCTCTCTCTCTCTCTCTCTCTCTCTCTCTCCCTCTCTCCCTCTCTCTCTCTGCCTACTTTCTCTCTCCTCACTCGCTCCCACTCTCTCTCTCTCTCTCCCCTCACTTGCTCTCTGGCTCTGTCTCTGCCATTGGTAATTGGCTCGGAGAGAATCCATGCCTTTATATTTGGCCATGAGGACATGATATAAAGAAAGCAGTTCCCCTTGCACCTCAGTGTCGGGTGGAGACGTGCACTGAGAAGTCAAACTTCACATTACACTGTATTTTCTTCAAGGCACCCTGCACTGGTGCTCTGAGGTTTTCCTTTGATGCACAGCCTGTCTCTGCATCTCTCTGTCTCGCTCTGTCTCTCAGTCTCTCAGTTTCTCAGTCTCTCTCTCTCTCTCTCTCTCTCTCTCTCCTCTCTCTTCTCTCTCTCGCGTCTTGCTCTCGTCTTGCACACCAGGAACACACCCAACACATGGCAAGCGTATACATCCTATTTCTCACCCCCATCACCAAGACCAAGTACCGCACCTTGGGGACAGAGGCCTTTTGCCCGTCGCTGCCCCCCAACCCTCTGGAATTACCTTGGTCTCGCTAACATCAGAAACTCTGACACACTCACTTCTTTTAAAAACAACTCAAAACCCACCTTTTCAAGAAAGCCTACAGTATCTGACCTCCACCTCCACCATTCTCTCTCACTCTACAACCTCGTATATTTGTTTTTGTTTCATGTATTCTGTATTCCATATCTGTGTACGTTTGTTATATGTTTATTGTTCATTGTGAAGCGTCTTTGAGTACCTTGAAAAAGCGCTATTATAAATCCTATGGATTATTATTATTATTATTATGAAAGTCTCAAAGCTGTCAGAGGCAGCATTGAGTATGTGCTCCGGGTCCTAATGCTTTGTGATTAGTCAAGTGGAAGTTGTGTGGTGTGTGTGTGCGTGCACCTGCGTGTGCATGTGCCTCAGGTTTTCTGAGAGAGAGAGCAGGTGTTTTAACTGTGTGTGTGGTGTGTGTGTGTGTGGTGTGTGTGTGGGGTGTGTGTGTGTGTGTGTGTGGTGTGTGTTGTGTGTGTGTGCGCGCATTGCTCGAGCCCCCCTTCCCCCCTCAGCACCATCCCTCTGGAGAGGACAACCTCTCCTCCGTCCTCCTCCTCCTCTGTCCTCCAGCTGTTCTCTGCTGTCAGCTTGGGGAGCTATCAGGCCCTAATTGCAGCCGTGTGGTTTGACTGCTGACAGTGAAGCGGGGGCGCGGGGCCTCATGCAGGGTGTCAAGGGGTCAGCCCGCCTGGCCGTCCCTGTTGCACCAATCTAAGATGAAGGAAGAAGAAGAAGGAAGCATCCTTTATTAGTCCAGCCACACATAGTCCACAACAACACACAGCAGGAGAGGCGATCTTCACATGTTTTTAAATTCGGGGTTCCTTTTAACTCCGAATAAAGGAGACCCCGGTAGCACATGCAACTCCACAGAGAAAGGCCAGGAGTCACCCACCTGGGCTCCCCCACAGTCAATCCAGCGCCCAGACGGCGAAGATCGATCCCAGGACATTGGGCTTGCTGTGAGGCAGCAGTTGGCACCGGAGAGAATGAGGAGAGGTCCCATCCGTGTGTTGCAGGTGTGCGCTTCTGAGTCTGCAAGTCTTACTGTAACTGTCTGCAGATATAGGCATTATTGATATCAAATATTACCCCACAACACAGACACACAAGAGCATGTACCACCTGCTCTGTCGGGTTAAATACTTCCAATATTAAATTACTTGAGAAAGACGAATACTTACATGGGTTTTTTTAAAAATTTACCCATATCCGTGTGGACGAGGCGCGATTATTATCGGCACCAAAAAAATGATATTTTCTCCTTGCCTTAATTGACTACTCGACTGTTTACCAGTCGACTGTTACAGGGTCTACAGACTGGTTAAAGTCGTGCGATGACTTGGCTTAAAATGCAACAGTCTGCTGAACCGGCGCATCGGTTACCAAAAACATTGTAAATGACATGTAAAAATATTCAGACATGCTTGACATACCCCCAAACCCCAACACACAGCAAAACACTGCTAGGTGACAGAATATGCTTTCCTGTCTTTGACACAACAACACACAAACATGCATATTCAGTACAACGTGTGCGCTCTGTGGGCTTGTCGTCGTCTCTTGGATTTGGAATAACAGAGGTCGTTAATTAAACATGCGAGGTGTCACATATTAATGGCCTGTATCAATCCTACGTTCAAACGATTAACTCCCCGTCACAAGCCCAGTTTAAAAAAAGGATGGCATTCATTTTATTTTGGTGTGTTTCTTTCACATCACCAGTGAGCTGTCTCTGTCTGTCTTTGTCTCTGTCTCTGTCTCTCTGTCTCTGTCTCTGTCTGTCTCTCTGTCTCTGTCTCTCTGTCTCTCTGTCCTCTGTCTCTGTCTCTGTCGTCTCTGTCTCTGTCTCTCTGTCTCTCTGTCTCTCTGTGTCTCTGTCTCTGCTCTGTCTTTGTCTCTGTCTCTCCTGTCTCTCTGTCTCTGTCTTTGTTCTGTCTTTGTCTCTGTCTCTGTCTCTGTCGCCTATGTCTCTTCGTGTCCTCTGTCTTTGTCCTCTGTCTCTCTGTCTGCTCTCTCTGGTCCTCTCTCTCTCCCTTCTCCCTCTCGTCTCTCCTTCCTCTCTCTCTCTCCCCCCCGGGATACACAGAGGGACCCGAGTGTGTGCGCCCCTGCTGCTATGCCGTGGATGTTTACTGACAAAAAGACATGAATAGAACATGATTTAATTAATGCCAACCACCAAGTCCTCTATTGCCTTCATCCTTACATTTCATGAGGTTGCAAATGGGTTGCGCTTTCCTCGCCCCGGTCGTAGTCATTAAAGGGATCTGAACCATGTAGTTGGATACAAATAGGCCAGATTGTATGCTAATGGCGGTTGTAAATCCGAGATGCGAAGACACGGACACATAAGTAATTTAATGGCTTCCTATTTAAAAAACACAGGCGGGAGGTTCTTCGACTTTAATGGTCTGTGTTACGCCGTGTGTTACAGACATCATAAATCACGTCACTTTGACAACAAAAAGCTGATTGGATTACCTCGGTTTGAAATGCGAAAATCAGTGGTCTTTATGTGAACGCAAATACATGCCCTCCGGAGCATAAATTGCCGTGACATGTCGTCAATTCATAACCGTCCCCCGCAGCCCCCCCACCCCCGTCCACAGAGTTTAGGCGTACGTCAAGCGTCGGGGAGAGCATCAAGGCTGGGAGACGAACCGGAAGACGGACAGGTTTCATAAATCTACGAGCGCGATTAAAACGCCCACCGAAAAGTGACTGCCAGGCATTGCTTTTGTTTATTTTTTTTGGGGTTTTTTTACAGACTTGTCACCGATCATTCATTTTCACATCTCCTCTGTGTTCTTCTTAATGTGCGCTCGCCGGATGGCCGCGTGAGATTAAGGGCCGATGACACGATCTACAAATGTATTATGCAAAATGAATCATGAGCTATTGGCTTTGCTCAAGTATGTACTTATTCAGTCTCCGTCTCATTGTAACGTGGGAGTAAAGAAGCACCTTCAATAAGAGTGGAACTAAACACCATTAGTGGGTATTTTGTGTTTTTGCAATAATCTAGGTTTCAGTCCTCAACTAAATACTGTTTTGTTTGTTTCGGCTTTTTTGGGGATAGTGTTTAGTAAAAGCAATTGTACATGTTACATGTATTAGTTTTGAGTGTAATATTAAAAATGCAAGAGTTTGCACAGAAATGAAATGATGATGCAATGATGATGCAAATGGTGCATCCATTTTCCCCCACCAGTCGCAGAAAATATTTCAAGAAACAGAGACAACATCGCAGCACACAAAATTACAGTCATATATTTTGTATACAGTTTAACCATCATGCTTAACATTAGTAGTATTGCAATTTATCGATATTATTTCAAAGACACTATTTCGTCAGTTGTGACTCAACACAACTGACGGAGACAGTTTAAACACCAGCAAATGTCACAAAACGTAATATTTACTTTACCCTAATTGGTTTCGGTGCAAACACTCTGCACTGAGGTGTTTAAGTATGTGTGAGTATGTCTGTACCTACAAGTCAGTCCTGGATCCACACCGGGAGAGAGAGAGCAGGAGGGGGGGATGAACATGAACAGCTTTTAAGTGAGTTCTTTCATTATTTCAATTGTCAAGAGAAGATTGGCTGTGGCTATACACAGTCAGGTTGGAAGGTGTGTTGGGGTGACGGGAGGGCAGCAAATAGCATTCAGATGAATGCTACGATTGTGAGCTTGGTCGCTGCAAACAGTGTCAAAGGAAATCACTGTGGATTTTAGTTTTTAGCCCCCGGTCGAGAATTGAAAAGGGTTCACAATGATCTGCAGCCATCGAAGGAGGGGACCACAAAGAGCTCAGCGGAGATGTGTGGAGTGTGGAGGAGAGGATGTGACTCGGTGGACTGAAGCCCTCTGTATAAGCAGAGTTGTATTTGGTGGCTCCCTGTGGTTACCTGAATTGAATTGAAAAGCTGCATTGTTAGCATGTGAGGCTAATAACCTGGACCCCAGTGCCTCATTGCTCATTATTCAAATACATTCAAGCGACAAAACTTGGTCGCTTAAAGGGCATGTGCTGCATATAAATTATCCGGCACTTCATCGGCACTTACTTAATATTCCCCTGCATATAAACTCGTATTTTATCTTTTCTTATCTTATTTTATCCCGGCTGAGTTTATTTAATCTCATCTTCACTAAGCTTTTTATAGCGGGGCTGATCTTGTCTCCGACTGCCTAAAGTCATCCAGAAATATGACACAAAGCCGCCATGGTTCTAATTAGTTTTCGTTGTCTTTTGCGGCTCCTTTCGTGACAACAGTGCAAACAAAACAACATGGCTAGGCCAGTCGCCGTCTCGGATGGAGCAGAACTCGCACCTGGTTTCTATCTTTTCACGGTTGCGCGATGTCGATGACTCACACTTTTTCTACCTGAGGACATTCCCTGGGCTGCTACCCGACACTGACGGATGTGAGCCGCCAAATTACCAGCGTGCCACCGACTACAGCCGTGAACACAGAAATGTAAATCAGAAATCAGCACCACTAGGAGACAGAGACAAAAATAGTCCCGGGTTTTTTAATCCTCTGGACCTATTTTGTGGACATCTCGTGGGGATGAAAATGCCCTCGTAGAGGCTGCATTTCCCAAGTTAATATATGTAGTTTCCAAAGTTATTTATCTCGTTATATTGTGCCGCTGAGACACCACCTATACCGCCGCCGTAATTTTTGCGGTTTTTCAGTTTGCCATTTTCTTGTCTTTATGGTCTCACCCACCTGAGGCTCCTTGAATATTTAAACATGTGGTTCTTTCTCCATAACATTCCCATTAATGGTGAGCACGTTTTTCATAGCCCCTCTCCATAAACTGTTAAGACGTCGCCTCCGCACTCTCCCTCGCTTACCTCTGCTTTATAGGCCAGCATGCAGAGGAAGCCATTCGCAAAGCGAGAGAGAGAGAGAGAGAGAGAGAGAGAGAGAGAGAGAGAGAGAGAGAGAGAGAGCGGGAAAAGAAGGCAAAATCATGTCTAATAGTAGCTGCAGGGCTCTGTGAGAGCTACTCGTTAATTAAGGGGAAATGCATAAGTTATGACTTCCGTGGTGTTCTGCATATTGATGAGTGGGTGCTGCACGGTGCTGGAACCCAGTGTGCGTAAACAGGGTGTCTGTGTGTGCGTGGTGGCCCGGGTCTTTACTCGGCTGACTTGCACTACAGTAGTAGAACAAGAAGAGAAAAGGACCTCCGCGGTCTGTAGAGGAATTAGGAGGGCTGTTGTCGGTTCATATTGCTTTGTGTTACACGTCGTTATACTAAATCCCCCCAACCAAATCCCCTCAACCCAGTCTGGAGGTGCTGCCCTCTAAATAACCTAACTGGAGCCAAGGTAATGTCAGTATGTTTTACAAGGACCCAGTTGCTCTTCAGGTTTCAATTTTGACACGTTAGATTTGCATGCAAACATGACACTCCTGACTTACCCTGTCCCTGTCTGTCTGTCTGTTTGTCACTCTCTCTCTCTCGCTGTCACTCTCTCTCTCTCGCTGTCACTCTCTCTCCCTCTCTCTCTCTCCTCTCTCTCTCTCCCCCTAAGAGCGCGACGAGTGCGCCGGCGGCCAGAGCTCCTGCGACGAGAACGCCATTTGCACCAACACCATCCGAGGTCACATGTGCACCTGCAAGCCCGGCTACGTGGGCAACGGCACCACCTGCAGAGGTGAGGCATCCCCCCCCACCCTGTCCCATCCGACCCAGCCACCCACCCCCCCTCCTCCCCTCCCCCCATCCTACATCTCACTCTGCTCGCCCGGTCTCACCCACCCTCCCACCCCCCCCCCCCCCCCCGACCTCCTACCTCACCTAACCAGGACACCAGCTGCTGCTGCGATGATGGAATTGATCGCGGTGCCTGCCTCGTGAGCGAACCTCGCTCCGCCCCGCGCACATCCTCTGACAGCAGACAGTGCCCTGCTGGCCTCGTCCCAGCGCGCCCCCGCACCGCACCGCACCGCACACACACACACACACGTGCACACACGTGCGCGCGCACACACACACACACACACAACACACACACACACACACACACACACACACACACACACAGGGGCCTCTGCGTTACCTCTGTCTTGTCACAACTTGCCCTGGCACACTTGCTAACTGCCACGTGTGTAAAGGCAAGGGAAGGATTCATCCATCTGCCACTGCGTTGTGTGTGTGTGTGTGTGTGTGTGTGTGTGTGTGTGTGTGTGTGTGTGTGTGTGTGTGTGTGTGTGTGTGTGTGTGTGTGTGTGTGTGTGTGTGTGTGTGTGTGTGTGTGCACGCATGTGCATGTACAACGTGCATGTGTGTCAATTCATTAATCATCTTGAAGCTATCCGTTATCTGTTTGAGACCCCTGTCATGAGCGTCTCTTCCAATTACCTGTGTCCAATTACCTCAGCAAATGCAATTAGTGTTGCAAAATTGCAAAATATGAAATTCGGTGGAAAAGTACTGTGAACAAATTTAGTACAGCACGTACTTTGCACGTACTTTGTGCTCCCTAACGATACAATATATTTGTTACTCTATTCATGAGTTGGAGACTCATTGGGAGGTAGATGACCACTGCTGTGGCCAGAGACCAGGGACGCCGGTCCAGTTGTGTACCTGGCCAAATAGTCATGTGCACATCACTGTGTCCATGGGTGTGTATCCCAACTGGTTACAGCCCAGCAGGTAGCTAGGAGCTAGGACCTAGTAGCTAGGCGCTAGGCTAGGTTTGTAAAATCATCCCCCACTCCACGCAGAGTGTGTGTATACAGAGAGCAGAGAAGTATACCCAGGCCTTAAAATGACAGGTCTGTCACCAGAGGTGGCAGGCCGTGATTCAAAAATGTCAGCACCCAATTGCCATGTCGTGCATCCTTTTTCCCAGAGGATCTGGTGTCATGTCCGCTGGTTATGGACTGTACGCCACCGTTTTTAAATAGCATTTTCATACATTGACTCACTAAACTTGGGGTTTCCCAACCTTCGCGATATGCATACGAAGTCACAGGGTATTGCTGACTTCCCATCGTGGGGCTCTTCTTTATTTTGTGTGGCAAAGTGGCATGTGTGTGTGTGTGTGTGTTGTGTGTGTGTGTGTGTGTGTGTGTGTGTGTGTGGTGTGTGTGTGTGTGGTGGTGAGTGAGAGGAGAGACAAAATAAACAGGAGAGCCACAGAAATGGGGTGCGACAAAGAGACGGTGTGCTTGAGGCAGCCAAGCGGTCCCTTCCCTCAGTAATAGCACGGGCATCGGGACGTGCGGCAGGTGGGATTGCACGTCCAGGAGTGAATCGATGTCATTTGCAAAGTGCCTTCCTCCCCATTCCAGCCTCTGGAGCGTCTCCAGGGCTGTGTTGCATCCCACGGAGCACGCAGAGCACAACTTTTAAATGCCGACTATGCGTTGTTTTGCCGCTGAAAGAAATTTGAGGAGAGCGTGAGCAGAAAGCAATGCAACTTGACTCATTAACGATCGGCTAATCGTCTATGCTGCTTATGAAGCAGCAGCTTAATTCGAGGAGCACGCGGGTCGGGGATAGTCCCACTCGGCCGTGAACATCTGCAGCGTGTTTGCAAAGATTTTGTCAATGTCAGACTATTTCATTAGTCCGTAATCAAGTCATAATCTTAAAGATTTGCATGTTACGAACTGGGTGCTGGTGGCGACATTCCTGGAAAAACCAGCAGTGGTTGTTCCGCCAGAGAGGGTGGGCGGAGCTAAAGCAACTGACTCACTCGTCAACTCGCTTGTGTGCAAAGCGTCGTACTGTTTTTCCCGGTCTCTGCTAGTAAACCGTTTGGCGGTAAACCAACTGATTGACGTGGCGCAGTCAACCCCATTCAGACCTCTGGGAAGCGAGGTCCAAAAACACACCTGCAAGTACCAGGTCTCACCACAGGTGCCGCCAAAGAGAACGAAACAAATTCACGCCATGTTCTGCATTTTTACCTCTCGTATTCCAGCCAATTAGTATCACGGGATGAGCGAGAGTGGAAGGAATCAGCTGCTCTTTTCCCCCCGGCCCCCAGAGAGCTCATTACACTGTGATGGAGGCGGCGCTGGTGAATCGACCTGTGCCGCGGTCTCAGTCCCCTCAGATATCCCTGGCAGCCCCCCCACGGAGCGGAGGAATTAGTCTAGGTAAGACTGCAGGCGGACACCGCTAATGTTAATGAGGAAAAGAGCAAACACTTTGAGGAATCGCTTCCATTGCGAGCCTGTTGTCGCCGAGTCCGTCATCGGCCCGTGGACGTGTGACCGGGTCCAATGTGTACAATGTTGAAGCGGATGTAGTCTCGCCTCCCCTGAGAGAGGACAACCCTCTTCCTCATTATAACATGCTTTTTTTTATCCATCACAAACCTGCCGTGTAATATGTTGATGTGTTTTTTGGAGGGCTGCTGAAAATACGTGTGCCCGTGATTCAATTGGAGAGGTACTGCAGACCAGCACTTTAATGTGTCACTCAACCTCAGCCGCATGCCTCCGTAGATCATCTGGCCATACGGATGACACAACGCAACATCTACAACAAAGGACCTTCCCAAGCACCGATCTGCCCATGCTTGATAGCTGTGATATTCGTGTGATATCCTGTACCCTGTGTGTACCCCGCTATGGAAATGGCGATATGTCCACCGGTTGTGTGGGGAAAGCCATTACATCCCCCCCTGGTTGTGTGAGGAGTCATTACACGCCCCCCCCCCCCCCCCCCCCCCCCTCCATGATGGTTCTTCCTGTCATGGTGGTGTGACGCAGTGGACCGCAGTCTGGGTCCCCTCAGCACGGCTGTGTCGGTGTCACGTCGGATCTCTGCCTCTCACGTCTCCCAGGTGGGACGCGGTAAGGACAGGCACACACCACTCGCCTCCTGATCATCAGTCTTCCCCCGTTGGCCCAGTTTTCCTCCTGCGTGATTATGCCGGGCCCTGGGATTGCATTACGGCGGAGAGTCATTACCGGATAATATGTTGCAGAGCCACGGTTGTGGCTCTTCAGTGGCTCTAAGTACACACAGGATCCCCCCCGCCCCGTTAGTACTGTGAAACATAATGAGAACACCGGAGGAGCTGTTCAGCCGTGGGGCTGGGGGCCCACGCTGCTCCACCGCACAGGCGGTCCCCACTTGCAAGGTTTTTGTTATCCAGGATAAAGGTGATTGAGTCTATGTTTACCGTGGGTTTTTATTTGTACCCGGCTTCTTGCGCCGCACCTCATCCATATCTCCATAACTAGGCCATAGCCTAAGTGGCCAGCTACTCAGTTGTGATTGCCAGAGGGTGTCTATCCTTTTATTTATAAACCTCCATACACCCCCTCGACTCCCCACCCCACCAGCGACGCACAGAACTAAACCAGCCTATAGCTGACCTGCCCGAGGAAAGCACCAGTCATGTCAGAGAGAATTGCCCAGGCACATTAAGAGTTTGCCCCCATCTCAGGAGCCCTATTTTATAGTTATTGATCGTCAGGGTTGACCGAGTGTAAGAGGAAACCACCAGATAAGGCTCAAAACTGCCTCTACCTTCCCCTGCCTTCCTTCCATCACTCTCTGATCTCTCTCTCTCTGCCTCTCTCTGTCTCTCGTCCATTGGTCCTACAGCATCTCAGACTTCCACCACCACCGTCCACCAGCCACACCACCGACAGGAATTCTCTTCATGTTCTTATTCTCTGTTATTCCCTGGAGTCCACCAGCCCGTCTGGCTTGGGAGCGCGTGTACGTGCCGCAGAAGTCCAATCAGTGTACAGAACCAAAGATTATGGATCAGCACGGCGTCCCACTGTAGGACTTAATGATTATCCCGCTATTGCTGAGCCTTTTGTGAGGCACAGAATGAGCCAGGATAATCTCGTTAATGGGTTATTCCATTCCTTGCGACTGGTTTGTGTAGACAAAGAGCTCTCACCCCCCTTTTTTTTAAATGGAGAGGATTTGAGGAGCGAAGCTAAACAGCCTCATAGAGACACAAAGGCCTAGCTCCTAGCTAATCACACTGCAATAGTGCAGCCAGCAAACGGCGCGCGCTGTATATCGATAGCGCTGTAGCGATATGCAGCGCTGGGGGGAGGAGGAGGAGGAGGGCAGCGGAGGCAGAGTGTGTTTCCAAGGCATCGACATTTTAGTTTTTATGTTGACATAATTATTGCTTCCCCATCTCTGCTTTGGTTTTTTTTTGTATCGCAACAACACGTTGAGCGGTTATGCTAATGTGTAGATCTGTGCTCGGAGGCATAGTGTTTTACAACATTTAATTGGCTGAACACCACAGTACAAGGGAGGCATAATTAATCGCAAAATGCTTTATTGAGGGGATCTTGTTTCTAAGCTTTGTAGAAATTATCATTTGCGGCCATTTTTTTTTCTTTGTCTGTTGTTATATTTAGCTGCTGTGTAGTGAAGGAGGAGAAAGAGATTGTTTTGATATAGTCGTACCAAACCGGAATCTTCCAAACAATAAAGCTGATAATCTGCTGATGTCCCTGATGTTCCTTGTATGCGCGTCTGCCGCTTGATGTCTGATACAAGTGTGACACTGAGCGTCTGTAGCATGAAATTAAACTCAAACACTGTACTTTTTTTTTGCGCAGTAATGATCGATAAGTGCTGTGCTGACACTACGCGTGCGTAAGTAAATTACCGTGCTTCAGTGTGCGCCGCCATTGTTTAAATTCACTGCTGTTAATTAGCCATTGTTAGCGAGAGGGGCCCATTGACTCTCCTTCACGTTAAGTCGGTGTGACCCCCGCCAGGAGAGACTCATAACGAGCCGCCGCTACCTGGCCTGAGACGGGGGAAGACGGATTGCGTTTGCGTTTGGTTCGAGTTGTGTCAGCCGTATTAACTCTGCTCCTTTACATGGCGTCGGGTTAGCCTTCAGTTGTCAGCCCCCGGGCCATGTGTGCAGTTTGACTGGCATCCCGTTCTTATTTCCCCGGAGGTGTGACAGACCTAGCGTAGCGACGCAGAGACCCACCCGGCACAGAGTTCAGCAGGGTCCTCAAACCGCCCAAGTAATATTGTGATCTGTGTTCTACTATAAATGCACAAAGGCATACGCTATCACATGGTGTGTGTGTGTGTGTGTGTGTGTGCGTGTGTGTGTGTGTGTGTGTGTGTGTGTGTGTGTTGCATGTGTGTCTCTGTGGTCATAGTCTATGTTCTTATAGCCACACAACATGCTGACATTTCATTTTTCAACGCAGATCCTCCATGGGCACAGCAAGACCTTGAATAGGCTATCTTTATATATCTATGTTTTGATCAAATTGAAGTGAATTAAAGCAATTTCTCCCACATGCACTCATGTGAAAAACTACCCAATAGCGCAGCTTCCCCTTTTGTTTTGGTTATGTTGCACGATATCCAGCCTTGACACTAAATTAACAGAAATTGAGAGCCCAGATCCTGCATGAATCTAAATGCTCATAAAGTAATTAGTCCTTGAGTAATTCAATAGCACGCTATATACGTTAGCTCCAGTTTTATTGAAAGGTTGAAATGAATTTGCTGTGTGACTACAGTATGTAAAACATTGGTGTAATGTCTTTACCCCTCAAAGAAAAGGAGACGTAAGCGCATTCAAATCTCGAAAAAGACGAATTTTGATGAGTGCAATTTCAATTTATATTGGAGTGAAAGGTTTTCATTACATTTTGCCGGATGAAAGCAAACATTGAAAGCAAACTATGCGGGTTGGAGTTTATGTACAGACACACAATTTCATTACACAATATACTATTACGTACTGAAATAGCGAGAGTATAAATTGCAGCCTTGGCTAATACCATAAAGGAAGCATCGCTGGTTGAGTGCTGAGATGTGATAGTGTTGAGGTGTGACTGTGACAGCCTGCAGGATTGACTGAAGGGCATTCTCTCTGAAACACTGGAGCTCAAGATCTATGGACTCCTGCTGATTTATGTCAGGTTCCGGGGCTCTGGTCTCCACACAACAACTGTCACTGCACTCGAAAAAGCACTCAGAACAAGGAAATCAATGCACTTCATGCATACCCAGCTACCCTCAAACTCTCCCCGTATAGAGTGTTCGTGTGCGACAGTAAATGTTTTCCCATGTTGCCATGCCACCAGCCAATCAGCCTTGAGGCTGCATTTCCTTCCCCTGAGCGACAGCAACTTTTTTCAATTGTTCCCAATGAGGACAGAGCGTACCTATAGACAGCATGTGGCCGCCTGTAGAAAAACACGTCTTTTTTTCAGCGCGCTCTGACTTTTTTTTGTGGCTGCTCGCTTCTAGTTGAAAATATCAGAACTTTTCAGAAAGATGCTGGAAAGATCATATATCCGATGGGGCGCAACTCGTGACCCAGTGTTTTGAGAATGTGTTTTTTGGGGACAATGTTATTTTAAAAGAGGGGGATATGTTTTCAGAACTACCCATATACATGTGGACGAGGTCTAGCTCCCCACTTGCTCCCCACGCTGCTTATCCTTCATGGATGTATTGTAAGTTATCGCTATGATGTAAGGCTGGGAGCTAAGGCGCCACGTCCACGTGACTAGTTGTCATAGAAACTATAAACAAAGCATGGCGACACAGCACAAGGGCTTCATCCCTATTCTTGCTGAGGAAAAACACTGTGTGGACACAGGCCCTTATAGGGGTGAGCTTCTCACATGTATTTGCACGGGGCTGAGAGGAGTTGTGAGTTTTATTGCTCATCCGGTCTACCAAAAAACAATTCCCCGTTCTCTTACTTCCTATGAGCTGTGTATGCCTGTTAACAGACCCTGGAGCCAAAGAAAATAAGAACATAAGAACATGTGCAAGTGAATGGATGTGAATTTTGAAAATACACAACAATCATCTTAGTCAACATTCAATCCTGAACAATGGTTCTGAGGGCATGAATATCATGTATTTGTTGTTGATTTAAAAATACATCTGGTGTATGTGCATGTGTGTGCAGTTCTTTGTGTGGGAAATACTGATACTTTGATGTAGCAGGCAGAACCACAGTAAGTAAATGCCACCATGCGGTGCTTTACATAACGAGCAATATCAGCACTGAAATAATTGCACATGATAGCGTTCTCTCCACAGACGGTACGGCGCTGTAAGCCTTAGCAGCACAATGATACAGTGGGTGGATGCGGGTCTTGGCTCTGAACATTGTGCCTCCCATAAACGGATAGAAAAAAATCAGCAGCCCCGCTGAAACCAATGGGAGACGTCACAGACGCCACGTCCATATTTGACCATATTTCCGACGGGCAAAGCAGATGGATGATCATCAATGGCGCAGACATTATGCTGTAGCATTGCGTTAGCATAGGGGCTACCTCCCCGAGTGACGGGAGGGATTATCCTATAATACTACAGCGATGCAAGGTGTCAGTGTCACACAACACACAATCATACACAAGCATGCGAGGCCTGCTCACAGATGAACAGACGCACACATACGCGCACAAATATAAGCTGATCATTCCCAGGGGTTCCCAAGGGTTACTGACGCTTGTACTGGCCTACAAGGCTGTCAGTGGAACTGCCCCTACCTACCCCCAAACACTAGTCAAGACAACTTCAGCTGGCCGACTGGTACCACCTTCATTAAGAGTAGGAAAACATCGCTCTGCTAAGTCTCAACTCTTCTCTGTTTTGGCACCGCAGTGGTGGAATGAGCTCCCGGCTGATGTCAGGACAGCAGAGATGCTCACCAGCTTCCGCAAGACGCACCTGTTCAGAGTTCACCTGGACTCTGCATAGCTTCACTTTTTAACGCCCACCCCCCACACCCCACCCATCCTCCCTAACTCATTCCCACCTACTGAACCAGGTTTGGAATCCCATCCATCTGCGAACCCTAGCACTCACTTGCGTGTTTGTAATTCTTGGCACTAAATAATAGTACTTAGCATTGTTTAGCATATTGCATGTTCTTGGATGTTGGTATAGCACAAAAAATGGTACTTATGTTATTATTCCAGCTATCTTGCTGTCAACATAGCAATTATGAGCACTTGAAACCTGTTGTATTAACCTAGCAATTAGTTTCGGATATTGCTTTGTCAAATTCTTCGCAAAAAACAATTGTTTTCCTTGTCTCCTTGTCATTGTTGTTGTTGTTGTTGTTGTTGTTGTTGTTGTTGTTGTTGTTGTTGTTGTTGTTCTGGAGAAGTTGCTAGCCTGGGTGTGGGGTTGGGGTGGCTACACATCACCGTCTGCAGGTAGTTCCTGGGGAGGTGGGGTAAGGGCGCACTTGAAAAAACGACGTGAGCTCACACTACACGCCAAGACTATACGCAGCTAACCAGTCTGACACCACGAGGAGAAGAATATGGGGCCTCCACAACAGCTGCAGAGTCTAGGTATGGATGGGAGACAGCAAGAGATACCAGACGGGAGAGATGGACGGATGTAGGGGAGTGACGTATGTGCAAGTGAATGGATGTGAATTTTGAAAATACACAACAATCATCTTAGTCAACATTCAATCCTGAACAATGGTTCTGAGGGCATGAATATCATGTATTTGTTGTTGATTTAAAAATACATCTGGTGTATGTGCATGTGTGTGCAGTTCTTTGTGTGGGAAATACTGATACTTTGATGTAGCAGGCAGAACCACAGTAAGTAAATGCCACCATGCGGTGCTTTACATAACGAGCAATATCAGCACTGAAATAATTGCACATGATAGCGTTCTCTCCACAGACGGTACGGCGCTGTAAGCCTTAGCAGCACAATGATACAGTGGGTGGATGCGGGTCTTGGCTCTGAACATTGTGCCTCCCATAAACGGATAGAAAAAAATCAGCAGCCCCGCTGAAACCAATGGGAGACGTCACAGACGCCACGTCCATATTTGACCATATTTCCGACGGGCAAAGCAGATGGATGATCATCAATGGCGCAGACATTATGCTGTAGCATTGCGTTAGCATAGGGGCTACCTCTCCGAGTGACGGGAGGGATTATCCTATAATACTACAGCGATGCAAGGTGTCAGTGTCACACAACACACAATCATACACAAGCATGTGAGGCCTGCTCACAGATGAACAGACGCACACATACGCGCACAAATATAAGCTGATCATTCCCAGGGGTTCCCAAGGGTTATTGACGCTTGTACTGGCCTACAAGGCTGTCAGTGGAACTGCCCCTACCTACCCCCAAACACTAGTCAAGACAACTTCAGCTGGCCGACTGGTACCACCTTCATTAAGAGTAGGAAAACATCGCTCTGCTAAGTCTCAACTCTTCTCTGTTTTGGCACCGCAGTGGTGGAATGAGCTCCCGGCTGATGTCAGGACAGCAGAGATGCTCACCAGCTTCCGCAAGACGCACCTGTTCAGAGTTCACCTGGACTCTGCATAGCTTCACTTTTTAAGCATATTGCATGTTCTTGGATGTTGGTACGATGTTGTGAGCTCTGGTCGGGGCTGATAAAGGGCCCGGATTAGGCCCCTGAATGAGCACCCATTAGGAGGGATGTCCACAGCGCCGGGGGTGTGTGTGTGTGTGTGTGTGTGTGTGTGTGGTGGGGGGGGGGGGGGGGTTCCAACTCCACCCCCCCCCGTGATGAACATGATAGGCCGCGTGACAGGCCCCGCCCCCCTGCCCCACCTCCACCCCCCACAGGCCCCCGTGATATGGAGCCCACCTCGGAGTAGCAGCAGAGACACACAGGAGGAGGAGGAGGAAGAGGAGGAGGAGGAAGAGGAGGCGGAGGAGAAGGGGAGGCGATCTGTCCATCCATCCATGAAACAAATTCTCTCTCTCTCTCTCTCTCTCTCTCTCTCTCTCTCTCTCTCTCTCTCTCTCTCTCTCTCTCTCTCTCTCTCTCAAACCTGGCTAGGATGGGTACAATGGCACATTGCCTGTATAGGTGGATAATTGTGGGTACATCCTAGTGTTCTCGTATTGTTTGAGTGATACATCAGATGACAATTGGCTGTAAGCAGTATTACACGAGAGGGTGTGCTTTGCGGTCGTTACTGGCGCGACAGTGATGCGGTTAGGAGTGAGGCATGTGAGCCTCACCCAAGTGCGATTACACCACAGTTACCAACAAGATGACATAGTTTTTCTCTCAAAGTAACTCAATTTGTGAGTTGTATCCGTTTCGCTGAGAATACACGGGATCCGACACATCCCCCCGAAAACAATCACAACCACGAGGGGAGCTCACCACTCATTTAACTCTTGGAAGTGAATTACCTTTGTATTTGGTTGTTATAGCGTTATAGTATGGACAATATTTAATGCCCTAAGCGATGGTAATCGTTTAGTTGCTTGTTTAATATTGTTTAATCCTGAATGTCTGAAAGTGTGTTATTACCATACAAAAACACACTGTGGGGAATTAACACAGTGGCAGGAATATCGGGGTTAATACAGGCCAGCTCATCTGATTACATGATCTGTCAAAGCCGTCACCAACCCCCTCACACACCCCCCCCGCGCTGTGCCCGCTGGCCACATCTCACGCTGTTGCCACGATGCGTCCATCTAATCCAGCAAATATGGCATCCCTCTCCACGGCGGATCTAGATATGTCAGGAAAATACGAAATTAGCCGTTGACAACCCTGATATCATCTCACCATGCCTTCCTCTGCGGGTCCCCTCGGCAACGGGGGGGCGGGTGGCAAGGAGGGGGGCCAGCCAATAACCAGGGCATTAGGAAGGCTCCTCACACTTAGGCCGCCAAGGACATCGGCGCACTCTGGCTCCCTCCTTCCTCTGATAGGCTCACGTTCCCCGCGGCTGTTTGGCCGACGCATACAGATAAAAATCGCCCCGGCGTGGCATGAACAATGAGCTAATGTCTGCCACATGCTGATTCTCTCCCTGGGAAGGAGCAGGGACAATGGGAGGGAATGCGTCCACAGGGAACGTCTGCGGTTTTCGCCGACACATTACCATACAATAGCTGGGGTGGTTAAGTCCAGAGCCCGACATGACTCACCGCGGTGCACTGAGAATATATATATATATTTATATACTGTATATATATATAAATACATACACCGGTACACATTGTCTCTGTTTTCTTTGGCCCGACACAGGGTTCAGTCAGGCAGCGGCGGGCATTTCGCCAAAACTTACTCCATTATTAATATCTGTAATGCAGTGCTCAGGGAACGTCCTATCATATGACCTGACAGCATGACTTATCTGATTTGCTTGAAGCACCTCCAGGCGATATCTCCAGACTTAACCCGACAGAACGGGGGCCCCGGCTCTCGCCTGAAGAGCAATCTCAGACTGTTACTAATGAAATCCCTGCCCATCTGTTGACACCTCTGACATTGATATCTGCGCGGCCATTACTCTTTACTTAGGGCCACCGTAGCTCTCTGCACCCCGGAATATAAAAAGCCCTCTGCTCACCGGCTTTGAGCATCATGCTGCTGGATACTACCAGCCTAATTTGTAAACTCTGTATAATACTTGCAATCTGCAAAATGAGTGCCGTTTTGAATAACATCTAAAACAAATCACTTCTAAAACGACGTATATAAGCCAAACTTTGCTGTTCTAGTTCATTCATCCTGCCTTTAATGCTGTACAATGTCTGTACAGATTTCAAAACAGAAGTGTAGCTTTTGTGTGTGCTTACATATATGGTCAGTTTGTAAGGACAAATAGATGTATGTGCCTGGCCCCATCTGTCTGTCTCGATCTCTATCTGTCTCTCTCTCTCTCTCTCTCTATCGGCTGACGTGGAGATCCTTTATCTTCACACACACACACACACACACACACAATGGTGGTGGTGGTGGGGGATTGAGGAGGGACACTTGGGCAGATATAAAAGAGGCCATTTTGAGAGAGGGACAGAGAGGAGGGTAAAGGGAAGAAGGAGAATAAAAGGGAGATTGATGAGACTGGTCGACGAGCGGCTCAGAGAGAGAGAGAGAGAGAGAGAGAGAGAGGGAGAGAGCGAGAGAGCGAGAGAGCAAAAAGCGAGAGTGGGAGCATTTCCTAAAGTCTTTTGTGGGGAGGAGCGAGGGGGGGGTCGATCAGATCAAGCGATGGCCTGTAATATGTGCGCATGCAGGCGTGTCTACGTGTGTGTGTGTGTGTGTATAATACATGATGCGTCGTCCTCGCCCCCTAATGTCGCCATCTGTTAGGCGCGGCCCCCGATGCGCCTGCGCCCTCTCAGCCCCCACCCCTCCCGCCCGCCTCGGCGGCCCTAATGAGATTTGCATTCGGGGTACGAGATGAGATCGTTATCGGCGGCCTAACCATTCCTTAATGCGGCGCATTAGCGAGATGCGCTACTTGGTGGAGCGCTAATCATTTGTATTCCACCATAGAATTGTAACTCCCCCCTGCCCCAACCTTCTCATACTTCTGTGAATTTTGCGGGAATCTTCGTTTGCTGCGTCTCCGCCGTCCCCCGGTTTTAATTTGGAGGTGGATAATTAGACGCCCAACGAGCGTGAATGCGGCTGCTAACCGCCGCGCAGGACGGCCGGCGTCGCCACCCGCTGGAAAAGCAATCTGCAAGGAAATAACGTGAAGTCAAACAGCAGATCTGAGGCTGTCAGCGGAAGCCACTGTCAGCAACGGACACGGCCAGGCGGGGCAAATGGTTTAGCCTGAGGTCACGGAGGGGGAGGGGGGGGAGTGTGTGTGTGTGTGTGGACTCGGTGCTAGGAAGTACAATTTTGGGGGGTGGGTGGGTTGCGATATGAATGCAGCAGGAAAGCTGAGATTACAAAAATGAGGGACATTATAGACACTTAGACATACACACACACGACACATATGGCAATAGACACACACACATGCTTTCACTTGCATTCACATGCATACACATGCAGGAGGCGTCCCTCTCCTATCCAAGTCATTACTTGGACGGGCAGACGGAGCCAATGGTGGTGAAATGATAATTAGAGCTGGAGATGGATTGAGTCAATATAAGTGTAATTAATTTTTGAGTGTGAAGTTTATTAGTACAGAGGCAATCAGCCTCCTAATGAGGCCCTGATATCACTTCTTAAAGAGAGGAGTGAGTCAAATTAATGGTTTTAATGGCGCTTGGCACGAGACTGGTGCCGTTATTTATCACACCCATATATTGGTTTGTGTATTTAGCTTCTTCTTTTCGGAAAAAATATGCCCAGATGCACACACAGAAAAATGATCTTTTCGACAAACTAATGGTAGAATCACACAGCTAATTAATAGCTCTAATGGTTTATGCCAGGTCTATTGTGATGTGATTTATCAGGGCCATATATCAGTTTATACATTTAGTAGGTTACCCTCATTTAAAACACACACACACACACATGCATACACGCAGCAATATACTGTATGTATGGCGCTAAAATTAGATTTCTCCACCTATTAGGACTCATCGTTCAAATAGTCTCATTAATTAAGCAGAGAAATGCTCAAAGTAATTTCTCTTTAATGAACTTGCTCAATTAAGCCCCCCCCCATTTTTGTTTAATCCTCTTCGCTTAAACCCACACTCTAATTTCATCTGCCTTACACCCCGCCTCTCTCTCTCTCTATCTCTCTCTCTCTCTCTCTCAGTCTCTCTCTCTCTCCCCAGACCAGCACACTCACTCTCACACTCCTCTTCACCCCCCCCCCCCTCTCACAGTGGCGTCCCGTGAAACCCTGAGGGACACACACAGCTGTTTGAGACACACAGGTCCCTCGTTACGGCATCCCTCCTCACAGAAGGCTAGAGAGAGAGAGAGAGAAGAGAGACAGAGAGGAGAGAGAGAGGGAAAGGGAGAGGGGGAGGGGGAGAGGGAGAAGGGGTAGGGAGAGAGTGAGAGGGAGAGAGAGGGAGAGGGAGAGAGCGGGAGAGGGAGAGGGAAGGGAGAGGGGGAGAGGAGGGAGAGGGAGAGGGAGAGGGGAGAAGAGGAGAAGGGCCATACATTTTTATTGATTAAGCTTGTTCCATTCACATCTAAACAGCTTGGGAGTTATCCTGCAACAAAAGTTCTGTTTCAACATTTTCAAAACAAATGATAACAACCAGGAGCTCAGTCATCAGCAATCTTTCATGAGGTACGCCGGGATACTTTGCACCTGATGCAATGTGACTCCAAGACGGTGGCAGAATACAGTAGTAATTCTTCCAGGGGCACCTCCACAAAGCAGGGAACATTCATACACACGTCTCATCCAATTCACGTCTGGAAACGGTCTGTGCAGCGGGTTTCTCTGAAATCCATCCAGTTTGAAAGTCCTTGAATGCTAATGATGTTTCGACCCAAACCTCCTCACATCTAATGGGCAATTACTCCATCTCTATCGTGAAATTCACCTCAGTTGACTGGAGTGGAAAGCACAGCACAAAGCACAAAGCACACAGCACACAACACACAACACACAACACACAAGTCAACACATCCAGTCACACACTGTTGTCTGCCTAGCTGTGGATTTGATGGGGACTTAATGGGGAGTCTGGAATAAAAACATCAAAATGCGAATGCAAACGCATTTACTTTCCGTCAGTGTTCAGTCAAACACTTTTGGACAGTCAGTCATAGCGCCACGCCGTTTCGGTTTCTTTGTTTTGCTATAATCGTGTTGGTAATGCACGCAAAGCATCCAATGAGGCGATGGCGTTGTGAAATTAAGGAACACAGAGAGAGAGAGAGAGAGACAGTCATACAGACAGACAGAGAGAGGGGGGGGGGTGGGGGGCGGGGGGTTCCTCTTTATGTATAAAGAGGAACAAATGAGAAAGTACTCAGGAGGACACAGAACATACACTGTCCGTCTAGGAAAAGTGAGACTGAGAGAGAGAGAGAGAGAGACTGAGAGAGAGAGAGAATGAGAGAGAGAGAGAGAGAGAGAGAGAGAGAGAGAGAGAGAGAGGCAGATGAAATTAGAGTGTGGGTTTAAGCGAAGAGGATTAAACAAAAAATGGGGGGGGGGGAACTTAATTGAGCAAGTTCATTAAAGAGAAATTACTTTGAGCATTTCTCTGCTTAATTAATGAGACTATTTGAACGATGAAGTCCTAATCGGGGGAGAAATCTAATTTTAGCGCCATACATACAGTATATTGCTGCGTGTATGCATGTGTGTGTGTGTGTGTTTTAAATGAGGGTAACCTACTAAATGTATAAACTGATATATGGCCCTGATAAATCACATCACAATAGACCTGGCATAAACCATTAGAGCTATTAATTAGCCGTGTGATTCTACCATTAGTTTGTCGAAAAGATCATTTTTCTGTGTGTGCATCTGGGCATATTTTTTCCGAAAAGAAGAAGCTAAATACACAAACCAATATATGGGTGTGATAAATAACGGCACCAGTCTCGTGCCAAGCGCCATTAAAACCATTAATTTGACTCACTCCTCTCTTTAAGAAGTGATATCAGGGCCTCATTAGGAGGCTGATTGCCTCTGTACTAATAAACTTCACACTCAAAATTAATTACACTTATATTGACTCAATCCATCTCCAGCTCTAATTATCATTTCACCACCATTGGCTCCGTCTGCCCGTCCAAGTAATGACTTGGATAGGAGACGGACGCCTCCTGCATGTGTATGCATGTGAATGCAAGTGAAAGCATGTGTGTGTGTCTATTGCCATATGTGTCGTGTGTGTGTATGTCTAAGTGTCTCTATAATGTCCCTCATTTTTGTAATCTCAGCTTTCCTGCTGCATTCATATCGCAACCCACCCAACCACCCCCAAAATTGTACTTCCTAGCACCGAGTCCACACACACACACACACACACACACACACACATACACACATACACACACACACACACACACACACACACGCTCCCCCCCCTCCCCCTCCGTGACCTCAGGCTCAAACCATTTGCCCCGCCTGGCCGTGTCCGTTGCTGACAGTGGCTTCCGCTGACAGCCTCAGATCTGCTGTTTGACTTCACGTTATTTCCTTGCAGATTGCTTTTCCAGCGGGTGGCGACGCTGGCCGTCCTGCGCGGCGGTTAGCAGCCGCATTCACGCTCGTTGGGCGTCTAATTATCCACCTCCAAATTAAAACCGGGGGGACGGCGGAGACGCAGCAAACGAAGATTCCCGCAAAATTCACAGAAGTATGAGAAGGTTGGGGCAGGGGGGGAGTTACAATTCTATGGTGGAATACAATGATTAGCGCTCCACAAGTAGCGCATCTCGCTAATGCGCCGCATTAAGGAATGGTTAGGCCGCCGATAACGATCTCATCTCGTACCCCGAATGCAAATCTCATTAGGGCCGCCGAGGCGGGCGGGAGGGGTGGGGGGCTGAGAGGGCGCAGGCGCATCGGGGGTGGCGCCTAACAGATGGCGACATTAGGGGGCGAGGACAACGCATCATGTATTATACACACACACACACAGGTCTCTCTCTCTCTCTATCTCTCTCTCTCTCTCTCTCAGTCTCTCTCTCTCTCACGTCTCACTTTTCCTAGACGGACAGTGTTTTCTGTCTCCCTCCTGAGTACTTTCTCATTTGTTCCTCTTTATACATAAGCTCCCCCCACCCCCCCCCCTCTCTCTGTCTCTCTGTATCTCTGTCTCTCTCTCTCTCTCTCTGTGTTCCTTAATTTCACAACGCCATCGCCTCATTGGATGCTTTGCGTGCATTACCAACACGATTATAGCAAAACAAAGAAACCGAAACGGCGTGGCGCTATGACTGACTGTCCAAAAGTGTTTGACTGAACACTGACGGAAAGTAAATGCGTTTGCATTCGCATTTTGATGTTTTTATTCCAGACTCCCCATTAAGTCCCCATCAAATCCACAGCTAGGCAGACAACAGTGTGTGACTGGATGTGTTGACTTGTGTGTTGTGTGTTGTGTGTTGTGTGCTGTGTGCTTTGTGCTTTGTGCTGTGCTTTCCACTCCAGTCAACTGAGGTGAATTTCACGATAGAGATGGAGTAATTGCCCATTAGATGTGAGGAGGTTTGGGTCGAAACATCATTAGCATTCAAGGACTTTCAAACTGGATGGATTTCAGAGAAACCCGCTGCACAGACCGTTTCCAGACGTGAATTGGATGAGACGTGTGTATGAACGTTCCCTGCTTTGTGGAGGTGCCCCTGGAAGAATTACTACTGTATTCTGCACCGTCTTGGAGTCACATTGCATCAGGTGCAAAGTATCCCGGCGTACCTCATGAAAGATTGTTGATGACTGAGCTCCTGGTTGTTATCATTAGTTTGAAATGTTGAAACAGAACCTTTTGTTGCAGGATAACTCCCAAGCTGTTTAGATGTGAATGGAACAAGCTTAATCAATAAAAATGTATCCCTCTCCCTCTCCCTCTCCCTCTCCCTCTCCCTCTCTCCCCTCTCCCTTCCCCTCTCCCTCTCCCGCTCTCTCCCTCTCCCTCTCTCTCCTCTCACTCCTCTCTCCTCTCTCCCCCTCTCCTCTCTCCCTTCTCCCCCCCCTCTCTCTTCCCTCCCCTCCCCTCTCCCCTTTCCCTCTCTCTCTCCTCTCTGTCTCTCTCTCTCTCTCTCTCTCTCTCTAGCCTTCTGTGAGGAGGGATGCCGTAACGGAGGGACCTGTGTGTCTCCAAACAGCTGTGTGTGTCCCTCAGGGTTCACCCAGAATCTCCGCTGCTGTGGTTTTGCCATCCTCCGCTCTCCTCTCTCTCTCTCTCTCTCTCTCTCTCTCTCTCGCTCTCTCTCTCTCTCTCTCCTCCCGCTCGGTTTGGTGAGTTGTGGTGGAGTCATGCTGCTGTGTTATTCATCGTTGTGTGAGTGTGTGTGTGATTTCTCCTTGGTGTGGTTCCTCTGTGTTGTGTGGTCTGGCAGGAGAGAGAGGCAGAGTCAGGTCTCTGAGAGGGCAGGGAATCGGTGCCCGGGTATTCACAGAGCGTTGCCATGGTTTCACACGAGATGCCAGACTGTGGTGCGGCACACACTGTGTGGAATTACATTATTAACGCACACACACACACACACACACACACACACACAGACACTTGTGTGTGAGTGTGTGTAAGGCATGCTGCTCGTGAGACACAGACTTCCTTGTATGGCACACATAACCATTACGAGTTCTGTTCTATTACTCTTCACCTCCTCCAGTGTGTTATCTCAGCAGACGGCCTCTTTGCATTGTATTCCCAGGGGAATAAAGATCTTCATTAAAGGCCCCTGGTCCACTTGGTTCCCATGGTAACCACCTCCATCCTTACTCAGTGGATAAGGCTGAGCCCATGGTGCAGATATGTGTGCAAGCGCAGACTTCAATGCATTTTTTCCAGTGTGTGCGTGCATGCATGTGTGTGGGTGTGTGAGAGTCTTTTTTTTGTTGGCGCTCAAGTTGACAGTAGGTGTGGCATTTGCTGGCGACATCTCACTCTCTCCCTCGCTCTCCGTCCCTGTTCATCTCCGTCATCTGCATCTGCAGCTACTGCCACTCCAGACAGCTAGACCTGCTGGAGAGACAGAGGGCCTTTTTAGTGCTTCCCTGTCAATTAGGAATTATCCACCGTTGGTCAAGAGAGAACTGTGGAAAGCTCCAAAATATATAGACTGGAGTCTATGAGCTTGTGTTGGTTTCTCCTGAAAGTTCTCCTGAAAGCTGTATTTAATTTAATTGAATGTCAGTAGCCCAGCTCAACTTCACAGGAGTGAAGAAAGGAACACCTCGCGCTCACACACACACACAAACACGCGCAAACACACACACACACACACACACACATAAGACACAAAACAGGCACCCGTTTCCGAATAAGACCGCCCAGCGTCTTCTCGGCGTTGAGCGCTCAATCCTACTTTACAACGTGGCGCGGGGCTCCCATGGGTAAGCGCGGTGTCAGCCGTGATCCCAGATAGTAAAGCGCGAGTGACTGGGGACGCCTGCAGAAAACAACGGCACCACGCTGGGCCTGGCAGCACATCTGCTTACCTCTTCGTTATTATGAGGACACCACAGACTGTGGATGCTTTTAAACGAGGCTTAAAAACCCACCTTTTTAGTAGAGCTTTTATCTAGATCCTGATAGGTTTTCTTTTTGTTTTTGTTCGTAGTATTCAATGATTTTTTTACCTGTAGCACTTTGAGATTGCCAAATGTAAAGTGCAATACTAATAAAAATATATTATTATTATTATTATTATTATTATTATACCTGCCTCCCGGCGCTCTCGACAGCTGGACCCGCCTGCTGTCACCACGTCATTTTATTTACCGAGCCCGCCACCCGCAAGATGGACAGAGACTCCTCTGCAGGCCCCCCGCTGTCCCTCCCCCTCCCCCCTCCTCCCGTCCCCCCCCAGCTGTGGATTACAGCGAGACACAGGTGTGTGGCACGGAGTACAGCCGATTACCGAGGGCTGGCGTGTTGGGCGGCTTACATTGTCCAGTCGCTCCCTCCTGCTGGTTATCCCGGAAATCATTCCTGGTGGGGTCCCTGGGTACATATACACACACCAGAGGAGACTCGAACCTTCCTAGCGGAGCTGCGGTGAATGTGGTAGAGCTAAGCCCGGATGTTCAATGAGCGTTTAATGAGCGCTCCCCACTGTTCCTTATGTCGTTCAGTATAGGGAGTATACGTGTATACATGAAATGCATTTACATATACAATTAACAACACAATCTGCTCTCCTCCTGTTGACTGTCACAATGTGTCATTGAGTAGATGCACCTGCCATGTGCGTGTGTGTGCATGTGTGCGCAAAAGGGATCAGATGGACTGACAACCCCGCATGAAACAGCACCGACAAAAGACAAATGATTTTTTTGAAACTGCTATTGTCCTGCGATCGTTATTTACTATACATGCGTTAAGTGAGCTTTTGTTACTCCATGAACAGGCCTCCATTTTGTTGACCTGTGATTGATATGATTTGGAACAATTATGCACCCTTCATAAAACTGCTGTGGTGTTTCCTGGCTGGCTGTTCCCGCCGTAACCTCTGGGGGCAGCGGAGTTTCATCGGGTACAGACCCACATTGACAACAACCAGGGGTCAGTCGATAACATAACACAATGTAATCACAATTCCCTGTCTTTAGCCGTCGGGCATGAACCCGTGGTGTACTCCCTGGGGCTCTCAGATCACCAGTGGAGTGTTACTTGGTAGCAACACTGGCCCTGGGGCCTGGTGTCCTGGCAATAGCAACGTCTCAATCAGGAAGTCATTCAGTTTTGGTAGGAGAGATAAGAGATAGGGGGCCGGTGGTCTGGTATGTCACTACATACAGACCTAATATGTTTTTTTAATTCAATTCAATTAAATTTTATTTGTATAGCCCTTAATCAAAAGACAGTCTCAAAGGGCTTTACAGGCCAGATTATTATGGGCCAAAAGTGATTTATGACACCCCCCTCGCCCTATAGCCCCCCTAAGGGCAAGAAACGACTCCCTTAATGAAGAAATCTCGAGGAGGAACTCAGAATTGGGGATCCCTCCTTCCAGGGATGGTTCGGAGTGCAATGGGTGTCATACGGGCATTAAAAACAGGGGTAACAAAGCATGACAAATTATAAACGACAAAGTACAAATAGTAAATGAAATAGTAATATTATGATGGGGTGCTGGCTGGAGAGCAAGCTGGTAGCCGTCAGGTGGGGAGGCCAGGTATCCAGTCATGATTACAGCATCACCCTAGATAATGGAGACAACATGATGGTTAGATGGAGCACAGTAAACAGGGAACATACAAGTAACCTCAACCCTCGTACCCATCGGCAGCTAGGGTAGGCTAGTGCTCATGCCGGATCTTGTAGGTAAGAAGTAGCACCTTCAAATCTGATCTGGCATTTATTGGGAGCCAGTGGAGGGAAGTGAGAATAGGAGTAATGTGGTCAAACTTCCTAGTTCTTGTTAGAAGTCTAGCAGCAGCGTTCTGTACAAGCTGGAGGCTTTTTGTAGTAGAGCTACAGTAATCCAGTCTGGATGACATAAATGCATGACTGAGTGTCTCTGTGTCCGCAGCGGATAGCATTGTTCTAATCTTGGCAATATTTCTAAGATGAAAGAATGCAGTTCTGGTGATACTTTTTACATGCTGATCAAAGAGAGCGTAGGATCAGGCAGAACACCAAGATTCTTGATGCAGGAGCTTTGGGCAATAGTGGATCCCTCAAAGCAGAGTGTGGCATTATCAAGTTGTGATTGTTTATGCTTCCAGCCGATGATAATCATCTCAGTTTTCCCCGTATTTAGCTGCAAGTAATTTTGGGACATCCATCTTTTAATTGCAGCCAGGCAGGATTCAACCTGTTGGATCTGGGGGGAGTCTTTTGATCCAATGGGAATGTAGATTTGGGTGTCGTCCGCATAGCAGTGAAAGCTAATACCATAGCTGCGAATAATATCACCAAGGGGGAGCATGTATATTGCAAAGAGCAGTGGACCAAGGACCGACCCTTGGCGAACACCAAAGCTTAAGTTGCAATGCTTCGATTTTGAATCTTTGCAGACAACAAATTGTCTTCTGTCTGAGAGGTAAGATCTAAACCAGTGAAGAGCCCACGAAGTTTGAATAAGGGCCCGGAGGGCGGTAGACTACAGCCAAGAAAAAGGAGTCTGCAATGCCGTGATCTCTCTGCTTAATGCGAGCTGAGGAGCTAAAAGCAAGCACCTCAAAAGATGAAAACATGTAACTGCTCTTTGGTCTTTGGACCAGCTTCGAGCTAGAGATTTGCGCCACTCCACCACCTTTCCTAGATTCACGTGATAGTTGTCTCATCCTAACATCGTTTGTGCCGACATGAATTACAATGTTGTTAAAGCTAGTGACGGTAGTGGGTGCATCTATCTAACTCCGTAAGTGTCCTTACCGCATGCCAGCAATTTAAGATTAGCTTCTATGTCGGGAGCCCTGGCCCCTAGTAAGCAAATCACGTTGGCTGGCGTGTGTAATCTAACTTTGCACATAACAGAGTCGCCTATGACTGGCAATTTCCCCCCTCGAAAAAGACTTGCGAGGAGGGTTGCCTGCCTTCACAAGTGGGGCTGCCGACAGGGAGCCCTGAGCTAAGCTAACACTAACGCTAGCACTATGAGGCCGCCTGGCAGGCCCCCTCTCTACTTTCTCAGGTGTATCTGCCTTTTCTATGAACGCTGACTTTTCTTCCTCTAGCTGACAGATACGTCTCTCTAGGAGAGCTATCTTCTCGATGAGGGAAGCACAGGAACAAGAGCAACAGTCCATGCTTACCGTGTTTGTTGCAGAGAAGGCAGCTCCAACGTGATGATGCAGATTATAGCCTAATACAGGTCGCGATATAAACACAGCAACGATCGGGTTTACAATTACAGAACGCTTAAGTAGATTATATAAACACAATAAGTACTAGGATAAGATAATATTTTGCGGATGCGACCGCGTAGCCTAACCAAACAAACCAATCCAATGATCCGGAAGCAGCGTCACCAGCGAAAGCAGCGTCACCGGCGTCACAGCAGCAGCGTCTGAAACAGAGACTCAGAGAAAGCAGATGGACCTGACGGTCCATCTGCCACTTCTTTACTCAATCATAACATTGCCTGTGCAAATTTTTCGGTTCCGTTCAAAACAACAAAAGCACAGTGATAATGGAATTCATGTACGCAATTATGAATTATTCATTATTGATTAATGCAACACATTTAGTAGGACTGCGTGTGTGTGTGTTGCTCATTGTAGCTGTTCTTTTTTTTTATCTAATGCTCACTGCTGAACCCGATGCCTTAAATGTAGCGACTATCGCCCCCGTTTGAATCCAAAGTTCAATAAATCACGATGAATAGTTAATCAGATTCCCCCACGTCATGTCGGCAACGGAAATATGAGAAGTGAGCGCGCTTAAAAACCTGATGTGCAGGACTAGGTTATTTGCTGGAGTAGCCTACAGAGCTGTGATTAATAAATGACAGAAAACAAACTGATGGGAGTCATCAAAGCGCTGCACTCGCGGCGTCGCACCGAGAGTCGTGTTGATACACCGGCTAACCGCCTCCTCCTCCTTCCCGATGCACTTTCACAGCCGTGCGCCCGCTCGCCGCTTTTCTGAAAGAAATAGCTTATCTGAGGGCTAAGACTTGCAGTAAATGGGATTCCATCATCTTATTTGGAGACGGTAAAAACCTAGTAAAGTAATTACATGTCAGATTAGATTTTGCCTGATTATGGAAGATTTTACATTATTTATTATTGTGTGGTGTTCAGTTGATGTGTATGTAAATGTGGACGCAAAATGCGAATGTTTCTCAAATGGGGGCGCTTTGAACGATCGTAGGTGGACTCATACTCAACAAAGTTGTTTTAAGTTTTGTTGGGAGCATATCACTTTAACTTTAAACTTTACTTGGATGAAACAATATCATTAGTACATTAGTGAAAAATATAGTTCGAGAACCACTACATGAATTATAATATATGTTCGTATGTTGTTATATATGTTAAATGTTAAATATTTTGTAGGTTTAAAGTAGGGATGCACCGATACCAGTATCCAGTATCGGTCCGATACTGTGCTCATGTAATCGTACTCGTTAAACTACTCCGATACAACCGCACCCGATACCACTTTGGCAACGCAACGTTAACCTTGTAATATTCTTAGCCAAGGAATATTGAAATAAAGAGATGAGACCGAGTTGGCGTTTATGGCTGTTTAATAGCAACTGCGGATGGTACCGAGCATCCGACTGACTACCTAATAATCCTGTCCTCGCGCAGCAGTCCCTCCCAGCTGCAGTCAGAGCACGAGATGTTCAGCCCTCCGTGTCCAGACGGCAAATGAATCACGCGAAGCCGCCACTGGCTGATCAGTGCGGGATGTAAATGTAAAATTTTCTTTGTCTAAAATAAATCACTGCACTAAAATAAATAAATAAGTAACATATTTAGGGTGTTTTTTACTCACTTTTTGTCTCTCCTACAGCGTCCACTATATGCACAGCACATGGCCAATCATGCAAATTAGGCGATGACGTCATTTAGCTACTTCTAGCGACTTTTAGGACAGCCAATAGCTACTTTGTTAGAACTGTAATGGTTTTATTAAGTACTCGTATCGGTATTCGGTATCGGCAAGTACCCAAATGTCAGTACTTGTACTTGTACTCGGTCTGAAAAAAAGTGGTATCGGTGCATCCCTAGTTTAAAGCCGTCATATAGTTTTCCTCCCCACCTCTTACTGGTATTCCGCTCCGCCCACAGTCTTCGTCACTGTGATGCAGGGCTGTAAAAAGTACCCAGAAATTATACTTAAGTGAAAGTATGGGTACCGTCTCAAAATCTTACTCAAGTAAAAGTCAGAGTATCTGGCTAAAAACACACTTGAGTAAAAGTAAAAAAGTTTCTACTTTTAAATGTAATTAAGTACTAAAAAGTAAAAGTAAAAACTTTTTTTTATTGCAAGGCCATGGGTGCTCGTCTTGTCCGTCCACGCCGACCGTTTCGTCCTCTTCATCACTCGTACTATCGTTTGTAGTCATCTTCTGTAGCTTGTCACTCTGACTGTCTATTCTTCTGATAGCAGGTGTTTCATCAAAGATCCCCGCTGTCTAGTCTTGCACAAGGACCAATCAGCATGGGTATGGGCGGGTTCATTTTCCATTGATGGGGATTTGATTGGCTGTTTTTAAATAAAGTGCGGCCGCAGGATTAATAACGTTAACGTTAGTTCGGCCAGAGAAACTAATTAAAATTGTTGGACCTGCGAGATTTGTACTTTGTACTTTGTAGGTCTGCATTTTAAATGTAAGGAGTAAAAAGTATGTTTTTTTTCTCTGAAATGTAATTGAGTAAAAGTACAAGTATACAAATCTAATAATACTCGAGTAAAGCACAAATCCCCCAAAACAGTACTTAAGTATTGTAACGAAGTACAATTACTCAAGTACTTTACACCCCTGCTGTGATGAAGAGGGACTCGTCATGAGGTCGTCGGTGCGAAACGCAAACGTGAACAAATAGCGGCAACGCGGGTATCGGTGGCACACTTGCACTGAGCGAGCCACTTAATAGCTTAAATACCTGTGGGCTTTACCAGAGGGTAGAGCGAACCTGATCACGGCAAATGAGGGGAGAGGGGAGAGGGAACAAAAAACGGGTTGGAATAGCGGTCACTTTTTTTTCTTCCACGCTCAATTACATGCCAGTGTGGGGCCGCTGTGAACACATCCTCGAGACAAAAAGTATTATGGTCCGCGAAAATGTACTCTTCATCTCTATTCATCTGTATGTCTGTATCGTGTACGACGTACACGATACATCTAAAAGACGTACACTGTACGTCTTTTAGATTTATTCGAGCAGGTCAAGCGGAGGGCAGCGGTGAGATCAAAGTAGAGAGATCAGTAGAGAGAGTGCAGCCCAGTGGTGTCCGAAGGTCTTATGATGATACAGATGTCGGCGTGGCGTGCATTGATTGGTTAACAGCCACGCCCGTCACCAGGGGATCAGCCAATGAGGTTTGCGTGGGAGGCGGCCCGCTGCTGATGCATGCATTCAGAGAAGCTGTCAATCAATGCCCAAATATACAGTATACTGTATAGACAGTATCCAGACAATTTATTGATATATTCATATCGATAAATTGTCTTTCTGTTTATTACTTTTTTATTATTCTGTTTATTACTTTCTATCTGTTGTTGGAACTGATGACGGTTGGAAAGTAATATACCAGAAAAGATGATTTGTTATTCTTTTCATTTCTACCTACCACAAACGGATAGAAAGACATAGACATTGAGCATAGCAATACAAAGCTGTGCTGCCCGTAATGTAGTACTTTATATTACAGTGACAAGCGGTAGTAGCCTCCGCTGCTCTGCAGCCCATATCAGAGCTCCCAGCATGCACTGCTGCCAGGTTCTTAAGAGGGGCCACCACCCTGGGGGCTCCCCGGGCTGCATTCAACACCGACACCCATCGAACGGTTCATGAACGGAAGATACTTGATAGGAGTCATTACTCTGCCTTTTTTTGTTACACTGCAGCTAAGTGTCATGATTGAGAGGGAGCGACACATTTTAAAGCAGCACTCTACTTCCCGTGGAGGTGAGTGATCATGATGAGGTGCTTGCGTTCGAGCTTCGGTGCTTGCGTTGATGACAGGGCCGGAGAAACCGCATGGACCGATGGTTATAGGGACGATTCAACCTACCCAGTGTTCTAGGTTCACTGGGTTGGCACAGCGCAGTGCCCAGGAAGAAACTCCAGTATGCAGTGCCTTGCAATGTAATGCCTTGCTTATGGGCAGGGCAGGAGAATCGACTTGCGTGTTCTTGTGGTTTTTGTGGTGCACCCGCCCACCCTGGGATAGGAACCCCAGGACCTTCTTGCTGGGAGGCTGCGGTGCTAACCACTGTGCCACTCTCTCTCCCCCATTAAATCCCTCCCCCCGGCGTACTGGAGTGCGGCGTGCCCATCACAGTTAAACGGCGGTGATGTGTTAAAAGACTCAGCCTTTTCCCCCTGAAGAATAGGCATTAGCATTATCTTAATTAAAGCATCCGCCGCTTCAGTTCAGCGCAGACCACCCCCCTGTCAGACTCTGAGAATAATTTTTTTAAATAAATAAATACATTTTAATAAATAACAAGGCGTACAGCCAACAGTGGACCGCAAGAGACGCCATTGTCTTGCTGGGCTATTGTGGGGTTGGGGAGAGATGAGGAGGGCAGGCGATGAAGGAGCAGACCTCGCGGTGTACATAATGCATGAGGGCAGGGAGGGGAGGCTTTCTCACAGCGCGGCACCAAGGAGAAGAGGTCCGCGCACGTGGATCCACCACACACCCTCCCAGCACACACACACACACACACACACACACACACGTGTGTCCACAGACCAACAGGTTTTTTTATTACCAGCAGGAGCCCGATGAGCCAGCGAGGGCCAATGAGAGCCAGTTCCTCTCTGCCCCCGCCGTCACACATTCCACCACCAGGTTCAAGATGAGGGGGGGGGGGCGGGAGCCGTGGGCAATTCAAATGAAAGGCATCAACGGGGTTTAAAGTAGAGTTAAGTTGTTTTGTGTACTTCCTGTCCACAGATATCGACGAGTGTGCGGAGGGCCTGATCAAGTGCCACAACCAGTCCCACTGCGTCAACCTCCCGGGCTGGTACCACTGCGAGTGCCGAGTCGGTTTCCATGACAATGGCTCCTACCTGCTGGACGGCAGTTCGTGCGCCGGTGAGCATTTCACTTTAACACACACACACACACTCACACACGCACACGCACACTCCCATGGGCGACCGAGGGCCACCCGATGGCCCCATAATCCCGATGTCCCCAACGTTTCCGATTGCAATTCCTGCAGCCCCTCTGTACGCGCTGCTTAGACGGATAAGCCTGCATTATCCATGCCCCCGTCCTACCGTACCATCGGAAATGTGGAGCCTTTTTATTATTTTGTGTGTGTGTGCGTGTGTGTATGCGTGTGTGTGTGTGTGTGTCTCCCATGACGGGATTCAACCAGACAACCCACTCACTCCGCAGCACTGAGGATCTTCATCAGTGGCCTCTTTACCTTCTGTCTATCTCCAAGTCTTTCCACACATGGGGACCACACACACAACACACACACACACTTGCACACACCCCCCCACTATAATGAAGTATTAATGCCAAACATGCGTGGAGCTCGCAGCTGCAGTCTCATGTCGGTGTGTCATGTCGTCTCCATCTGTTTGCCCGCAGAGGCACCAGCACCGAGATACAGAACTGGAATGAGAGGGAGAGAGTGGGAGAGGGAGAGAGTGGGAGAGGGGGGGGGGGGACGGACGGGTTGGGGGGGGGGGAGGGGCTCCGGCACTTTGGATTTCTCGCGCCGCCGTGACAACCCACATGCGTCTCTCCGTTACGCAAGAGGCAGGAAAAGCATAGTAAGAGACCTAATTGCCAGATGCATTATTAATTACTTGGCCCACGTTTGCGATCGTAATGAGGACATGATTCAGACTCTCCTGGTCGCGTGTCACCCCCTCCCCACACACACACACACACACCCCACCCCTCTCCTCCTCCTCCTCCTCCTCCCCTTCCCACAGCCTGTCTATAAATAAACCCTCTCCTGTCTGTGTGTGTTATGCTGCGTCTGTTCTCCACACAGTGTGGGCACCTTTGCTCCACGGAGAGTAGCTCCACTCAGACCTAAGTGGTGCTTCGACACTCTAAAACCGACAATTCACTGTGTCTCGCTTATATAGTGCCACATACAACAGGTCCACTCCGCTTAACCCTTTGAATTATTGGATGATTAAGATTCGGCCAATTGAATCAGTAATTACATCCACCATACTATGCACGATGTTAAGTTCATTTGACCACCTGGGAGGCAACAGTGTTATAGGCTTGGGTCTCAGTGCAGACACACAATGGTGTCATGATGCTGATAATTCATGTTTGATATAAGATAAGGTAATATAAGATAGAACTTTATTTATCTTAGCTTATCTTATCCTATATCTTATTGATAGATGATATCAGTTCATGTGTTAGGGTGTGGTGGTAAGACCCAGGCGAACAGCAATGGAGGAGGCGTAAGATCAGGTTCAAGCCCCGAGGGGCGGTTTAATAAAGTAACACAAAGGGGTTGCCATGAAAAAGGGATGCCACAAAAGTAATGGGAGGAAAAAGATAGGTGCCACAAAAATAGTTGCCACTAAATAATAAAGTCAATGTGCTTGCGGGAGCAGTAGAGGGTTGTAGGTGGAGCAGGGTGTGAGGGCTCTGCAGGTTAGCACGGCTCAGCAGAGGGGGTCCGGGATACTGGAGAGACGAGGAGGAGAAGGAGGGTGAGTGATAATGATCACAGGTAAGGCAAAGGCAAAAAACAGGGTTGGCACAACAACTGCGTAAAGTTACTTTGGCGAGAGAAAAAGGCACTACAAGCAAAAGTAGGCTGAGGGCTATATGTTACCACCGGTAGGTTATGGTAAGATCTGGCGATGAGTGGAGTGCAGACCAGGTTCTTGTAGGGGTTGAAGGTGATTGCAGACAAGGGACAGGTGCGGTGATTAGGAATGAGGAACAGGTGAGCAGAGCCGTGCTGTGGAAGCGTCATCGCCACTCCTGCCGTTGCACGTGCGCCGACGTGCTGGGAACGTCGGGATCCGACTCGGAGTCAGATATAAAAACAATATCAATGCCAACAATATTCAGGGAAATGATGTTGCTAAGAATCTAGTGGAAGAGATCATGACCAAAACATGGTTTCTTCATATTATTGTCACGATAGTGTGTGTGTGTGTGTGTGTGTGTGTTTGAGTTAGGGGCTTGGATTGCATTAAAGTAAAGTGGGCTTCAAATACCAACGGGCAAGCAATTTCCTTTTATACTGTGTGTGTGTGTCGTGCCTGCGCTTTAGTTCTGTTCAGAAAGTGTGTACAGCAGCGTTCGTGTTTTCCGGAGCCAGATAAGTATATGTGGCGCTAACTCCATTTCCTCTGTCCCACTCCCTCTACAGTGAAGCATTAGGCCGGTGCCAGCAGGGGAAATAAGCACAAATGGCCATTTAACAGGGTTTCTTCCCCTTTCGTAATACTGTCTTCTCCCCCCGGTTGCCTCCTCCTGTGAAGTCAGAAACAAGCATTGTGTAGCGCGCCGGCAGATGCTGCTAGCTACGCTAACAACACTCAACGGAAATTATGAAATCAAGATGTGTCAGCCACATAGGGGGAATGCTCTTTGGGTATCCAGCTCGCTAGTTAAGACATCAACATAACATCTCAGAGGTAAAGAGTGTTGTGTGCCTTTTGTTTGTTTGTCTGCCAGGTGTATTTGTGTCTACACGGTGCACCCCAGGGGGCTCACAATGAATATTCCTTCGCTAATGCGCGCCGCCGTCCGTCCCTGCGGCCGTGGTAGCTGTGGGGCAGCCTCGCCGGCTAATTCTCCCCAACTGTACCTGAACCTGGAGCCGCTGCAGTCGAAGGCGAACGTTTGATTGCCAACACGCCTTTATTATCACGTTCACAGACTCAAAGGGCTTCACAGCCGCCGGTATTCAAATGTGCTTCCACCGCAGCGCCCCTGCCCTCCCGCAGGACGCGTGCGAAGAAAGATTTGGCATGAGAAGGAAAGAAAGCTGAAAACCTTAACCTTTTCAAATCCTTTAGAGGAGGACAGAGTTCTCACAGTTCTCGCCTCATGTGGAGTTTGGCCGCAGCAGGTCCACGGGCACATTTCAGGTTGAAGAACTATAGACAGGTCTTGAAAGCACCAACACCGGTTCATTTAAAAAAAAAAGAAATGTCATCCAAAATAGCATACATTTCATTTCGATGGCTTTGCCTTTGACTGAGAGATAATGAAAGGAGAAAAATAAACATCATCTTTATTTATTATTACTAACGTCTAATAAAAAACGTTTTTACATGAATAGATTACACTTTATTGAGGGGCCGATCGCACAGAACCTCAGCTCCTCGCCCGACGATGCGCGGGGCTGCAAATGTGAAATATTTAAACTTTTATGTGTGGACATAAAAGTCCACCTTCCACAGCAGCACCTTTTGATGCTTTCCGTTTGGGGAAACCTTTATACATGCAAACTTTTTGGTAGCTGACTCTGCTGGAGCCGCCATGTTTTTTTGGTTTTTTTTTTACAGAATCAGCAGGTTGTTGACAGGAGTCGGCCGATGACGGTGGAGCCAAAAGCAGCTGATGTGAATGCAGCGATTGCGGGGTGACATTGAAGTAACATTTATTGTAACATATTGAATTGAGCAAATGATGTGTTGGGAAAGTCATCAATGACGTCGCACCCCCCCCCCCCCCCCCCCCTCTCTCCCAGCTTCACTGAAAACATCCATTACGATATAATTCATCCAAATGACTTCCTTGTGCAGAGTCTGCCTAAAGTGCATTCAGCGTGCGCACGCCTGCCTCAAATAACAGTGAACGGCAAGATAGCACTTTGGTCCAACAGTGAATCGCCGCCCCAACAAGTACTTCATAAAATGCCTTATCACAAAATCCGGAGTGCTGCATTGCTATTGTGGTTTGGCAATGCGGACGCGCCATTCTCTCAGGCAGAATCCGGCACAAGGAAGTCATTTTAGTCATTCAAACGCAATTTACGACGGATGTTTTAGTGTAGCCAGCCAGATGGGGTTGATCACTCTGACCGGTATTTTGCTCTTGAAGCAATCTCTAAAAGTGCAAAGAGTGCGTGATTAGTTTCTGCTAATCCTCGTGGCAACCGGGGGGTGAGGGGGGGGTGGGGATGACTTTCCTTCCTCTCCTCCTGGTTCTTGGTTTCTTCATCCGTGCCGTCAGACTGAAAGCGTGCCGCGTGGCCCCTGGGAGGGCTCCTCCTCCTGAGGGGGATTATCTGCGTCGGTAATCCTGTTGTACTTGCTGTTGTCGTTATTGTTTGCGTGGCGTCCCTTTTGTCGCCTGGATGCGAGGCGACGCGTGGGGTCGAGAGTGGCTGCCGCGTTGTCGTCGTCGTCGGGCTCGCCTTTTGTTGTGAAGTTACCGTCGACATCATGAGGAATATTACGTTGTGTTGATTTGCCGTTTTTTTGGTTTTGTTCTTTTTTTTCTCTCCGCTCAATCTGTTCCTTTTATCTTGTCTTGTGTTTCATCGCGCTGATACGTTGCCTGGTGTCTGGTCTGCGTTGTGTCTTTACGTTGTTTTGTTTGTGTTTGTTTTCTCTCCGCTTGTCGGTTTATCAACCCACGAGTCGTGTGCTGTGTACAATACAACATAACAACCCAATGTCGTATTACGCATTAGCTAGCATTCTGTTTTGTACCGCGGTGTGAGATTAGATTGGGTTTTAGATGTTGTGTCCTGTGTGTGTGTGTGTGTGTGTGTGTGTGTGTGTGGGTGTGTGTGTGTGCATCATGCAGGGCATTGTTGTTGCATCGTGTTGTCTAGCTAGCGCTGCGTGTGTGTGTGTTGTGTGTGCCGGCTGTGCGATGCGTTTTGTGTAGTGGTACATGATGTTGCGAGCGGAGATGCTGCTGGGGGGTCGGTGCTTTGCTTGACTGCCCCCCCACCCCCTCCCAACCTCCCCCTTTCTAAACACACATTTATTTCCTCCCTGACGCCTCGGGGTCGGACAGGTGGCTTGGATGAACAGATTGTGCATGAAGATGAGCTTAGTAAAGCACTAGTCCCCAAGTGATGGTCTCTCCCCTCTCTCTCCCCCCCCTCTCTCTCTCTACCCCTCTCCCCCTCTCTCCCCCTCCCCCCATTTTCCCCTCTCCCCTCTCCCCCGTTTCCCCTCTCTCTCCCTCTCTCCCCCTCTCTCTCTCCCTCTCTCCCTCTCTCCCCTCCCCCTCTCCCCCTCTCTCTCTCCCTCTCCCCCCCTCTCTCCTCTCCCCATCTCTCTCCCTCTCTCCCCCTCTCTCCCCCCTTTCTCCTCCCCCCCTCTCTCCCTCTCTCCCCCTCTCTCTCCCCCTCTCCCCCTCTCTCTCCCCCTCTCCCCTCTCTCTCCCTCTCTCCCTCTCCCCCTCTCTCTCCCTCTCTCCCCCTCTCTCTCCCCCTCTCTTCTCTCCCCCTCTCTCTCCCTCTCCCCCCTCTCTCTCCCCCTCTCCCCCTATCCCCCTCTCCCCCTCCCTCTCCCCCTCTCTCTCTCCCTTCTCTCCCTCTCTCCCCTCTCTCTCCCCCTCTCTCTCCCCCTCTCTCCCTCTCCCCCCCTCTCTCCCCCTCTCCCCTCTCTCTCCCTCTCTCCCCTCTCTCTCCCTCTCTCCCCCTCTCTCCCTCTCTCCCCCTCTCTCTCCCCCTCTCCCTCTCTCCCCATCTCTCCCTCTCTTCCCCATCTTCTCCCACTCCCGGTGATGCGCGTGACCTTTCCATATGGTCCTGCCTGGAGTTACACAAACGGAAGTCAGAAAAAAATAATAATAAGCAATAATAAGCTTACTGATGCCTGCTAATTACCAACATCTGTCTTAATTGTTGTCTGTGTCTGTGTGTGTGTGTGTGTCTGCATGTGTGTGTGTGTCTGTGTGTCTGGTGTGTGCTTGTATGTGTGCTTGTATGTGTGTGTGTGTGTGTGTGTGTGTGTGTGTGTGTGTGTGTGTGTGTGTGTGTGTCTGTGTGTGCTTTGTGTGTGTGTGTGTGTGTGTGTTGTGTGTGTGTTGTGTGTGTGTGTGTGTGTGTGTGTGTGTGTGTGTGTGTTGTGTGTGTGTGGTGTGACGCGTTGGCTGTGGTGGCTCTTTGTCCATGGCAGCGGCAGTTTTAAAGCAGCTGCTGTGCTGCTCTGCCAGCCAACGCAATAGAAATCAGCCCAGCGTTCACCCGTCTCCAGCCCAACCCTGTCTATCCCACTGGAGGGGAGGGGGGAGGGCTGGGGGAGGGCTGGGGAGGGCGGGCGGGGGTAAGGGCTTAATTTAAGGGATGCAAATAGTCCGTCGCAATCACAGTAAACTCCGGGCACAAGCTATACCCGCGTCCCCCCCTTCACCCCCCCTCCCTCCCTTTTCCCATCAGGCGCTCTCCTCTCGGTGCGGCGGGCCAATTAGAGCGCGCATGTTCGCCGTGGTAACCGTGACATTGTTAGAGCTGGCGAGGCACCGCCGCCGTCATCCCCTCGGTCCCGGTCGGAGCCCCCGAACCCGGCGCCGCCTCCTCCTCCCAGATAGCACTGCCGCCACCGCCACTCACAGCTGTGTGGCGAACGCAATTAAAAGTTGAGGCGGGAGAATGAAAAAAGAAAAGAAATAGTGGACACACACACACACACACACACACACACACTTCAGAAATTGCTTTTTTTAAAGCCTTTGTACGTCGCTGCCTCGTCCACGTGGCGCGGCTGTGTGTTGTCAGAATGAGCTGCCGGTCGCCATCTCCAGCCGAGCAGCAGGTACGGTGACGGAGGGAGGGAGGGAGGGAGGGAGAGAGGGAGGGAGGGAGAAGGAAGAGGAGAGAGGGGGACAGAGGGAGGGAGGGAGAGAGGGAGAAGGAGAGAAGAGAATGAGAGAGGGAGGGAGGGAGGGAGGGAGGGAGAGAGGGACACGCTGTCAGTGGGGGAGGAAAAGCTGGGCTCGTGCCTCCCTTTGAGTGACTCTTTAGATGTATTTAACTGCCATAAAAAACAAAGCACACACACACACACACACACATGTGCGACTGTTTGTGCTCAAAGGGACCACTTACTGTTCAGTCGAGGGCAGTCTTTACCGTACAGCATTCATGAGCATACAAAGGGTTCACCTTTGTATGCGTGGTACAAATCTGTGGTACAAATCCCACCTTTCTTTTCGTACCGTGCACGCAAAAGGAGCATGTCGGGAGGGGGGGTATCAGGACAAGGACAAGCAAGCAATTATGTTTCAATTAAGTGCTTGAAACTCTGTAAATGGTAAATGCATGGATTGTTCTATTAACCTACCAATTGTGAGAAACTTGCTTGAAACTGTTTTTTCACACTTTTTCCGACAAATGTACTGATTGTAAGTCACTTTGGACAAAGGCATCTGCCATATGCCCTAAATGTATATGTAGTCCTTGCCGTAAAGTCGCTACCATGTAAATCTTGAGCCAGGGTTATGGTTGGCCACAGGGTGCTGTAGAGCTGTTGTTTCTCCTCAAATGCACTTCCTGGCTGCTCTGTAAGATAATCCCGACCGCGAGCGACAACACGTTTCCAAATGACGTCCAAGATGTTGGGAGTGACGCCAAAACAAGTGTACAAAAAATATCAGAAATCTCTGTACACTCTCCCAAGAGACCAATCAGCGAGGAGCGAGTGGCCGGAAGGGACCGGCCCTCTGACATCAGGCGAGGAGGAGAAGTCGAAGGCTTGGATTGAATATCGCACTATCATGGATCATGGATGTCGTTTTTTTACTGTACATTTCAGAATCATGGCACTGAAGAGGTTTTCATGAAAGGTTCAGCGATAGTTCCCCCTTTACATGACCCCCTCGCCGTGGCTTTGTCTGTTCTCCCCGGCAACGGAGACGCTTCAGTTATAATCAGTGCACACTCCGCAGAGACAGTTTTTTTTGCTCATCATGGCGGTTTGCCTCACTCACATGGCTTCCGCAGTCCCAATCAAAAGCCCCTCCAGACATCTCTAACGGTGTCAATGATCTCGCCCAACGGCTCGCGTCAATCTACTCTTCCTACATGTGTCCGCCATGATGTTTAATGTCGTTGTAGAGAGTGGTCATGCATGCTTTTGAACGCACCTTAGGTGGGCTAGGGCGAGGTGGGTGTCATAGTCACTTGGCCCATAATCATATGGTCTGGAAAGCCCTTTGAGACTGTAACTGTGATTAAGGGCTATACAAATAAAATTGACTTGACTTGACTTTAATTGACTTGATGTATGAAACCCATCAACTTTCTTGTAATCAACACATTCACTTCTTCTTCTTCTTCTCAGACGTTGACGAGTGCGCTCTGCAGACACACACCTGTTGGAACGACAGTGTGTGTGTGAACCTGCCCGGGGGCTACGACTGTGTGTGCGCCTCCGGCCCGGGCTGCAGTGGTGACTGCCCACAGGACGGGGGCGTCCGGCGCAACGGAGAGGACTGGAAGCCCAGCTTTGACCACTGCGCTGTGTGCTCCTGCAAGGTACCAGCACGCACACACACATGCACGCACACACACACACACACATTGGTGGTTTATTAATTTCCTTCTACTGCACGCTGAGTTGGTACATGGAAAAACAGCAACACACACACACACACACTCTGTATGATTGTGTGTGTATGTGTGTGTGTGTGTGTGTGTGTGTGTGTGTGTGTGTGTGTGTGTGTGTGTGTGTTGCTGGTGATTGTGAGGCTCTGTTCAAACCCCATTAGCACCCTTCAAACACACATAGGAATAAATATTGGAGAATATTGGACAGGAATTTGTTGAGTTGTAGAAATGTCACTTTTTCAAAGATTGTACCTGTAATTACTCATTACTACTTGCATCTAGGCTGCAGGTAGATGCTTTGAAAGGCTGCACAACCTCTAACAGGGTTTCATGCTTATTTGGAGTCAATTGAGTCATGCAGGCCAGAATGTTGGCGTTGTAGAGACAAGTCTACTGACATGTTGTCTTTTTTATTCTGGATCATGCTGGTAAAACATTTAACAGGGTTAAAATGGTGACTAAATCCTGTGCTGTATTAATATTTTGATGTGGTTGGAAGAAAGGATTATTTCGGGGTTTTTTCAATTCCACATTGGATATAGAAATTCAGTTCTGTAGCTAAGTCTGTTCTGTTCTGTTTTTCTCCATCTGTGTTCACCATTCCCACATTGTTTAATGCTGTATGATTTTCTCCATGGTGCTGTTTTCTTACCAGGGAACGTTTTATTTACCTCAATTGCCTCGATAATATTTTAAAGCTGAAACTATCCACAAGATCAATGACCGAAGCTAAAGTGAGTGCAGGGAACCTAGAGAATAAACATGTCTCCATAAATATAGTAGTGGTGTTCTCACTGTTAGACCGTTTACATTTTACATTTTACATTGCATCTGTCCAACTATGCACGACAGTAGACAGTAGAGACATCTCAAAGATAATACAAATGATGAGAAAGACCAAAATCAGTCACCACAATCCTAGAAATACCAAGAAATTTGGACATAATTAAATGTAACATGGGCCCCTTGCAGTGAATGACCCTGTCACATGCTGAATCAATCTCAAAATGTCCATCATAACGGAGTTATTTGGCACTGCTGTCGGTGGAGTTATTAATATGAATATTAAAATCACTGACAATGTTTAGACAGCCACACTCAATACATTATTAGCCATGTCAATTCATAGCTAATTCATGGTTAATAGTAAAACATGAGAAGCAGATATTCAACTTATATCTGCTTATATATATCTGCCTGCATCGATGAAGGTACTCCTTCTCCTATCTTACCTCCTCTGATCTCACTCACAACTCCTCCTCCTTCCTTACCTCCTCTGACCTCACTCACAACTCCTCCTCCTTCCTTACCTCCTCTGACCTCACTCACAACTCCTCCTCCTTCCTTACCTCCTCTGACCTCACTCACAACTCCTCCTCCTTCCTTACCTCCTCTTGACCTCACTCACAACTTCCTCCTTCCTTCCTTACTCCTCTGACCTCACTCATAAACTCTCCTCCTTCCTTACCTGCCTTGACCTCACTCATACTTTCTCCTCCTTCCTTACCTCCTCTGACCTCACTCACAACTCCTCTCCTTCCTTACCTCCTCCGACCTCCATCTTGCATACGCCTCCTCCTTCCTTGTTCCTTTGATAAGTGCCACATCCCAGGTCCGGAGTGCTGCCTGGACAGAGACAGGGATCCTGAACACATCAGTTGCTATCTTTGTCAGCATAACCAGTGGGACTGACTGTGCTTGAAGCAGCCAGTGAAGGCCGAGGGAGGGATGGGGGGCGCCGTGGTGGGACCGGGGGGGCTGCGCAGCCAGGGGAGTAGGCGGGAGGGGCGCACACCGGCAACATGCATCAGTGGCCCACAAAAGAGGGTGAAGACGGTGGACTTCAGGGCATGGGGGAGAGAGAAAGTGGTAAGCATGATGTAGGGGAAGGGGGACTGTGAGGTGAGGGAGGCTTGTTGCCCTTGGGCAACATCTGCAGGCTATCCAGAGTCCTCAAAGCATCTTCCTCATGGGTCAGAGACTGCCGAGTGGATCACTGCCTGGGATCCCAAAGGCAGAAGGGTGTTGAAGGCCAAAGAGAATATTTCCCTACAGCAGCTTCTCATCAGACCTGTTTGGGCAAGAGCCATCTGCCCTGAACAGGTGTCTGTGTCCCCAGAACAGATTAAAGTCATCGATTAAGTAAATCCCTCTGAGGCTACACATTTTGGGGAACCAGGTATTCAGTCCAAGTAGCCTGCTGATCTTATTGATTCCTCTTCCAACTGTAGGCAACGGCCCACTGACAAAGGAACTGAACTTAGCGAGACTGCTAAATACTGTAGCTCTATGAAATACTTTTTTTGCAGACTGCTCCTTTCTGATGTCATTGCTTCCCGCATTGATGATCATTTTGTTTAATTTTGGGACCAAATAATGTTTTAATTGTCACTTATATTTCTGACAATGGAGTCTCCCACGACTAGGGCCACATCAGCTTCCACAACCGTTTGTCTGTGCTGGGTTCTTATTCTGAGCTGCTGTCCGAGCTTTTTTTGGCCTCAGGTTTTGGCCCCCTTTGTCGGAGGCCCTCTGGGTTGGTCCATGTCTCTTTCTGCTCCAGTGGTTGACAGTCGATTTCCCTGTCTTGTGCTAGTGTGCATGCCTGTTCTCCACATGCAGAGGCATGGAGGAGTGATGCGTATTTATACATGACACATTACACAGTGAGTCGCAGATTATTTCCACTACGACACATGACATGGACCTTTATCTCAAAACTGCATTTCAGCTGCGTTTATATTTTATTGAAGGACGTGCTGTTCGTCAAGTTACTATATATATTTGTAATTAGATATTTTCGTCTGTTCATTATTGATGGAGGCTTTTATTGGCTTTTTATCGCTCTGCATGTCAAGTGTCAGCAACATTTGCGTGCTAAACAGGGAGTAAAGAGTCACACACGTTGTCATCATCGTGGAGAATATCTCAACAAAGCACTCGCTAAACATGGAGAAAACAGACCCATTGAGGGAACAAGTTTGATATGCAAAGTGAATGAGGGAAACCGAATAAAAGGAGCACTCTTATTGTTGTTTTGTTTGTTTGTTTGCTTTGAATTGATTAACCTCGGCTTCCGTTTGCGAGCTCACAGGCGCACCTTGTCGGAAGACATCCCAGCAGACACGCGTTTCATCTTGGAAGATAAATATTCCACGCCGCCGCCACCTGGGTACGCCGGCGATTCCCCCGCTCAGGTTGTGCCACGTCTACAAACGTTTTGTAGCTTTGCATTTCCCTTGGATGTGTCGGGTAGAGCAGGAGCCTTACCCCTCACTGTGTGACCTAAATTTGCCATCACGTTAGCCACGTTAGGCTAGCAACATGGGAGCCATGGCAATAATGTTAGACTTTGATGAGACTCGCGCCGGGAGAGCGACAGGAACGTCGTGAGGTCTATTTCGGGGGGGGGGGGGGGGGTGCTTTCATTTTGGTAAATAATTCTGGAGCTATCGGACATAATGGTCCACTTTCCCATTTACTTCCTGAGGCTAGTTGGTGACTTAGCTAGCCTCCCCCGGAATGACCACCACCACCTCACCCCTCACTCAATGTGCCATTGAAAAGGATTCAAAAGAGGACTAGATTTGTTCGCAGGGGAAATCTTGACTTTCGGTATTCAGGCCTCGTCCTGCGTGAACTCGTATAAAACCCAGGCCCGGGTTATTAGCACAATTGACAGTTATCTAACGCAAACGCCGGGGCCATAACTGTAAAGACAGAGGTCTTCAAGGACAGACACACTCAGACTGAAGCGTCGGCGGACAATATCCATCGATAAAACAGACGTGTATCACACCTTTTTTGTGCGTGTGTGTGTGTGTGTGGAATAAAAGATAGTTTAATGGCACCCCTACATTCTGTAACAGCCATTTAATATGAGGTTTTTACATCTCTATTACCCCGCCTCCCTGGACTAGCCTCCGTCGGAGGAAGTAAAATGCACCGTTAACATTTCCACCCGGAGGAACGAGGTGAGGCATGGGGAGCGTTGACTTCAGGCCTGCGTTCACACCGTGCTCGGCCCTGAAATATATATAGCATCAAGGAGGCCAACACTCCAGACTTCCTATTACTTGGAGCTGCACGATGGAGTGTTATTGCAATCTGAATGACTGTAATTTTAATTGCAAAGCGCCGAAACGGCATCGTCGGAATACAAGGGAGTAATGAAACGTTGGCGGTGCGAAGAGTTAGTCAATATTGTATTGCTGAAGTCCAAATATAACTTGGGGGAGGAGAGAGGTAAACAGTGTGACATTCAGTGGGAGAGAAGTCAACTCTATGCAGTTTAACTATTTAGTTATTTAGGAGAGGCTTTTATCTGCAGTGACTCACACCGTGAATATACGGACGTATGCTATTATGGAGGTGTGGTGGGAGGTAGGGTGTGTGTGTGGGGGGATTATGCTGAGAACATTGGGGATGGAAGACTGAGCCTTTCGGCTGGGGGCCAAGCACACTAGCCGGTACGCTACGCTGTCCCCCTCCATTAAGACATATTGGCAGAGTAGCAATGATTACGTATCTGTTTACTGTCACTGTCCTTTCAGTTACTTAGCGGACGCTTTTATCCAAAGTGACGTTCAATGTATTCAGATCCATATCACATAATATAGCAACTACAGGAGCTACCTTATGGCTAGGACACCATATAGCCACTACACCATCCTGTCTTCTCTTGGTAGCCAGGTCTGCCGGTGGCGGCCTCTCTCCACGGCGAGGCTGTGCTCTCTGAGTCTGGATCTAGTCAAGGATGTCCTGAGTTTGGGGTCAGGGGTCACAGTGCTCAGGTATTCTGCCGTTGTGTCTGTTTAGGGCCAAATAGCATTCTAATTTACTCTTTTTGGTTACTTTTCTTTTTGTTTTCTTATAATTTGGTTTATTCTAATTCTACATGAGAATCACTTTGAATGCTCTTTTTAAAATATTTTGGGATTTGTCTGAGTTTTATTAGTCTTCTCACCGAAATAACTGGTTATTTTCAATGAGGAAATACATGGGCTGGTGTTGGTCCTTTATGTGCACGGATAAGACATCAAAGGATGACAGGACTAACACAGTAAAGGGGGGAGCAAGCTGGGCCTGCTCTGGTCCAGACGCACCAGTTTATTCCTGTTCAGATAGAACTAATTACAGGGGATCCATTTGGATTAGTGGCATTAAGAGACGGACGGCACCCGTTAGACATGGAGACGAAGTATGTAGGGGACGTGTGTGATAGGGTGATTACCTGAAGTGTTGACAATAGCAAGAGCTAGGACATAGAGACAATATGTTTATCGGAATCATTTCTGTAAGTTTTTTTAACTGCGGGAATTAAGCACTGATATTTTCAGTCATCCATTTATATGAGTGTTATACTTGGTTCCTCCCTTGAGTGATAAAGTAATCTACTGTACTGTTGCCTAGAGGTGAGCTGCAGGTGTACTTACCATAGGAGTCTCCTCGAAGCCTCCCGTTGATTATGTACAATCCCAGCGAACGACAGAGTTGCAGGAGTTGTGTTCCATGTTTGTTTGTAGCTTTGTCGTAGTTGTGTCTGGGTGGGCATACTGGGGAGAGGATGTTTCCACCTCCTGGTCGGTGTTTGTCTCCCTGTGTGCTGAGAGTGTCAGGTTCTCGTCCTGTCCTGGCGTTGACTCCACTTGTTCCTGGAAAAAAGATAACGCGATGGCAGTCAGGAAAATTCATAACGCAAGGCTACAATGTAACTAGGAGATTTTGTTACGTCATATTAACTTATAAGGGGTAGGGGACTAAAGACTCTTATCGACTTATAAGGACTCATACTAGTGCCTACTGCCCTCGCTCTGCGTGATCGTATACAGGCCACGCGGGTTATAAGCACATGACGAAGCGCTCTATTCGTTATGTACAACTGTGGTTTAAACCTTTTCGACTAAAACGAAAGCGCGCCGCTAGGTGCCTGAGTAAGTGGTTTGAACACCGTGTGGGCGCCCACTCGAAATGGTAACTATGAAGCTGTTTAAAAAAGCACCAAGAATAAGGAATCCTTTAGCCATGGGAAGATCAAGCGATTCACCAGAGGGATACTGATGTGTGAGGGGGGAACGACCCTAAAGACAGTGGGTGACTTCCACATGGGGAGAAGCGTAACGTCAGCTCATTGGTTTGGATATAGACTTGTTGTCGTAGATTAGCGCGCTTTTGTGCTCTTCTTCTCGCTGTCTTCTGTCTCCGGTCGGGTGTATCGTGTGTGTGTGTTGTGCTGTTCCTCGTGTCTGTGAAGTCGAGAGAAGAAGCGTGTCAATATGGCATAAACAAGTTTCTCAAATCATTTATTTCACTCCACCAGGGTTGTGGACTTATTATTTTCTGTATATCTTCACGCAGACCGCCCCTTCATTTCGATCTCGGGCGTCACTTTCTTTCATTCTGCGCACTTATAATTGTCGATATCTTTAATGGGTGCCGGTGTAGCTCGTGTAATATTGTTGGTGGGATTAACGCAGAGGATAATAAAGCTATCGTACTTGTGTTTATCCATTGTTGTGCACTGCTTTCAGGTCGGTGTAGAAAGGGCGTGTCTCTCTCGATTCCTTTCTCTGTTCTAACAGCCGACAGTGGTTTTGAAATATTGAGCGTTTTGTTTTAGGTCCATCTCGGATTAATCCTCTCTCTCTTTCGGGCTCTCCTCTCTATCACGGAGTTGGTTCTCCTCGAGAAATATTCCAGTCATCTCCTCCCCGGTTCTCCGAACTCCGGTCTGTGCAACATTCCATGCACACTCATGGCTGCACTTGCCAGCTAGCAATTGCTCTATTTAAACTTCTCTCTCATCTCACATCACACTCTGTTGGCCAAATTAACCCACCATTTCCTTCACTCATTCTGGTCATCCTAATTCTGTCAGACCATCTAACGTTAATTATTCAGTCGAGTCAACCTCTTGGATTACTCCCGCTCTCAATATCCTGCCCTTGCAGCTCCTGCTCGTCTTGACGGGAAAAGTAATGTATGCCCGGCGTAATAACTCAGCATCCACCCCGGAGGAAGCGAGCGTTGAGGCATACTGGGGAGCGTGTGACCATGTTCAGTGGCGATGCGTTCACAGTTGTTTGCGGTCCTCCTCCGTCTGTGAATCATTTGCCGACCCGCACTGCTTTTGCGCATAACTCTCCGCACAAACGTTTTCGTGTCGCTACTAGGGCGGCAACCCACACTCGAGAAATAATATAATATAATCTTTGGTAGTATATTACAGGATATCGCGCGATACCTATACGACTCTCCCAGACTTCCTCAATTACTTGGGCTGGGCATCGATGGCCGGTGTCAGTTTCTCGAATCTGAATGTTAACTGACAGTGTCAGTTATATGTTTCCATTTGCCTAGGACCTGGGTCCTCTGGATTCACCGGGTTCTATCGGTCCGGTATAGCGCACGGGGCAGTATAAATGAAACGTTGGCGGTGCGCTTAGAAACGTTGAGAGTATTAGGTCTCGCTCAAATGATCTAGTTGTAATTGCGTTGTTCTTAGAACGTTCACAAGATAGTAATGCGATTGGGTGGGGAGTGGAGAAAATGCAGTGTGACATTCAGAACGTTGGGGGATCAGGAAGTCATTCTTCTATGCCAGGCTTTCTTTTAGGACTAATTATAGTTATTGTTAGGGAGAGGCCTTTGTTATCTTGCAGATTGATCACTCAGAATGAACCGTGAAAGTGTAAAATGACATTGAATTCTCCGGGTTGTACTTGGGCGGAAGGTGTAACGCTATGTGTTTTAATCGGGATGGTGTTTGGTTGTGGAAGTCAGGGTAAAGGAGATGTAGTGTAGTGGGGCGTGCGCAAGTTCGACTTTAAAGTGTCCGCTAGAGACGTCAGACATTGGGGAATGGAAGACGTTCTCTAGGTACGAGTTGGTGGGTGCTCTTTCGAGTGGGGGCCGCAAGCCATCAAACCATATGTCGGGTAAGAGTTGCAACGTCCTTCCTTTCAATGTTGACTGTTCTTTCTTGCTCTTAGCCATTCGAGTTAACTGAACATGTACATTTGGCAGTTAAAATTTGGTAGGTGCAGTGATACTACTCGGAGTATGTCCTGTTTACTGTCACGTGCTCCTTTGGCGAGTCCAAGTTCGATGTGACTGCTCGCTACGTTTCACCACATATTAGCTCTACTTCTAGGTCGCTGAGTTCAGTGCCCTTTTAAATTCTCAAAGTGAACGTTCCAAAGACTCACAGCAACATACTAAAAGAACTGACTTGTCTTCAGAAATCCCCATATCAGCCATTAACTTTATATACCCATACAGGAGACTATGATCGGCACGGATATATTTGGGAACTCTAACGGAAACACGTAGATAGCTGCGTTTGTGCTTGATGTATGCATACACATTACAGTTTGTGGGGATCTATTGTGGTTAGCCCAGTGTTGCTTGGGATCTGCTCTGTTGGCTGCATCCTCGCTAGTCGTTCCTCTGTCCTCTCATCTCGTGCTCATACCTCGATGTTTCTAGTTCCTTCATGCACTATGAATGCTCTGATACATGCCGTTCGTCGTGGTTTGAGCTGTGGAATCTCGTGGAATTTGGGGCCTCTCCTGTGTCTCTTGCTCTCTGCTTCTTCTCTGGTCCACCTTCTGGGACTCGGTCATGTAGGAATGCGGTTTGGAGCGTGGTGGGGGTTGTCGTCGGTCTGGGACGCGCGAGGTGTCTGGGCGCTTCGGTCTGTTCTGAGCACACGTTTGTCTATTCTTTTTCCTCTCTCTTAATAATATCTCTCGAGTTGGATCAGTGACACTGGCTCTTGGTGTTCTCTGCATTCTTTGTGGTATTGTAGTGTCTGCTAGTCTTCTGTCTCGCTGCAACCCCAAGGGGTTCACAGCTGCATTACTCATCATAGAAAAAAATCACGTCTCCGTTGTCGCTCTTGTCGTCTCCTGCTCTTGCGTGATAACTACTCTTGACCTTAGGTCTATATCTGCCTTGTCATCTGCCCAATGATGTTTGCTTACCTGAATCTCGGTTTCATTACTTATTCGTTCCTTTCGCCGCTTCCCTGGTTGCGACATTCTTAATTGTTCAATTTGCTCTGTTTCCTCTTCTCGCCGTTTTTTCTCTTTTCGTATTATTATTTTGGGAGTATACCTCTCTACTATGATCACATCTTTGTGTCTTCGTTCGTTATCACACTTGCTTCATCTATGATGTCTTACTTTCTTGTCCCATGCTCCTGTCTCTCTCGTCAAAAACAATATAGGCTCTTTCACTTTTACTGATCACTCTTTCACACTGAGCACCTCACTTCACATACTAAGCCCTAGTCTGTTCTCTGTAACTACTCTTTGTTACGTTCTTTCCACTGTCTCCATGAGTCTTACGCTTCATGTTTCCATTCCCATATATATAGTCTCTCTGCCTCTCTGCTCATTTCGCATGTCGTCTTCTGTCCTCTTTGCCTCCCTGCTCTCATCTACCAAAATCTCTTGAAGCCTCTCATCTTGCCTTCTCGTGTGCTCTGTCGATTTCAACTTTTCGGAATCTATCGCATCACCAAAAGTTATCATCACAGTTTTATTAAGGGTTTTTTTTTTTTCCATGCATACAATTTTTGCTTTTCGTTCAATTGTCTCCCAAACTCAGTCATTAATTCTGGAATTTGTAAAACCCTTGTAAATGTAAATGAGAACGCTTTCTAATCATGCCGACTATCCTGCACTTCCTTGTCTTTGTGTTAGTCTGTATCTCTGTCTCATACCCAGTTCTCGTCCTTCGTTAGTCTTGGTCTCTTTCTGTCTCTTCTGCCTCATTATCTCATTGGGCACATTTTGGCTCTCAGAGTATTCGGCACATATATCATTTGAATCAGTTACAGTAATTGATTAAGTATTGGGCTCCGGTATAACTGGGAGGAAAGTGCACATGATATTGAGAGGTAATATTGCACATGATATTGCTGTGTTCATTGTCTTGTATTTCAACTGTCCCTCCCACAGAGGGGGAGGAGTTATAGAGTTTGATGGCCACAGAGGGGGGAGGAGTTATAGAGTTTGATGGCCACAGGCAGAAAGGACCTCCTGTGGCGTTCTGTGGTGCACCTCGGTAATCTCAGTCTACGGCTGAAGGTGCTCTGGTATGACACCAGTGTGGCGTGCAGGGGATGGGAGGCGTTGTCCATAATACTGAGTAGTTTACTCAGCATCCTCCTCTCCGAGACCTCCACCAAAGACTCCAATTCCACTCCCAGGACAGAACCTGCTTTCCTGATGAGCTTATTGAGTCTGTTAGCGTCTCCGTACGAAATACACGGCGACTCTGACCTTTCTTATACAGGGCCTCTGTGTTTTTAGTCCAGTCCATTTTATTGTCTATGTGAACACCCAGGTACTTATATTCCTCGACAATGTCCACCTCGGTCCCCCTGATGCTGACCGGTTTCGGGTGAGTCGGTTGCTTCCTGAAATCCACCACCAACTCCTTAGTCTTAGAGATGTTGAGTTGCAGGTGATTTAGTCCACACCACTCCACGAAACTGTCCACCACACTCCTGTACTCGGACTCCTGCCCCTTTCTGATACAGCCCACAATGGCAGAGTCATCCGAAAACTTCTGCAGGTGGCAGGACTGTGAGCTGTATCTGAAGTCTGAGGTGTAGAGTGTGAACAGGAAGGGAGACAGGACTGTCCCCTGAGGTGCTCCCGTGTTGCTCACTATAGTGTCCGACGTGTTGCTCTGCAGCCTCACATACTGTGGCCGACCTGTGAGGCAGTTGGTAATCCAGGCCACTAGTGGAGCGTCCACCTGCATGTCCAGTAGCTTAGTCCCAAGCAGGGCAGGCTTTATGGTGTTGAAAACGCTCGATTCGATCGTCACTTGGGAGACCGATCGGAGCGCAGAAATTTTGAGTAGAGCTCGCTGCAGACGGACCGCTCCCACCGAGTGTGCCTCTGTCCTTTTCTATCTTATGTGAGGGTCGAACTCGGGGGACACGCTGACAGGGTTTGTTGTTGGGGTGTTGGCGGGGAGAGGAGGTTAGATAGCCTTGAGTACCTTGGGAGGTCGGACCTGATTACACATCAGTCCAGTGTGGCTATGTCTTAATTTATATTAGATAGGTCCGTTATTGTCCTGCGCGGTGAAGTCCATGATATGTCCTTCCTGATTTTGTCGATTTTGTCAGCGAGTACGGAAATCCTCAGGTTGTTTTCAGCTATACACCCAGGGCGCCTGGGAGGCAGTGCTCTCGTTCTAGCATCTTCTGAAGACGCACGATCCTCGTAAGGTCCGTGGTGACCACTCAGGTTGCCTCTGAAATAGATGGCCCGAGCAGGTCTGTTACTTAGATTGGGGCCTCTCGAAAGGCTCTAGACTCCTAAGGAGGATTTGTGATCCTCGCACTCTGTTCCAGACTGGGGGGTAGCTCAGTCGAGGGCTGTTGTGGTCAGTTTCCTGCATGAGGTATCCATTAGTCAGCATGGCACTCCTCAGGAGTGTTTTATTTTCCCTGGTTTTGCAGTCCACAAACTGTTTGAATGTGGGCAGGGTTGATGTCAGAGTGACATGGTTAAAATCACCCGATATTGATATGAACGCGCTTGGGTGCAGAGTCTGTAGACGCGCGGTCACGGAGTTGATGACGTCAGCAGCCCGCGACGCATTAGCCGCGGGAGGAATGTAAACAACAATAACAATGGCCTGGGTAAACTCTCTGGGCAGGTATATGGACGGAGACTCGTAATATGGATGGAGACTCACTGCCAGCAGTTCGATGTCCGGGCTGCACACACGTTCCTTCACTGTAATGTGTCCAGGGTCGCACCATCTGTTGTTCACGTAAACAGCGACTCCCCCTCCATTCTTCTTGCCGCTTTTGCTGCAACTCCTGTCCGCCCGCACCAGCTGGAAGCCGGCTAAGTCCACTACAGTGTCAGGAACATTGTCATGCAGCCACGTCTCCGTGTAAGCAGATACTGTTGCTTAGGAAGTCACACAGATGTTGGAACAGTGATGTAACTGCAATGGTCCATCGTCTCGCGCCGAATAGCATGTGCATCTCGCTCAGCACCCTCGTGTTGTCGTGTGTTGTCTCGTGGTGTGCTTCTCCGTCATCTACTCCTGTTGTCACTTGCTGTGCTCGGTGTGTCTTTTGTTGTTGAAGGGGGATGTATTACTCAGTGGGTTTCCACATTCCGACTTCTGTGTTGTTCGCACAGTTGGCCTCCAGCGATATCGGTAGTGTGGATAGTTAGTGTGTACGGTTCTCACGCCTCAGTTGGACGTATGTTAGGATGAGGGATGTATGTCACCGGGCGACTAGTTATATTGCTCTAGTTGTGTCTGTCTATGTGTAAGGCCATGGGTAGGCTTGTCTCCTCCCAGCATGGACATTCGTCTGCAGTCCTCCCACGGTTATCGCTCCTCACTACCTCTGCAAGCGACTGTCGAGTGGAGGTCGACTACTCCAGCGTGCCCCACATCAAACCCAACGATGCCTGGGTTAGGCTCAAGCATCGCTCTTGGATCATCTGGTTGTAGCACAGGAGTTGGACTGCCCGCCTCGCTGCTCTGCGCTGGCAACGTGTCGAGGCATGAGCACAAAGTGCCTGGTCACACGATTGAAGATTAATGGTCCGTTATTTTTATAATTATACACGAGGAAGATAACTTCGGCTTGAGCATCCCATTTGTTCCGGCTGTACGCATCTAATTAACATGTTTGGCGTGTGCAAGATTGTACACATAGACTTGCAGCCAATAAAGCGTAGCACTCTCGGTTTGGCAGTGCATTGCCGCTATATCATCCACGAAGATGAACTGAATCGGAATTGCGAGTCAGAATGAGGTAATTTGTGCTTTGAAATTAAAAATTGTTCACACACAATACACTTAGATCTTGCTAATAGAGTGGCTTGTAAAATTCATGATGCTGTAAAATGAAAGAGCTAGAGATAAACAATCAGTTAAATACTAATTATAACATCACATGGTAATAAAGTGTGATGCCTATTTTATCACTTACCTAATTGCTCAATAGTCACACTTATATAGGGGTTGTCAGGCTCCTTCAATGTGTATTGTAATAACAAACTAATGCTGGGGATGCTGTGTATAGAACATCATAATAATATAAATAATGATTTCATTGTCATGGTAGAAAAATCATCACTACCAGGAAAACACACACATGTATGCGTGCGTATATGTGTGTGCATTTATCTACAACTTTGTGTGTGTGTGTGTGTGTGTGTGTGTGTGTGGTTTGTGTGTGTGTGTGTGTGTGTGTGTGTGTGTGTGTGTGTGTGTGTGTGTGTGTGTGTGTGTGTGTGTGAGTAGAGATAGACAGACAGACAGAACATCAGACCGTGAGACCGTCAGAAAGACAGACAGACAGACAGACAGACCGTCAGGCAGTTCCTTGTCCCAAACATGTCTACCTGCCTCTATGCTACACGATTCACTATGATGACATTAGCTAGACGACGGCAGCAGTAATATAATAGAATAAGTACTTTTGAAACTATTGGTATTGCCCCTCTATCAATTCCATGCTTTGTTAATAACACTTGACCTCCGTCACACTTGAGTGATTGATACCTTTGTATGTCTCATCTTGTTTATGCTTATTTTTGGTGTAACGACTTTGTTTCTTAGGGTGTGTTCGTTTCTCTCTTGTATTTAGTCGACCACCAGGTGGTCTCTCTTTAGTGATGTGGACAACCACTCCGCTAATGGCGTCAGCGTGGCGCAGTTGGGCAGCGCAGTTTGCATCTCGGTGCGACTTCCTTCTTGGTTCTCTCTGTTCTAGCTACACAGCTGGAGCTCGCAATTGCTGCACCTGACATGGCCTCTTCTGGACGGAATGTTAGAAGACCTCCCAGACCAGTCGGATTCACTAACCTGCTGGTTCCCATCCCGTTACGAAGATTGTTTGGGAGCATGGGACCTTACCTGGGTAAGGATTCTTGTGTAGTCTCCTTATCGTCTCTTTTCCCCGTACCCTTCCTTGGAGGAGCCTTCCGCGCGCTCCGTACCAGTAGTTACAGCGTCGTTGGCGCGAAGTTCAATGTGTTCGTCAGTCCTTTCAGGCTGTACGTATCTCTCTCCTTCCTCAGAAGCCTGGATGGCTCGTTGGTTGTTAAGGCGCCAGCTCCTAGCCGGATGAGTCTGGCGCTTGCACGTCGCTAACTGATTGACTGGTGTGGAGTGTTAGCGCAGGAGAGAACGTTGCTAATATTGTTGGTCTGCGTCTTTGAGAGTGTCGTGTTATGCAGAGCAGGCTACTGAGTAGTGGTGCTTTGAACGTAAGATCGGTAATTATTTGTGATTAGTATTCATGTGTTGGCAGAGTAGAGTACGGCTGATACCAGCACCATTCTCGGCCTCTGTTCTGGTCTTTTATTGGCCTATTCCTGGGCCGCACCTGGAACTAGCTTTTTCTGCGCCTGCAGTAGTCAGGAAGCACTACTAGTTGTCGGGTGTTTGTTCGCTGCATTTGTGTGCTGGCAGATGAGACCATGCATTATCTCGTGAATTTTTTTGCTATGTTATACACTGAAGTCGAGGAGCTGCTGTGACATGCTGCCTCCGTCAGGGTCATTATATGATTTATTAACTCTTAGCAAGAGACGGGAACAACAACAAATCATTCTCGGCGCAGGCTGTCTCGTCTAGCCGATTCGAGGGCTAACCATTTGTGTTGGTTGTGTGCTGCACAATCTGCATGGCAACTGACAAATGCAACTGCAAACGTCTTGTTATCAGCCTCTATTACATTGCTCCATGTGCAATCAGAAATCTTTCTTTGTCATTCCTCTGATGCAACATTATTATTACATTAATTGCATTATGTAATTGCATTAATTGCATTGCAATCTATAGAGACAGCATTCGCATCACTGATAAGCCACAACAGTACACTGCCAGGCCCAGGGCTCGTCCGACCTCACTCTCGCGCCAGCGGACGGTTCTATTTACGTTGGTTCATTTCATTGTGCAGCTATTCCATGCAGCTTAAGCAACGATATCCAGAACCTGAACCAGAAATGTACTACTGATCACACACACACACACACACAGACAGACACACACACACACACACACACACACACACACACTAAACACTCTGTCTCTGCCTCTGTCTCTCTGTCTCTGTGTGTCTCCTCTCTCCTCTCTGTCTCTCTGCCTCTCTGTCTCTCTGCCTCTCTGTCTCTCTGTCCTCTCTGTCTCTGTCTCTCTGCCTCTCTGTCTCTGTCTCTCTCTGTCTCTCTGCCTCTCTGTCTCTCTGCCTCTCTGTCTCTCTGTTCTCTGTCCTCTGTCTCTCTGCCTCTCTGTCTCTCTGCATCTCTGTCTCTCTGCCTCTCTCTCTCTCTCTCTGTCTCTCTGTCTTCTGCTCTCTGTCTCTGTCTCTCTGCCTCTCTGTCTCTCTGCCTCTCTGTCTCTCTGCCTCTCTGCCTCTCTGTCTCTCTGTCTCTCTGCCTCTCTGTCTCTCTGTCTCTCTGTCTCTGTCTCTGTCTCTCTGCCTCTGTCTCTCTGTCTCTGTCTCTCTGCTCTGTCTCTCTGTCTCTCTGTCTCTCTGTCTCTGTCTCTCTGTCTCTCTGTCTCTCTGTCTCTCTCTGTCTCTCTCTCTCTGCCTCTCTGTCTCTCTGTCTCTCTGCCTCTCTGTCTCTCTGTCTCTCTGTCTCTCTGCTCTCTGCCTCTCTCTCTCTCCTCTCTGTCTCTCTCTCTCTCTGCCTCTCTGTCTCTCTCTGATATGATGTCCATCTGTGTGCTTATGATGTAATACACACATACAAACCCATTCACTATCCCCTATAAACTTATATATGGACATATTGTAGCTGTAGCTCTGTAGCTGATTGGCAAGAAGTCAATAAATTATGAAAATGCATGAAGCACTGTGTTTCTTTTTCTCCATGCATGCATTAATTCTGTATTCATGGATGCCAGACAGCCTGCTTACGATGGACACACTTGTAAGACCTGAGCCATATGTTTATTCCACTCCAGCTCGTACCGGTCCTTATTATAGCAATTGGAAGATTGCCACATTGCAGATTGGAAATGTGTGGTGTTCACAACAGCTATGGATCGACTGCATTGTCTTAGGAGAATGTGCAATGATTTGGTAAGATTCACATTATCCTGAAGTCCCGTGAAATGGGGCCATACTTAATAATAACCTAACACAATATACCACGCAGTCTATCCAGTGCTAACATTTATGACAGAAAGATTTTTTTTGGACAGGTTACGCATAATAACTGCGTTCTCGCTCTGGGAACCCGTGTGTGAATTTGAAGCAAGGCCGTGCTGTTCTGCCGACCTCGGCACTGTCCCCCTCATTCCGTCCAATGAGCTTTTGATTGTTCGTCATTGCGGTAAATGAATGGCAAATTACATCTCCATTCTTTTCCCCGGCGAACCTCGTCCAACGATGATTGTCTTGGAAATCAGCAGAGGTTTTGCCGTTAGGGCCGCGCTCTGCGGGTACCGCTGTTAGCAGGCTGCGGGCATTCCTTGTTAAATGAATGAACGCCGGCTATGAATATACAGAGCGTGAGAAAACCGGTTACCAGTCTGTTAGTTACTCTGTGAAATGTCCACTTTGCTCATGATATATAAAGAATATATTACATGATGCCCTGTCATGTGGTAGAAGAGAAAGTAAAAAGCACACGTCAGATGACAAAATCTTAGGCCTTGCTTTGTGTTTAATATAATGGGTTTTCAGCAGTTCTGGAAGTTATATCGCGGCTGTAAGCACTGCGTGAGTTCCGTCATTGAAAATAAGGGTTTTGGGGTATGTCGGCGGGTTGCGTGGATGATGGTCCGTGTCCCATTCGTCATGGCGTTGAAGTGCCTCTACGAAAAGGCCTGTTGTTTTCTGAATAACACTATTATCTTAGTAACACTGACAAAGTGGCAGAGCTTACTATGCTGAAGATCGCACGTGCGTGATGGGAAGACTGCTCGTGAAAATTAGCATAATATTTCAGTTGACTGTACCATGCCATGTGGTCTACAGCGCAAAAATAACTGTCAATAGAAGAGATCCCCTCTAAAATATTTCTCTCTGCTGGTGCGCTACCCTCTCGTCGCTCCATATTTGATTGAAGAAACACATTGTTTACGACACGTGGCCTCGGCAGATGCTCATGTTCACTCATATTTCCGTATTTGTACGAAAACCAAAGGAAGGACAGAATCACGATATGCTATAGATACAGTATATATATATACCTCTCCTTGAGCGAGACTTGGTGTGACACAATAACAAAACAGGAAAAAGTTGTCTCTAGGGATCCTTGACACTTATAGACACTTATAATAACAATCTGAGCTCTGTCGGTGGCAAAAACAAGTCGTAACACTTTTAGAGGACGCACATTGATGGGGCACTATTGTCCCAAAGGTTACTTTGCAGATGTTTTGCGGTTGATGGCTGAATCGCTTTCACTCAATATTGGACCAATTTCTAAAATTGTTGTCCACATGCGTCACTTAGACCCAAACTGATGGGAGGATAGGGTCCAGGTGAAAGTCCCTGAGTTATCCTTTAAAAGCTCATTTTGGATACATCTTAGGGACCTGTATTTAGGAAAAATAGCCAGATATCCATCCTGTTTTTCAGTCTCCACGCACAAGGCTGTGGCGCAGGGTTTGGCAACCTTTAGTACTGGAAGACACATTTTAACGATTTTTTTTCCCTTTTTCCCCAGAGTCGTAAAAGAGAAATGGGATTCCTTTCATGCACATTTCAAGCGTTTGTTAAAGCTACCGTGCTCCACTGTGCCGTTCATTGTAGTTCTGCGGAGGTTTTCTTTCGAGGATCCCCAACAGGATATGTTTTGGCAAATACAGCATGTTTTTGTCTGAGCTGCAAATGCAATATATATATTTTGGATTTCTTTTGGCAAACCCAGGGAGCGACAGGGGAGGTGCTAAGTAGCCACGGGTTTCTGACCCGGCTCTGGCTCTGACTCTGCTCTTGTTTCTGCTCTGTTTCTGGCTCTGTCTGGCTCTGGCTCTGGCTCTGGCTTCTGGCTATAGCCAGAACCGTTGTAGTGTTCCACCCACGTGTTAACGCACCTAGCATATGTAGAATTAGCATCGTGATTAGCGCTAGCATCACATTTAGTGTTGGCATCGCTACTTCAATTAGTTACATTTTGCATACATGGTGAATTTATATGGTGTATATTCATGGTGGTCTTATATAGGGTAACAATATATTCTAATATACTATTGTAATAAAGATATATTGGCATGTGGCAGACTAAAGTAAATAGTGTCCTTGTTATGGTGATAGCAACTGCCACATAGTACATATTATAGTTCGCCATAGTATGATTCATCCAAACTGAGCAGAATATAATATCAGAATGGTTATTTATACTATTAATAGTCTTTTGTTTAAATGCTTAATAGAGTCTGCTTTCCTGTTGACCTCCTCCTGAAAAGAATAACATTTTAAAGGGGAAAAGCTCTTTTAAATTTGGATAAGGTGAAGAATGAGATGAAGATGATGACTTATAATTGGAAAAATAATTATCATTGTAATAGTTGCAATATAAACCATAGTGGTGCCTGTATTAGAAGTGGGCCTTAATACTATAAAACTATTCAAAACAATATGTGCATTTATTTAACCTTTTAACCAGAGGACAAAGAATAAAGAAAGTCTTGAAAATGCTTGTTAATATATCAAGAATATTCCCCTTTCACATGTTATGATTGCTTTTCCAATATAAAACAAACTTGGCGAGTCTTAAGTTTTCCATCAGCTACACCGCCAAACCGCCACACACACCTAGTGCTTAAATTTGACTCGCCTCACGTTGTCTGATGAGAGGCATGCGGATTGTTATCCAGTCCTGAGGGTTTGCGTTGTGCACTGATGCTTATGGAGACAGCTTGAATAGCATTATAGTAAATAAAGCATGAAATAGAACCGATGGCTCGGACCATAAATGACTCGGCCAGAAAACGTTGTCTTAAGAAAACCTGTGACACAGCGTCTGCTCCAAAGTGTTGACCCTGCAATAATTGTGTTTTCATAGTTTGTCGGGTTTGTTATTATTATTATTTCTGCGTGTGAGCGTGTTTGTGTTTTGTGTTGCCATAGCTCTACGCCGATAACTCTAGTAATTACTGCGGCGGTAATTAGAACAAGTCGCACACTGCCATGGCAACACACTGTGGCCTGATAGCAACATGGGAGCTCAATGGTTGTTAATTGCTCACGTCCAGATCCACGCGTCTCCAAGGTTAGACGAGCTAGGCAGATAGCCATCACTTCTCTCTGCTATTATTTTTGTTTTCTCATGTTTTTTTTATCTCTGTCTCTTTCTTTGTGTCTTTGTTCTCTTTGTTTCTGTGTGTGTGTGTGTGTGTGTGTGTGTGTGTGTATGTGCGTGTGTGTGTGTGTGTGTGTGTGTGTGTGTCTGTGTCTGTATGCGTGTGTGTGTGTGTGTGTGTGTGTGCGTGTGGTGTTCTCTGTGTGGGAGTGTTTTGTGTTGTGTGTGTATGCGTGTGTGTGTGTGTGTGTGTGTGTGTGTGTGTGTCTGTGTGTGTGTGTGTGTGCGTGTGTGTGTGTGTGTGTGTGTGTGTGTGTGTGTGTGTGTGTGTGTGTGTGGTGTGTGTTCTGTATGCGTGTTGTCTGTGTGTGTGTGTGTGTGCTGCCTGCCCAGAGGGGAGTGGAGTGCTGGCCGCTGGTGTGCCCCGTGCTGACGTGTGCGTACACGGCGGTGGCGGAGGGCGAGTGCTGCCCGCGCTGCGTCAGCGACCCCTGCCTGGCCGACCGGCTCGCCTACGACATCCGGCAGACGTGCCCGGGCCCCGCGGGCGTGGCGCGCCTCAGCGGGGACACGTGGCGCATGCCCAGCTCCCCCTGCACCACCTGCAAGTGCAAGGTAACGACGCAAGGTCACGGCATGTGTGTTGTATCCATACGCTCAGCGCTAGCACACATGCACATCGCCGAGGCTGTGAATCTTTCGGTTATCTGACTATTTAACATTTTCAATTCGTCACGGTCACGATTTCCATCCAAGATCGATTCCCGATTAAAAATCAATTCTGGATTCAGTACACTAATGTCAGGATCTACTCCGGTCCGCTGAGAAAGGTTTTGCGGCATATTATGGCATGAAAGCAGAGCAAAGTGTGTCTAAGATGATTTACTTTAAATGACATTACATTTGAAAAAGCAGCCAAGCGGCATTCAAAAATCAAATAGCAGTTTTGAGTTTGGAATCAACTCAGAAGCATGAAAGAATGAATCGATTTTTTGTTTTTGGTTTTTTTGTACACCCTTACACACAAGCCAAAATACTACGCATATGTACTCATGTACACATTAGTACACAGTAGTACACACCTCAAAGTGTTATTAGCCCCCATTGACCCTGTTGACCCTGTTGACCCTGTTGGATGTGTGCAGCCTGTACTACTTGCCTCTAACAAGCACTCTCCATGTCTCTCCAACACCCCTCACCCCCCCCCCCCCCCCCCCCCCCCCCCCCTCACCACACGGCCGTCAGAACGGGAACGTCTGCTGCTCAGTGGACCCCGACTGCCTTCAGAACTACTGAGCGAGAGGGATCGCAAGAGCAAGAACACACCAGGAACCTGGACATTCCTCCCTGAGAAGACATTGTTCTCCTCCTCTTCCTCCTCCTCCCCCCCCCCTTTACCCCCCCTTCCCCACCGCCCATCCAGCCCACCACAGGACTGCTACTCCCATGGCTCCTCCCCCCCGACAGCCCTTAACCTTTGGAATGAGCACTCACCACACAGGCCGTGTCTTCATTTTTTTTTTCTGTTAATGCGACAGCGGCGGCGGCGGGATGACGTCGTCGTCGTCTGTGCAGGGACGAGTGCGCTGGTGTGCACAAATGACTCTGTGCTGTGCTGGAAGGGACAACCACACACATTCTGCACACACACACTCACACACACTCACACACACTCACACACACTCACACACACTCACACACACACACACACACCACCCCCCTCCCTGCTGTCACCTCCCTGTGCGCCGATCTGGAAACACATACACGCAACGTGTGTGTTTCACTCACTGCATTCCTTCTGGTACCTCTGTCTGGTACCACACAAGTCACTGAGAGTTAAAGTGTCAAAGGCGTTTCTCCTCGGCAGATGTTAACGATATTGAGCTTTGTTTTGGTTTTTGCAGAATATCTTAGTAAAGCACAACACTCTCAAACCCATTTTCTCTCTCTCTCTCTCTCTCTCTCTCTCTCTCTCTCTCTCTCTCTCTCTCTCTCTCTCTCTGTGTCATCAGAACCCCTCCTCCCCTTCAATAATCCCCTCTCCTAACCTGTCCCTAGCTCCTCAGATAGATTGGAGAGGGGGGAGGATGGTTGGACCCGGTGTGAAACAACATTGGAACGTAGAATCCACTCAGATTGCTGCAGTGCACCTCCAGTCACCAGCCGCCGCCGCCGCGGTTAACACCAACGGAAACGGAAATCTACAAATATCTCATTACAAAAAAAAAATGTGTGATGAGGGATGGAGCAGAATACGGTGTCTGAGCATTCAAACCTCAAGCTCCTGCACTCCGGATGCAGCCGTACAGCTGAGTATATACAGACACACGGCTCTGCAGCGCCATCATAAACAGGTCCTTTCAGCGATAAGGTGCAGAGAGAGAGAGAGAGAGAGAGGAGAGAGGGGGAGGGAGAGGGGGAGGGAGAGAGGGAGGAAGGAGAAGGGAGAGAGAGAGAGGGAGACAAGGCAGAGAGAGAGAGGGGGGAGAAGGCAGAGAGAGAGAGAGGGAGAGGAGAAAGGAGAGAGAAAAGGCAGAGAGAGAGGAGGGAGACAGAGAGAGAGACAAAGGCAGAGAGAGAGGGAGGGAGAAGGAGAGCGACAGAGAGAGAGGGAGAGAAAGAGAGGGGGGGGGGTTGGAGAGAGAGGGCGAGAAAGCGAGGAGAAAAACAAAGATTGGGGAGGTAATTAAGGCATGCAGGTTGAGAATGCCAGGGAGGCCAGCCGGGGTCACACCTGCGTGGAGACGAGCGACGCTTATTAAGGCGGAGAAGTTCCTGGCACTTCTGCAGCGCACACACACATGGAGCCACCCCCTCCGTGCCCTCACCTACCCCGGCCCGGCTAGCCCCGCCTCCCCGGCCCGGCTAGCCCCGCCTCCCCGGCCCGGCTAGCCCCGCCTCCCCGGCCCGGCTAGCCCGCCTCCCCGGCCCGGCTAGCCCCCCCCCCCCCTCCTCAGCACCACTCCTACATGATCCGGCAAAAGCTTTCAATCCCCCCGGCCGTTGGTCCACCATGAGCCCTTCCATCAGCGCCCACCAGTCCTTTTGTTACGCGGCACCGGGTCCCTGCGAGTCCTTCCTTTATACTTTTAGCTGGGTTTTCTCTTCTATAAAGCAGCCAGCTTGTGGTCCACATCTGTGTAAAGAGGAGGAGGAGGAGGAGGAGCGTGTGTGTGTGTGTGTGTGAGTGTGAGAACATTTGGGGAGGCGGTCTCCTGGACGGTTTCTTTTTTTTTGTTTCTCTGACATTCAAAGTGTATCTCTGCTTGTGTCTCTCTGCCTGTGTCTGTCTCTCTCTCTCTCTCTCTCTCTGTGTGATCTTCATCGCCGTCACCATGCCTCTTGTTAAAATTGAAAAAAAACTAACTGTGAATTGTGTGTGTGTGTCGGGGAGGGGAGGGGGGGTTAAAGATACGAGATAAAGAAAATAAAAAATGCTGTATGATGATGACCTGTATCTGCTTTCCATTGTAAACTAATGCAGTTGCCACGTGGAAACTTTGGAAACGACGCTTTGTATAAAACGATATCACGACACAAGTGTGTGGGGAGGGGGAGGGGGGGGGGGCTCCGTAAAACACTGCTTATTTTGTGTGAAAGTTGTTTTTTTTACATACCGACTAGGATAAGCTCCCAGCGTTTGATTTCCTTCACTTGTCCGTTTTGCCGTTAACGTTGCGTTCACGATGAGCCCGACTTCTTTTTGCGTGAGCCGGGTGTGTCTTTCCGTGCGTGCGTGTGTGTGTGTGCGTGTGTGCGTGTGTGTGTTCGGTTTGCGTTCGGCTGTAAATATTGTGTAAACTGACGGATTCTATAGAGAGTACGACTTTGTGAATAGCCACAGCTTCTTACAAATTGCATTGTGTGTCGAAACTTGTGAGAAGAGCAATGTTTCTCTCACTTGTATTGATTTATTTCTTTATTTATCAATTTCTTTAGTTTGATTTATTCTTGCCTTAACCCATTTTGTCGAGGTTAAATGTCCTTCACCTTCTTCGAGGAGCAGTGTGCTTTATGGATATGACTAGCTTGTATGTTCAGCTGTTCTGAACGTTGTCAAAAAGAAAAAGAAAAAGAACAAAAAAAAGTTTTGTTAATCACAAAATGGAAATCTCTACAAAATGAACTGAAAATTTCACCTCGGAAACCAGAGGGGGAAAAAGAGCTTGTACACTTGTAAAAAATGTTGAAAAATGATCATGTTCTTGATGCAAGCCATCATATTTCCCCTTTAATGTCTCACTTTTTTCAGAAGAAGCATTTTTGATTTATGATTCTATTTAAGTATTCTTTATTTTTATTTTTATTTTTTTTACTTAGGAACCCTGATGTGCTCATCTTTAGTTTTTATTTGTATTGTTTTTGTTTAAAGAGGATCTCGCTAAAGGAACCTCTCCCCAGGTCTGTCAGGTCCCGTCAGACTCTCGTCCCCAAACCCTAAATGTACTCAAAGGTAAACATTTGAACTTGAAGACTTTGTTGTGATAAGAGTTTGCTGTAAAAAAAAAAATCCTTCAGTTAATAAATATTTTAGTTGTTTACTTTACGAATGTGAACACTCTGGCTTGGAATTTGCTCCTTATTCATGTGCTGGGATTGGGCGGTGGCGGTGTGGTGGGCTAACAGACATCTCACCGACAGCTTTATATCTCTGTCGTTTATGGCAGGTCAGAGTCCCACTGGCGGATGACAGTGATGCTGTGATGATGGATGAGCTAAAACAACAACATAGTCAGATACCCCTCCACCCCCACCCCCACTCCCGCCACCCTCCTTAAATAAAGGAATCAATCTGCCATTATGCCATCCACTTAAATGTACATTTTGACAGAGAAACGGCCACCAGTGTAACTCTTTCATGTTTCCACTTTTATCAATCATGCGACCAACCCCCCCCCCCCCCCAACACACACACACACACACACACACACACACACACACACAGACACACACACACACACACTAAGGGCTTCTTATGAAAGCGTGCATTTCAATGAGGAGAAGCTGCAGTCCCTTTGATACCTTAAATGGAGACACCTCCTCATGACGCTAAGAGGAGCCGGCGTCTTGAAGGGAACTTGTGAAGCCTCTCCGAATCTACAGTGAATCTGCGTCTGTGCACTTTACCCAATGTCAGGAGACGGCCATTCAATTGAGACGTACACGCACACACACACACGCGCACACACACACGCACACACGTACACACACACACACACACACACGCACCACACACACACACGCGCGAGCAGATTGTATGAATTGTGATATTGAGCGTGATACAGGTGGCCTCTATGCAGCAAACTTGATACAACAACGCTGCAGCTTTCTAAAGGCGTCAGGCTTTGTGTTGTGGCTCGCTATCAACGTCTCCGTCCACACTCGCTGCTTGGAATACCTCAAGGTGCTGGGGGTCGTGTCGGTGGCGGTGGTGGTGGTCTAGTGAACAACAGCGTGTAACACTGGGAAAGGGTCCTGCCAATTAACTCGCTGTCAGTCAGCTTTCCTCCCCACCCCACCGCCCCCCACCCCCCCACCTAACCACCCACCGCCCACCACCCCGTGTCACAGAAGTGGCCACGTCCATACGTCACTCTCCCCAGCCGACAGGTAGCTGCAGCCACCAGCAGCACCCAGGGGTGCTATACCATTCATGGGCTGAAGCGCCGGCAATACTGTGGCCGAGGTGATTGAGTGACTCCCTCTCTCCCTCTCTCTCTCCCTCTCTCTCTCTCTCTCTCTCTCTCTCTCTCTCTCTCTCTCTCTCTCTCTCTCTCTCTCTCTCTCTCTCTCTCTCTCTCTCTCTCTCTCTCTCTTTCTTCAACAGCTTTCCTTGCATCCACTCACAATATAGAGATGGCTGTCATCTCACCAGAGCTGCAGGATGTTAGGTTGGGGGAGGGCGGGGGGGGTGGGGGCGGGGGTGGTGGGGGCCTGTGGTGGTGTTGGCATTCACATCTCTCTCCATGGATGAAGTGGTAAATGTGAAAATGATTACTCATTCCACCAAAGACCGAGAGATTTCCCCTGAATGCGGCTAGATTAATCCAATCAGCCCTGATTTGATGAGATCACAAAACAAGTTTGTTTTGATTTATTTATTATTTATTTATTTATTTCTTGCTGTCCCCAGCCCCCTCTGATAGATCTCCTGGTTTAGAGTACCAAGGATAGAGACAGCCATTTGTCTGTGGGCTTTTGCAAAAAAAAAATAAGTAAGCAAGCAGTCACCTGTATTGATCTGTCCCCCGACCGCCCGTCATCCCACCTGCCACCAGGGAAGCTTTTCTCTCTCTCTCTCTCTCTCCGCCATGTCTTCTGCCATTCAGCAGAATGGAGAATTTAGCACGCCAGGGGAGCGCATAGAGGCTACACCTGCAGCCACGCACGCCACCATGGATCCCGGAGCACTTTGTCCATGCTGTGCCTATGCTAATATGCGGAGAAAGTTTAAGCCGATTAAATGCCTTATCGACGTCCCGGCCAATCCATGGGCGCGTAATTAAAGAGTGAGGCTGAGCAAGTGACAGGGCCAGCTATACTGCTGCTATTGACCCACGCTCAGATGCAAAAGCTAAGTGTTGATTTAACACCCCCCGCCCTCACTGCCTCACAGCAGACACGTGTGTGTGTGCGTGTGTGTGTGTGTGTGTGTGATTGTATTTAACCCCAGAGTTGCATTCAATTTGAACATACTATTAGCACAGACATTTTTTGTATGATGTATAAAAGGGGCAATGAATCATGAATAATGAATCATGAATATCGTAACCCCATAATACCACACATTTCTCAATTTGCTTTAAGAACTTCATCGCTGAGAGACTCCTTATCTTTTAGACATAGCTGGGCTTGCTTGCTCACTTGCTGAGGCCCTGTCCCAACAATATCTGAGATTAGAAACAAGCCTTGGTCCTGTCTATGCTGCTCAAAGTAAAATAAGTCCATTGTGTCAAGAGAATGTTCAGGGAAGATCTTTTTCAGAAGGACAGCGGCTGGTAAACCTGTCTTCTCTAAAGGTCCGCAACCACCAAGTGACACAATTATCCCAATTCAGCCCAGCCTCCTCCTCCCCTGTCTGTGCTATAGTCAGCTCTACGTATTTGGTTTATATATTGGGTGTTAAAGGAGACATATTATACCACCAGGTGTGGTATAATAAAGCGGTTTCAAAAACCGCTTGGAATTGCCTCACTTGACATCACAAGTGGGAGTGTCCACCTGGAAGTATGCTGGATAGATCGGCCTACCAGCCTACCCAGTGGACTGTAGCAACTGGTAGGCAGATCTATCCACTCTACATCTGGGTGGTGGACACTCCCACTTGTGAGGAGTGTCCAAGTGGGGCCATTCCAAGCGGTTTTTGAAACCGCTTGGAATGGCTAATCACGCTCACACCTGGTGGTATAATAGGAGTCCTTTAAATAAATGTCTGGTGGATTCTTCCCATATACAGTACTCAACGGTACTTATTTTGTCCGCCACTTTTGTGACCTGTTTGAACAAATGTCTTTGTACAGGTGAAATGAGCCCAGGGTGAATGGCAGTGGCAATTGAAAGGCAATTAGCAGGCGGGCTTCCAACTGGGCTCTGTCCTCAGAGTCACCTGGGCTTGTTTGTCTGTTGTGTTCCTCGTGCTCCTGGGCTTCGTTTGTCGCAGGTATTCTCACACCAGCTGCGACGCCATATTTAGTTCTCTAGTGAGAGCACCGCTTGTCAAATCAAAAAGAACATTTCCGAGCTGGCCGGATATGAGATGTCTCAAAAAATGTGAGTTTATGTGTA